>CAJQUN010000190.1:0-600541 GCA_907163345.1 Haberlea rhodopensis
GGGATTGATTATCGAGTTAATTAGTCAATTTAGTTAATGAATCATATCTAGTTATCGTAGGCTAAATATAGTTAAAGTAGTGGAGTTTGGTATTTATTTCCTAGTCCTCGTGGGATCGACAATCCGTACTTTCATATCATTATACTAAAATTTGACACCGTGCACTTGCGGTGCGCAATCGCTACACTCGAAAATACTATTTAAAATAATAGCGATCAGCCGGTCAATTAAATTGCATTCAAAACAAGAAAAGACAAAACCATGTGATAAATCCTAATATGTAAATCAATCAAACCAAAACATAATATACACAAGCTACGTCTTCCCCCTAGAAAGAAGGGCTTAGTTCATCCTAGAATTCATAAAACACATAGACATGTTTGGGAATTTCATAACAAAACAAAAGTAAGAGATACAAAACGATATGGAAGCAATTCTCCGTCCCCAGATGAAAGTCGCTTTCGTTTTGTGATGAAATCTTGCCCTGGAATCCTAGCAGCCTCCTTAATGTGTCTTCCCCTTGAAAGAGTGTCAAAAGTCCCAAAAAGAATGATATGGTTCGAGTTTACCACCTAGCAGCCGCTAATTTTTAATGGGCTGGACTCGCGCAGCGATCGATCTCTGTTTTCCAGCGATCGATCTTTGCGTCATTATTTTTCAAAAATCTTCTTTTGACAATCGATCTCTACATTTCAGAGATCGGTGGTTGTTTCACACAAAATTTGTTGCCCCAACATTCTCCATATAGATCGATCTCTATTTTTATGGAGATCGATCTCATTTTCAGGGATCAATCTCCATTTTCAGGCGATAAATATCTGATTGCAGATTCTTCATCTTTGATTTTCTTATTTTTCTTCGTCTTGCGTTGCCTTGACTTTATTCCACCATTTCCTCCCTCGTTATTTCATGCCATTTTACTTCTCATAGCACTCATCCTTACTTGGATTCCTGTAAACACAAAAATAGACACAAAATGCATAATTCTGATCGAAAAACCAACATCAATCCAAACAAGCGTAATAAATAATAATGCAAAAATGCACTTATCAACCCCCTAAACTTAGATTTTTGCTAGTCCAGAGCAAAATTAAGAACAAAAGAAAAGAAACAAACATGAAAACAAAACAAACTCAGTTGTTCAACGATCAATCATGATTGACCTCAGAGATTCATGGTCGGAGTATTTAACTCAATTTCATGACACCCTCTCAATCAAAGAGATTTTGGTTCACAAATATCAATAGGGATTTCACGGTATCATTTTGGTTTCAAACTTATTGTCCAATAGAATGATAGGCTTATAATAAGAATGGACAATATCAATCAAGGTAATGAGACGTGTGTGTATGAATGTCAACGCATACTCACGAACATGTCTCTCGAGAGTCCATAAGCTTAACTTTTGTAATTCTCCACTAGTATATTATTAGACGAACATGGCTCGGTCAATAGGTCTTAATTGGCTTATAATGTATGGCCTTGGCTCATGACTTCAAATAAAGGATAAGATATTCAAAACAGAGAGTAAGCTAATGTAGCATTGTTGTGCACTCTCATCTCATAATTCAATTCCTTTTATTGACAATCATCTTTTTTGTCTTTTCAATTCACCATCATTTTTCATCCACTTGATTATTTTTCTCATTCTTTCAATCACTTATTTCTTCATCTCTTCAACATTTCTCTATGCATCATTGCCCTTTTTCATTGTTACTCCAGATATATTTTTCAATTATGAACATGGGAGATACTTGAACTTTAAAAGCGCAATAAGGGTTTACTCCCTTGAGGGTAGGAAATAGTGTATAAGATATCAACAAGGTGGTTGATGTGAGATTTTGAAATGATGCCAAATGGGGGTCGATCACGTGCCTAAGCACATGCCATTCGATTTTTCATTAAGCTCAAAGGGGTTACTAAGGAATAAATGATGTTATTAGGTGGCTCGAAAGGCTCAAACTATTCAAAAATCACCTAGATCATTCCTAAGCCATATAACGTTCATATTTCGCCTTGAAGGGTACTCAAGCAAGTTCTAGACTTTTCTCAATTCACATTCAAATTATATGATTTGACTCTCGTGCTTGATTGTTGTCTCAAAACCAAGGTAATACGTGAAAAAATTTGAATGAGACTCTACAATAGATATGCAATTCATTTGAGTCCACTTCTTTTAATTTAGGCTCAAAGAGGGCTACTACGGCAATATATATCAATGAATAAAAGGTCGAATCAATTACAAAGATTGCCTATATCATTTATATGCTCACCTAGATCACGTTCAACTTCAATTGACAATTAATTGGGTAATAAAATAAAAGATCTGCCAACACAGCGAACTAGGTGTTCCAAATTTTCACATTTAAGCAGCAATTCTCATCACCGGCCTCACAATTCAATCATACACAACTTATGACTCAACAACTACTAGACATCCAATAAATCAAAATCAAAACAACTAATCAGGAATTCAGGTAAATCATGCAAGGTATGATAGACATGCAATTCATATGACCCCCTAAACTTAAGGTTGTGCATTGTCGTCAATGTACTGAACCGAGAAAAAATAAGAACGAGGCACATACCTGCTTCGACGACCATCAGTAGTCGTCATTTTCCTTATCATCCTGGTCGGTGGCTATGGTGGTTGGAGACCTATAAATGAGACGACTTTGGTAAGAATTACACCCAAAAAAAAAATTTAAACTAATAATCAACAAAACAAAAATCTAAAGGATATAAAACTTGGGTTGCCTCCCAAGAAGCGCTTAGTTTTATAGTCGTTAGCCAGAATTTGCGACACTTTCAACCATTTGTTGCCCGTTGTTTGTAGGGTCGTGCCTGTCTTTTACCCTCTACACTTGCTTGAACATATCTCTCTTCTTCTTTAGCTTTTTCACAACTTTTCTGATAGCAGTGACCACTTTGGACCTGTAAGTAATCCAAGAGCATACAACGCAGTGGAATAAAATTTTATATGGATACTAACCAGCAGATCTATACATAGGATTTCATATCGGATAAAGGAATAACAAGTGTCTCACCCTTGTAGCGTGTTTGAGCCGATTCCACGGAGCAGCACCACGCCCAACGCCTCCTCCGAGTCACTAGCAAAACTTAACAAGTTTTGCCCTCAACGGTATCCACACGATCAAATCGGGTGAAGGGAAAGTTTAAGAACAAGTTGCTAGACAAGTTCTTAAACCAATACACGAAGCACACTCGATTCACAATCGAAAAGATGGCCGGAATCACTCAAGGATGCCCTTCGACTATCAAGAGGCCGAGAGCAAAAGTTGAGAGGCGGCCGAATCCCTCTTTTGTGTGTAGGTTGAATGATATAAAGTTATGTCTTACAATTAATCATAACCTTGTATTTATATTATAAGGCTTTTAATTAAGGTTCAAGACCTTCTTAAAGTCTTATGGCCCAAACCCATGATTAATTAAAACCTTTTAATCACTTAATTAAGACTCCTCTTAATTAATTAATTCATCCAATGAATTTAATTTCCCTTCTCGATTTAATCTTTTGTGCGACCCGATAGGATCTTGTAATGTTGGCAGTGACATAAAATCTCATTTTATGCCGCAGGCATTGAGCGGTATCTAGCAACACATCAATGCTACCCAAATTACAAGAATGTCAATGACTCGACATAACCTTTAGAACTTGTGATAATATTAACCATGTAACTTAATCCCTTTGTCCTTTGTGTTTAGATTGAACACGAGTCATGGAATAGTCATACTCGTATATCCAATCTTATTTCTTGATCCCCAAGTAGAACTAGAATAAACGAATAAGCTCGATATCTCATATCGACTCATTCGAGCATGGCCATGCATTTTAGTTCTCACTTGATCAAGGGCCAAACACATCTCCTGTTATATAGGAGGGACAAATCCTATCTCGATCAGTCAACATCCCTCTACATAATTCGTAGTGTATCCAATAGTCGCCTTTATAGTTTACCCTGTTACGGGTAACGTTTGACGATATCAAGATACATAACTCATTATGTTGGGATCTCTGATGATCACAAGTCGTAAGGATTACATACATTATTATCACTATGAGAATTGCATATGACGATCATATAACTATCCATGTTGCATTCTCATGGTGGGTCTGTCCAGTACATCGTTCTCTAACATGTACCCATATGTTGATTTGATATCTCATATCAATGAACAATTCATCGATCAACACATAATAGTCTCTACGTATTATCATTATCCCTTTCATGATAATACTTGACTAGGACATCTTTAAGAATAATACAATATTATTCTAAGGACATTAACATATATATTAATTCACATTGCACAGTTAAAAGAATAATATATAATAATGAATTGCCATTCATAAAAGCATATTACATTGTATGTCATAAACAATCATCTAATGATATGTCTTAGGGCATATTCCAACAAATCTCCCACTTGCACTAAGACCACTCAGACATATACCTAATGCCTAGAGATCTAGTATGACGATCATGCTTCTGCTATGACAGTGGCTTCGTCAATGGGTCAGATACATTATCATCTGTTGGTACTTTGCATATTTTAACATCTCCCCTTTCAACGATTTCTCGAATGAAATGGAAACGCCTAAGTATGTGCTTGGATCTTTGGTGAGATCTTGGTTCCTTAGCCAATGCGATCGTTCCATTGTTGTCACAATAGAGTTCTATCGGATCTTTAATGCTAGGCACCACTCCAAGTTCAGAAATGAACTTCCTCATCCAAACAGCTTCCTTTGCTGCATCCGAGGCAGCAATATACTCAGCTTCCGTTGTAGAATCGGCTACTGTTTCTTGCTTTGAACTCTTCCAGCTCACAGCACCTCCATTAAGGCAATACACATATCCAGATTGCGATCGAAAATCATCTTTGTCGGTTTGGAAGCTTGCATCAGTGTAACCCATTACATTGAGCTCTTCCTCACCTCCATAAATCAAGAATGTATCCTTAGTCCTTCTCAAGTACTTCAGGATGTTCTTGACAGCAATCCAGTGACCTTCACCCGAATCAACTTGATATCTGCTCGTCATGCTCAAAGCATACGATACATCGGGACGAGTACATATCATGGCATACATGATAGATCCAATAGCTGACGCGTATGGAATCTTACTCATGCGTTGTCTCTCATCTTCTGTTGAAGGACACTGTTCCTTCGAAAGATAAATGCCATGCGTCATAGGCACGAATCCTTTCTTGGATTCTTGCATGCTAAACCTTTTAAGCACCTTGTCTATGTATGTACTTTGACTTAGACCAAGAAGCCTTCTTGATCTATCTCTATAGATCTTGATTCCTAATACATAGGTGGCTTCTCCTAAATCTTTCATCGAAAAGCAGTTCCCTAGCCAAATCTTTACAGATTGCAAGGCAGGGATATCATTTCCAATAAGAAGTATGTCATCTACATACAACACTAGGAAAATGATTACGCTCCCACTGACCTTCTTGTAGACACAAGGTTCATCTTCATTTTTGATAAAACCAAACTCTTTGATTGCATCATCAAAACGAAGATTCCAACTCCGAGAAGCTTGCTTCAATCCATAAATGGATCGTTGTAGCTTGCATATCTTTCCAGCATCCTTTGGATCGACAAAACCCTCGGGTTGTGTCATGTACACATCCTCGAGCAGATTTCCATTAAGGAAAGCTGTTTTGACATCCATCTGCCAGATTTCATAATCATGAAATGCAGCTATTGCAAGTAAGATCCTTATGGATTTAACCATGGCCACTGGTGAAAAGGTTTCATCATAGTCAATACCATGAATTTGTTTGAATACTTTTGCAACCAGCCGACCTTTATAGATTTGTACGTTACCATCCATATCGGTCTTTTTCTTGAAAATCCATTTGCACCCTATGGGTCGTACCCCTTCAGGTGGATCAACCAAAGTCCATACTTGGTTTGCATACATGGATTCCATCTCAGATTTCATGGCCTCTTGCCATTTCTCAGAATCATTGCCCATTATAGCTTGTTGATAAGATGACGGCTCATCCTCATCAATAAGTAGTAAGTCACCTTGTTGAGTCACAAGAAATCCATATCTCTGTGGCTCCCGGTGTTCTCTTACAGACCTACGCTGGGCTTGTGTCTCTTGAGCAGGTGCTTCTTCCACAACAGCTTGCGGAGCCTGCTCTGTTTACATCTCAATCTCAGGTTCAGTGTTTCCTTGTGGTTGAACTTCACTAAGTTCAATCTTTCTCCCACTAGTTTTTCTAGAAATAAATTCTCTTTCAAGAAATACACCAGTCCGAGCAACAACTACTTTGTTCTCGGTGGGATAATAGAAATAGTATCCTTTTGTTTCCTTAGGATACCCCACAAATAAACACTTATCAGATTTGGGTCCAAGTTTGTTAGTGGCGTGACGTCTAACGAAAGCCTCACAACCCCAAATCTTCATAAACGACATACTAGGACGCTTCCCAGTCCATATCTCATATGGTGTCTTTTCCACTGATTTAGATGGAACACGGTTCAGTAAGAAAATCGCTGTTTCTAGAGCGTGTCCCCAAAACGAAATCGGAAGATCTGCATGACTCATCATTGATCTAACCATGTCCAACAAGGTTCGATTTCTCCTCTCGGATACACCATTCCATTGTGGAGTATACGGAGGAGTGAGTTGTGGGACTATCCCACATTCCTTTAGATAGTCATGAAACTCTTGGCTTAGGTATTCACCTCCTCGATCTGATCGAATGATTTTGATACTTTTGCCAAGTTGGTTTTGTACTTCATTCTTGAAATCTTTGAACTTTTCAAAGGTTTCATGCTTATGCTTCATTAGGTACACATACCCATATCTACTGAGGTCATCAGTAAATGTAACGAAGTATTGAAAACCACCTCTAGCTTGTGTACTTATTGGTCCACATACATCACTATGTATTAGTCCCAATAAAACACTTGCCCTTTCAACATGTCCCTTGAAAGGGGCTTTTGTCATCTTGCCCATTAAACAAGATTCGCATGTTTCATATGATTCAAAATCAAATGAATCTAATACTCCATCCTTATGAAGTTTAGATATGCGGTTCTCGTTTATGTGGCCCAAGCGACAATGCCAGAGATAAGTCGGATTACAATCATTATTTTTAATCCTTTTAGTATTTATGTTATAGATAGGTATATCAAGATTTAATACATAAAGACCATTCACCATTTGTGCACTAGCATAAAACATATCATTTAAATAAATAGAACAACAGTTGTCCTTTATTATAAATGAAAAACCATACTTGTCTAAACAAGAAATAGAAATTATGTTTTTAGTAATAGATGGCACAAAATAACAGTCTTTTAAAATCAATGATAAACCAGAAGGTAAAGCTAAATGATAATCTCCTATAGCTAATGCAGCAACTCTTGCTCCATTTCCAACTCGGAGATCAACTTCGTCTTTCGCCAACAATCTACTCTTTTTGAGGTCCTGCACATTTACACAAATGTGAGATCCACATCCAGTATCTAATACCCATGATGAAGAAGTAGATAAATTGACTTCTATAACAAAAATACCTGAAGCGGAAGTCACACTTCCTTTCTTTAGATCCTCCAGATATATTTTGCAGTTTCTTTTCCAATGGCCGGTCTCACCGCAATGGAAACAGTTCCCTTCCTTCGCTATCCCTCCCTTTGGTTTCAGTGCATAAGACTTTGGCTTAGATTTAACAAAGACCTTCTTTGCTTTCTTGTTGCCTTTAGCTTTGGCCCTTCCTTTGCCCTTATTCACAATAAGAACATTTGTGGCCTTAGTCTTCTTTGTATTTGCTTCATATGTTCTCAACATACCAAGCAATTGTGGTAGAGTCTTTTCCATGTCAGTCATATTGTAATTTACTACAAATTGACTGAAGCTCTCAGGCAACGATTGCAAGATCACATCGGTGGCCAACTCTTGGTCCAATGGAAAACCCAGCTTGTCCAGATTCTCAATGTACCCAATCATCTTGAGCACATGAGTTCCAACTAGGCTTCCCTCTACCATCCTGCACTGGAATAACGCCTTAGAGACGTCATACCTCTCTTATCTTGCTTGCTGTTGGTACAATTGCTTTAAGTGTTCGATCATATCGAACGCCTCCATTTCCTCATGTTGCTTCTGAAGCTCAGAGTTCATGGTGGCAAGCATAAGGCACCCAACATCAAGTGCGTCACTTTGATGCTTCTTGTAAGCATCTTTATCAGCTCTTGTTGCTGTTAGGGGAGGTTCCTCAGCGGGTAAGGGTTCCTCTAGGACATATTGTTTCTTTTCTTGTTTGAGGACTATCCTCAAGTTCCTATGCCAGTCTAGGAAATTCGTCCCATTTAATTTGTCCTTCTCAAGGACCGATCGCAGTGATAAAGTGCTAGTAACGTTGTTAGTTGCCATGGATATCTACAATATAAATATGCAAAATAAGTTTATGATTTAATCATTTAACATGGTCTTATATTAAATGATACTCCCACTATTTTGTTTAAAAAATATCAACCCTCGAAACCTTTAGTGGGCCAAGATCCATATTTCGCCTAATCTTGAGTTAGCTTTGGCTAATCGCCCAAGACTCGGTTATTTAGGTAGACAACACTTTGTCAATTACATCACATGTAATTCTTGGATAGTTGGACGAACAACACTTTGTTCAATTCATCAAATGAATTATAATCCAACCCATGCCTCTAAGTTCCCAATCCTATTGAGATAACTTAGTTAAGTCGTACCCAATTTTAACGGATATCACATTTATCTTTTCGCGCCTTACTAAGATTGCCACGGTGCTTTGCTTTGGCAAACCCACACATGTACAATCGAAGTTATTGACGAGTACTTTTAATTTTGGAAGGCATCTAAAACTTAATATTTTAGAGGGATTTATTGATCTCATGATTAGTTTGATAATTTAAAATATGTCCACTACATATAGTTGTATACATATCTACATATATGTGTAATACAATTATCATACTAAAACATAAGATAAATCATGCATCAACATACATAATTAAACGTGACATGGTTATAGCCCCTACTAACGATTTTCTCAAGCCAATGAGAAAATCCTAAGAGTCAACCTAAGGTAACTTCACAAGCACCTTCCTTTGGCTCCAATTTGTGAATGGCCTCCTCATCCCGGCACGATGCTCCATCTTCATTGATCACCATCAATAAAATAAACTACACTATTTACAAGATATAGAATTCCTCGATTCACATTCGAGGGGAACATAGGGGAGGGATTACATTTAGAATGAAATAGAGAAGTCACGACACGCAGGTCGTATTATATATTACAAACATCCACAAATCCTATCTAATAGGTCAAAAGGCTATAACCACGCACCATGCTCAAACAACACATAAGGCATGCATTAACATTTAATTAATTAAATTCTAAACATTTTAAATTTAATTCTAATTAAAACTGTAAAATAATTTTTGAAAAATTATCGTACGCTCGGGACATCACATGCCACGAACTAAAGCGACTAAGACACGAACCACCATGGTTCGAACCACAAAGCACACGGCTTGACCATTAATGGGCCTAGGGTTCGAAACCCTAGCCCATGGCCGAGCCATGCTCGAGCGGCGGCGGCGAGCCCATGCACGGCTGCTAGGGTTCGAAACCCTAGCCGTCATGAGTTAGCCGTCACGAGCCAATGGGTTCAAAAACCCTAATTTTAGCGGCGGCTCGGCCCATGCTCGAGCCAGGGTCCGAACCCTAGCCCTTAAGCGGCGGCTGCTCGGCCATGCACGAGCCAATGGGTTCGAAACCCTAGCAACATGCGGCGGCCGTGAGCCATGATGACTAGGGTTCGAAACCCTAGCCCTTTGGTGGCTTCGGCCGTGAGCCATGGTGACTAGGGTTCGAAACCCTAGCCCTTTGGTGGCTTCGGCCGTGAGCCATGGTGACTAGGGTTCGAAACCCTAGCCCTTCGGTGGCTGCGGCCGTGAGCCATGCATGAGCTAACACCTCGATTTTACGCTTTCGTGTATCGTATACAATTATTCGCCAATTATATCAAATATAATTATACGATGTTTTTCACAAACTCAATTTAATCATATCATATATGATTATATACAATTTTAAATAGCATGCAATATTAATTCTAATATGATTAAACTATTTAACCACATAAATCCGATATGAGCCTTGAACCTGGCTCAGATACCACTGTAAGTAATCCAAGAGCATACAACGCAGCGGAATAAAATTTTATATGGATTACTAACCAGCAGATCTATACATAGGATTTCATATCGGATAAAGGAATAACAAGTGTCTCACCCTTGTAGCGTGTTTGAGCCGATCCACGGAGCAGCACCACGTCCAACGCCTCCTCCGAGTCACTAGCAAAACTTAACAAGTTTTGCCTCAACGGTATCCACACGATCAAATCGGGTGAAGGGAAAGTTTAAGAACAAGTTGCTAGACAAGTTCTTAAACCAATACACGAAGCACACTCGATTCACAATCGAAAAGATGGCCGGAATCACTCAAGGATGCCCTTCGACTATCAAGAGGCCGAGAGCAAAAGTTGAGAGGCGGCCGAATCCCTCTTTTGTGTGTAGGTTGAATAATATAAAGTTATGTCTTACAATTAATCATAACCTTGTATTTATATTATAAGGCTTTTAATTAAGGTTCAAGACTTTCTTAAAGTCTTATGGGCCCAAACCCATGATTTAATTAAAACCTTTTAATCACTTAATTAAGACTCCTCTTAATTAATTAATTCATCCAATGAATTTAATTTCCCTTCTCGATTTAATCTTTTGTGCGACCCGATAGGATCTTGTAATGTTGGCAGTGACATAAAATCTCATTTTATGTTGCAAGCATTGAGCGGTATCTAGCAACACATCAATGCTACCCAAATTACAAGAATGTCAATGACTCGACATAACCTTTAGAACTTGTGATAATATTAACCATGTAACTTAATCCTTTTGTCCTTTGTGTTTAGATTGAACACGAGTCATGGAATAGTCATACTCGTATATCCAATCTTTATTTCTTGATCCCCAAGTAGAACTAGAATAAACGAATAAGCTCGATATCTCATATCGACTCATTCGAGCATGGCCATGCATTTTAGTTCTCACTTGATCAAGGGCCAAACACATCTCCTGTTATATAGGAGGGACAAATCCTATCTCGATCAGTCAACATCCCTCTACATAATTCGTAGTGTATCCAATAGTCGCCTTTATAGTTTACCCTGTTACGGGTAACGTTTGACGATATCAAGATACATAACTCCTTATGTTGGGATCTCTGATGATCACAAGTCGTAAGGATTACATACATTATTATCACTATGAGAATTGCATATGACGATCATATAACTATCCATGTTGCATTCTCATGGTGGGTCTGTCCAGTACATCGTTCTCTAACATGTACCCATATGTTGATTTGATATCTCATATCAATGAACAATTCATCGATCAACACATAATAGTCTCTACGTAATATCATTATCCCTTTCATGATAATACTTGACTAGGGACATCTTTAAGAATAATACAATATTATTCTAAGGACATTAACATATATATTAATTCACATTGCACAGTTAAAAGAATAATATATAATAATGAATTGCCATTCATAAAATCATATTACATTGTATGTCATAAACAATCATCTAATGATATGTCTTAGGGCATATCCCAACAGGACCTTCTTACAATCATTTGGCTTCTCCATGACATGTGGGGTGGTAGTCATTTTAAATACATTAAAATGACTTTTTTCATCTTCAATCTGCATTGATAGCTCACCCCTTTTGACATCTATTTTTGTTTCCCCTATAGCCAAGAAAGATCGTCCCAAGATTAGCGGCATCTCATCGTCTTCTTGTATATCTAGAATAATGAAGTCTGCTGGAAGGTAGAGTTTGCCCACTTTCACTAACACATCTTCCACTATACCGTGAGGGCATGTGAGAGACCTATCCGCCATTTGCAGTGTGATGTTGGTTGGTTTCTTCTCCCCAAGTCCTAATTTCCTGAAAACAGATAGAGATACTAAATTTATACTAGCTCCAAGATCACATAAAGTTTTAAAATGAAGAACTACCAATAATACAAGGGATAGAAAAACTCTCTGGATCTTTCAATTTCAGTGGCAGCTTCTTTTGGAGGATTGCAGTACATTCCTCAGTCAGATTCACTATCTCAAAGTCTTCCATCTTGCGCTTCCTAGCCATCACGTCCTTCATGAACTTTGCATAATTGGGCATTTGTTGCAAAGCATCAGCAAAATGAATGTTGATATGAATTTTCTTGAAATTTTCCAAGAACTTTGCAAACTGACCATCTATTGCCTTCTTCTCGAAGCGTTGAGGATATGGAAGAGTAGGCTTATACATTGGAGGTTTCACGGGTTGAGTGCCATGCTGCTCCCTTTCAACCTCCTTAGAGGTTTCAACTGAGTTTGGAGTTTCTTCCTTTGGTGATTCATCACTATGCACAAATTCTGATTTACCAACTTCATTACCACTTCTCAATGTGATGGCATGACACTGTTCTTTTGGATTTACCTCGGTATTGCTAGGAAACGTCCCCGATTATTGATGATTCATAGCATTTGCAAGTTGACCAATCGAGACCTCTAACGATTTAATTGTGGCACCCATATTGTTCATTTGAGTCTCAATATTGTTCAGCCTCGGCTCAATATGCTCAAACCTTTTGGAGGATTCACTTACAAAAGTACTAACTAAATCTTCAAAAGAAGGCTTACTTCATTTTCCCGAGGTGTATATCCAGGAGGTGGGTTCTTGTTGTTGGCATAAAAAATTCTCATGATTTCGGTATCCACGATGGTATTGATTAGGCACATGATTACCTCGATAGTTATTTGGATACCGATTGTTCACGAATTGAGCTTGCTCTTGATTTGGATCCTCTACAGTTAATGACACACCAACAGCAGCGGCAGCAGACTCAATAGTAGGTGGAGTCACTTGCTTGTTCATTAGTGTTACCTGCGTAGTAAGAGCAGCCAATTGTGCAGATAATGCAGTAAATTGATCAACTTCGTACATACCTGCTGGTTTTCGTACCAATGCTCGCTCGGTTGGTATTTGGTAACTGTTGGCAGCCATTTGCTCAAGTAATACATATGCATCCTCGGCTGTCTTGGAGAAAAGAGTTCCTCCTGATGCAGCATCCAATATGATTTGAGTGGGACTGTTCAATCCATTGTAAAACAATTGGATTTGTACCCAGCTCTCGTAGTTATGTTGTGGGCACTTTCCGAGTAAGTCTTTGAAACGTTCCCATGATTCATACAACTGTTCAGAATCATGCTGCTTAAAGGTGCTGATCTCGGTCCTTAAAAAGGCTGACTTTGCTGGTGGAAAGAACCTTGCCATAAATTTGGATGCCATGTCATCCCATGTCGTGATACTACCAATTGGCAAAGATTGAAGCCAACTTCTTGCTTGGTCTATAAGAGAGAACAGGAACAGGCGCGGTCTAATGGTGTCCTCAGTAACACCATGTATCTTTATAGTGTCTGATATCTCAAGAAAGATCCTCAGATGGAGATTAGGATCACTCAAAGATGAACCACAGAATTGGTTTTGCTGCACCATGTTAATCAATGGAGGCTTCAGTTCAAAATTGTTTGCAGTAATGGTCTGGCGCGCAATTACCAGAATAGTTATTATTGATCACTGGTTTAAAGTGGTCTCTAATAGCTACTGGAACAGCTTCAGCTTCGTGATTTTCAGCAGTCATTTGACTCAACTCGTCCCTTCTAGCTTTACGTAATCGTCGAGCAGTTTTTTCGATTTTGGAATCGAAGAAAAGCAATTCAGGCCTTGTATATCGCCGCATACACTGCAAAAATCAAGAAACAAATAATTTCTCAAGTAATAAATAAAAGTTCTAAATCAAAACTAAGATCACTTGGCACATTATTAGAATTAAACTATATTATTCAATCGCCAGCAACGGCGCCAAAAACTTGTTGAGTGCAAAACGTATCGCAAGCGTATGATGTCAAGTTTTAGCATATGGATATGAATACGGATGCCGAACCCACTAGGATTGATCTATAGTATTAATTAAATACTTATGCTAGATGGTCTTAATCCTATTTAGAAAAACGAGTAGTGTTGTTGGTTGTCAAATAACGTAAATCACTAACTAGCAGTGGCAACATTTCAAGAGAATTAATTATGAGAAGGATTCTAGAGGTCCGATTTCCCTTGATTATCAACTATGTTTCTTATGATCAATCACAATATTATAGATTTATCTAGTTTATTAGCCAAGAATTCTTAAGTGTTTCCTACTACCTTTCCCAAGTGATAGTAGAAATTATCATTCAATACCAACCTTGATATCCCTATCTAAGATTAAATATTAAACAATATTGATTGCACAATAATTCTTTCAAAGGCTTCAATGAAGTTATACTCATGTCGACGATATAAACATCCATGATGTGTTTTCCTATGTCTTGTTCACAATCCCCTCTCCCGAGTGATAGATCACAAACAAATATTACAATTAAATCAATGGTCGGTCAATTAAATTGCATTCGAAGAAAGAAAACACAAATAAACCATGTGATAAATCCTAATATGTAAATCAATCAAACCAAAACATAATATCCAATCAAGCTACGTCTCCCCCCTAGAAAGAAGGGATTAGTTCATCCTAGAATTCATAAAACGCATAGACATGTTTCAGAATTTCATAAACGAACAAAAGTAAGAGATACAAAACTATATGGAAACAATTCTCCGTCCCCAGATGAAAGCCGCCTTCGTTTTGTGATGAAATCCTTGCTCTTGGAATCCTAGCAACCTCATTGTGTCTTCCCCTTGAATGAGTGTCAAAAATCCCAAAAAGAATGATAGGGTTCGAGTTTTAAACCTAGCAGCCGCTAATTTTTAATGGGCTGGACTCGTGCAGCGATCGATCTCTGTTTTCCAGTGATCGATCTCTGCATCACTATTTTTCAAAATTTTCTTTTGGCGATCGATCTCTACATTTCAGAGATCGATCGCTTTTCACCAAATTTGTTTCCCAACATTCTGTTCATAGAGATCGATATCGATCTCTGTTTTCAGGGATCAATCTCTATTTTTATAGAGATCGATCTCTGTTTTCAGGGATTAATCTCCATTTTCAGGCGATAAATCTCTGATTGCAGATTCTTCATCTTCGATTTTTCTTATTTTTCTTCGTCTTGCCTTGACTTTATTCCACCATTTTCTCGTTATTTCATGCAATTTTCCTTCTCATAGCACTCATCCTTACTTGGATTCTTGTAAACACAAAAATAGACACAAAACGCATAATTCTGATAAAAAAACCAACATCAATCCAAAAGAAGCGAAAGAAATAATAAGTGCAAAAATGCACTTATCAATATTGTTAGTTCCGGACCTTATCGATGAGATTTTAAAGATGACAAAACAGTTCAGACCGGATCGATAGAAATCAGATTGACCAGATCGATCGGACTCAACAGAGCAAGATGGCAAAGCATTTCAGACCGGATCGATGGAAATTAGGCATACCAGATCGATCGGACATATCAGAGCAAACTGATAAAGAATATTGCATATCAGACCGGATCGATGGATTCCAGACTGAATAGATCGATGCTTCAGATCGATCTCAACCTTTATCAGATCAGAGCAGTCAAGGATACATAAAGGATGGCTTCTCAGTCCGAATCATCAACAGATAGTTATTGCAGCATTTAATGCTGCAATTAATGCTACAAAGGACCAAAGACTGAAGATTGCCATAATAGGTAAGAAGACAAAGAAGAGCTTACCTGACAGTCGCCGAAAGCATATACCAGAACGGCAAGTATCCTGAAGAAGAAGACTGTAGCTTTCTCAGAGTTTAAAAAGAGTCATAGCTGCACATTAAGGGAAACAATGCCGTTGCCACCTTCAACTATAAAAGGATGCAACAAACAGATGCAAAAGACTCTGGACTCTACAACTCACGCTGATCAATTGAAAAATATACAAGAAAGCAAAACAGCACACGCCTACAAAGTTCAGAAGCTTTCGAGCTGAAGTTATTTATTTAAGCGCAATTACTTTGTAACATTTGATCATTGTAGGATCACTGTGCGCATTGTGTATTGAAAAATAGAAGTGAGTAACATATTGTAACTGTCAGACAGAGTGTGTCTGAGCAGGTTGAGTGACTAGGAGTTTCAGACTGGTAGTGAGGTAAATCCAGCCTGAATCGGGTTTGTACAACAGGATTGTATAAATCAAAGTCTTCTAGTATAAACCTTCCTTAATTGGAAGAAGGGGAGACGTAGAAGGATTACACCACCTTCGAACTTCCAGAAACATATCCTGTGTCTTATCATTCTGCACTTAGCCATCGAGCTGTTCTTACTTACACAAGAGCAGACCGTTTCCGCACTTACTTATTAGTGGTCTGTTCTGTTCAAAGAGTTGATTAAGTAACAGATTTCTTTCACTAATCACAAAGAAATCACAAGGGATAAATTTTGTAAGGAGTGTTCATTCACCCCCCCCCCCCCCCTCTAAACACTCCGGACCGATCCTAACAAGTGGTATCAGAGCCAGGTTATTTTAATCAGCATAAAGAATATTAAGCTGATGGCATCATTCAACAAAATCCCCATGTTCTCAAAAGAAGATTATGATGACTGGAGAATCAGAATGCAAGCTCACCTGGCAGCTCAGGATGACGACATGTGGTTCGTCATCACCGATGGACCAATGAAGATCCTAAAAATAAATACAGCAGTCGCCACTACCAGTGGAGAACCACAAATGGTAGAAAAAGACAGATCCCTCTGGACGAATGAGGATAGAAAGAAAGCAAACCTCGACAATGTGGCCAAAGACATCTTGTTCAAAACTTTGGACAAGAACATGTTCAGCAAAATCAAAATGTGCTCTACTGCCAAAGAAATTTGGGAGAAGATAGCACAGCTATGTGAAGGCAACGACCAGACCAAAGAAAACAAGTTAACTGTGGCTCTTCAAAGATTTGAGAGCATAAAGATGAAAAGTGGTGAAACTCTAAATGAGTTTGATGAAAGAGTCACCAGCATCATAAATGAACTGAATGGTCTGGGGAAGGAATATTCTAACAGAGAGATCGCTCTGAAAGTAATGAGAGCTCTGCCAAAGGAATGGGATGTAAAGACCATTGCCATGAGGGAATCAAAAGACCTTAACAAGGTTGAACTTCATGATCTGTTTGCAGATCTCAAGGCCTATGAGTTTGAACTAATAAGCAGAGGTGAAGCAGAGCCATTCATCTCTCAACCCAACAAGGCCCTGGCAGCCATCCCAGACCAGATCACTTCAACATCAGACCGATCTGCTGAACAGATGAGTAACGATGCTATGTCATTATTTATAAAGAAATTCGGTAAATTTATGTCTAAAAATAAGAGGAACTTCAAACCCTCTCATCATTATAAATCAAGAAAAGATGATAATGTTAACGATCAGGCTTGCTACAATTGTGGTAAGACCGGACACTTTATTGCAGACTGCACCAGACCGAAGAAAGAAGAAAGGAAAGAGAAGCATCGAGATGATAGAAAGAAGAAGCACCACCAAGACCGCAAGAATCATGGAAAATCCCAAAAAGTCTTAGTTGCTGAGGAAGGAAACAGCAAATGGGCTCAGACTGATTCCGATTCAGACAGCTCTGAATATTCTTCCAGCGAAAGCGAAGAAGAGGTTCAATGTCTGATGGCAGATGAAGAAATGAGTCAGACAGATGAGGTATTCGAATTTGAATCAAATGATTTTACACGAGAAGAGCTCATGTCCGCACTGCAAGACATGGCAAATGATTATAGGATCTTAGCTGAATCATTTGAGAAGAATAAAGCCAAAATCAGTACTCAAATGGATGAGCACAACAAACCAAGCTGCTCTGAGCAGGGTGAGTGCAAAAATCTCCAGAACGAGCTGAATAAGCTGAAAATCTCTTATGATCAGCTCCATGAAGAAAATAAGAGAATTAGCACACAAAATGCTAAGCTCTCACATATATTCAAAACATGGACAAAATCCAGAACATCCATGGAAGAATTACAAGAAGCTCAAAGAAATGTCGGTGATTTCACCGGCCTAGGCTTTGACACCAAAGAATGCACCAAAGATGAGTCTGAGCTGTTGCTGGTAAAGAATCAAGTCAAACAAATGACATTTGTTAAATCCAGCACAGTATATGAAACTGAAGCACCTAAGATTCAAACAGGAGTCTCTTACGTGAATCAAAATTTGAGAAAAGGGATTGGTTATGTCAACCAAGCCAACGATAAGGCACCAGTAAGATTTGTGTCTGTGAGACCAAATCCAAAAGTGCAAAATCTAAGGCAAGGAAGACAATACAATTACTATAACTCAAAACCGATTCAACGAAGATATAGACTACCTTATGAAAATCAAAGGTTTTCACAGCGCACACATTATCACACACAACATCGAGACAGACCAGCACATAGCACACCCTACACACACAAGCCACTAAAGCTGATACAGGTGTGGGTTCCCAAAGGGCTAATCCGTTCTGGACCCAAATAGGATTGGGTACCAACAATAAATATGTGTGATGACAGGTACAGAAGAATCTCGCATCAGATTGGTACTTGGACAGCGGGTGCTCTCGTCACATGACTGGGAACATCAAGCTGCTGTCTGAAGTCACAGAATGCACTGGACCCAAGATCATCTTCGGAGATAACTCAAAGGGTAAGACCGTGGGCAAGGGTAAGATTGTCCATGGTAACATTATTATCAATGATGTGCTGTTAGTTGAAAATCTGTGCTATAATCTGATTAGTATCAGTCAACTCTGTGATAATGGTTATGCTGTAGAATTTCATAAACACACTTGCACTGTTAAATCATCAGACGGTATAACCATGCTCGTAGGAATCAGGAATGGAAACACATATAAGATTAACTGGAATCATGCTCAACCTGATAATCCTACCTGCTTCATCGCTAACAATGATAATAAACACTGGTTATGGCATAAGCGCTTGAATCATATCAACTTTAAGACCATTGCTAGCCTGTGTAAACATGATTTAGTTATCGGTCTGCCCAAGATCGACTTTGCCAAGGATAAGATCTGCGAAGCTTGCCAAATGGGCAAACAGATCAGATCATCCTTCAAAAACAAGAATGCCAAATCCTCCTCCCGCTGTTTAGAATTACTGCATATGGACTTGTTTGGTCCTATACCAATAACAAGTTTAGGGGGAATGCGGTATACTCTTGTTGTTATTGATGATTACTCACGCTTTACATGGACTATATTTTTGAGCAGTAAAGATCAGACCGGTCCGAAGTTGATCAAGCTGCTGAAACGCACTCAGAACGAGAAATCATCCAGCATAGACAGGATTCGAAGTGACAAAGGCACTAAGTTTTCAAATCAGAATCTTGAATCCTTTCTAGAAGATCATGGAATCAAGCATGAGTTTTCAGCCGCCAGAACTCCCCAACAGAATGGAGTTGCAGAACGAAGAAACAGAACGCTCAAGGAAGCAGCAAGAACAATGCTTCTGATTCTGGAATCTCTCAAAAGTTCTGGGCAGAAGCTGTAAATACTGCTTGCTACACTCAAAACCGATCTATGATTAACAAGAAGCTGAATCTCACTCCATATGAAATATGGACTGGTAACAGACCATCTGTTTCTCACTTTCATGTATTTGGCTGTAAATGCTTCGTTCACAACAATGGTAAGAGTCATCTTACAGCATTTGAAGCTAAGTCAGATAATGGTATATTCTTAGGATATTCATCAATTAGCAAAGCTTATCGAGTGTTTAATAATCGAACTTTAACTGTAGAAGAATCTGTTCATATAGTTTTTGATGAATCATTATGTGTTGAGGGCAACAAGGACTCAATTCAAAATCAGATGGAAAATATCCATCTCGAAGCTAACAGTGATGATGAGATTGTAGCTAACAGGTCAAGAGACAATCCACCAGAACCAGAAGTGCCAGACAGATCGGATCAGGCCATTGAAGCTTCTTCAGATCGAGCTGATCCAGATGCTCCTGACTCAAATATTAAAGTAGATGCAGATCATGCTGCTACTATTCATCCGACCGAACCAGACAATCCAGAGTCAAGCTATCGATGGACTAAGAAGCATCCACCTAATCTAGTGATTGGTAGTCCGTCTGCGCCAATTAGAACCAGAGGACAGATAATGGATGAGTTCACTCATGCTGCTTTCATCTCAACTCTGGAACCCAAGAAGATCGATGAAGCTCTGACTGACTTCAACTGGATTAAAGCAATGCAAGAAGAGCTTAATCAATTCGAACAAAATCAAGTTTGGAGTCTAACTCCCAGACCAAGCGATCTGCCTGTTATTGGAACCAGATGGGTTTTCAGAAATAAGCTAGACGCCGATGGAACTGTGGTTAGAAACAAAGCAAGACTGGTGGCACAGGGATTCAGACAAGAAGAAGGAATCGACTTCGATGAATCATTTGCACCAGTCGCCAGACTTGAAGCAATCCGAATCTTTCTTGCATATGCTGCCTTTAAAGACTTCAAAGTATATCAGATGGACGTCAAGAGCGCCTTTCTTAATGGAAAGCTTCAGGAAGAAGTCTACATTGAGCAACCACCTGGATTTCAGAACCATTCGTATCCTAATCATGTATATCTACTGAATAAAGCAGTGTATGGTCTGAAACAAGCTCCAAGAGCCTGGTATGACACTCTATCTCAATTTCTGCTGAACCATGACTTCCAGATCGGTTCGGTAGATAAAACTCTCTTTAAATTCATTAAGGGGGAACATACCCTATTAGTTCAGATTTATGTTGATGACATAATCTTTGGGTCAACTAACCCCAAACTGTGCGAGAAGTTTTCTAAGTTAATGCAGGGACAGTTCGAGATGAGCATGATGGGAGAATTGTCATTCTTTCTGGGTCTTCAAGTAAAACAGCTCAACAATGGCATTTTCATCAATCAGACCAAGTATACCAAAGAGCTCCTCAAGAGATTTGGAATGGAAACATGCTCAACTGCATCAACTCCAATGAGTCCAACAATCAAGTTAGACAAGGACGAAGGGGGAACGGCAGTTGAAGTAACCATGTATAGAGGACTCATCGGATCGCTATTATATCTTACAGCGAGCCGGCCCGATATAATGTTTTCAGTCTGTATGTGCGCCAGATTTCAGTCAGAACCAAAGCAATCACATTTCATTGCTGCCAAGCGTATTCTGAAATACTTAAAAGGATCTCAGAACGTTGGTCTTTGGTACTCCAAAGATTCAAACTTCAGCTTGATCGGATATTCAGACGCAGACTACGCTGGGTGTAAGATCGATCGTAAAAGCACCAGTGGAACATGTCAATTTCTAGGTGAAAGATTGATCTCTTGGTTCAGTAAGAAGCAGACATCTATTGCCACATCCACAGCTGAGGCAGAATACCTAGCCGCTGGAAGCTGTTGCGCTCAAATGCTCTGGATTCAACACCAGCTCAAAGACTACGGCATTCAAGCTGTTGACTCTCCGATATTTTGCGACAACACAAGTGCAATCGCTATAACGTATAATCCAGTTTTGCACTCTCGAACAAAGCACATTGATATTCGACATCATTTTATTCGAGATCATGTTGGCAAAAAGGAAATTCGGATCGAACACATTTCAACAGAGCAGCAAGCAGCAGACATCTTCACCAAACCACTTCCTGAGGCTAAGTTCAATTATTTCCGTCAAATTCTTGGTTTAATTGACTTATCTTAATTAATTTAGATGTTTTTATTCTTTTCGATCTTAAAGATTTTTGTCACTACAGATCGATAATACAATGTTCAGAAAGACACAGACCGGTCCGAACTTTCAGACCGATCCTTGTCAAGTCTGATTTTATCCTATGATCTGATTGGACAATAATCTGTTTTTTTTTTAAATAAAACAAAACAGCCCGGACTGATTAACCTTTTAACTAGTTGTACTTTAACCGCCTTATCTTTCTTTATCCTGACCGTTCATTTTGAATAGTTTATTTCTCAGTCTTGGAGATAAAGACACGTGTCTTCTCTCTCCTATTTAGCGGGCTGAACATTTCATAACTTTTTCACTTTTTACAGTTTACCGCTTTCTACTCTCTCACTCTCTTACTCTCTTACTCTTCGCACCTTCCTTAAACTCCTTTCATATGGCTACCATCACTCATAACTCACTCTCCGTTGAGTTTGATGACATCTACAGGGGAGAAGATGCTGCGATGGTGTCCATTTTCAGAGCCCTGGAATCATCTGGTTTACGGAATTTTTTGGAGTGCGGATCAGTTGTTTATGAACCAGAAATCCGCGAGCTGTTCGCCAACGCCGTCTCTCGGAAGTCATCCATCTCTACCACTGTCAAGGGCAAATCTTTCGAGATCTCGCCAACAACAATGGCCAAGACCTTTGGCCTCCCCAGTTCCGGCCTGACAGAGTTCGGACAGACTCCTCCAGCATCTCTCTTAGATCTTCAGGGGAAGATCTCTATTTCTGGCCACCGGTTGCAACCCTCTTTTAAGAAGAAGGAAATGCTCTTCCATTTCCAGGTGCTGTGCGAAGTGGTAGCCAAGCCACTTTTGGGTAAAGCCGGAAGCTTCGATGCTGTAACCGCCGAGAAGTTCAGGGCCATGGCAGCTATTGTATCTGGACAGAAGATAAACTGGTCCATGATCTTGTTTGGAGTACTGCTGGAAACGGTGATTGCATCCAAGCACGCCGTATGCTTTGCTGTTCCTCTCAGCAAGCTCTTGGAGTCCTTAGGCCTCGAGCTGAGCAAGCCATCTGCTCTCCGCCCCTTTAAGGTACTCAACTCCAAAGGGCTTGCACTGCTGAAGTCCAAGAGTGTTCCGCCTACTCCTACCACTCTGGTCTCAGTCAAGATTGAGAAGGACGAGGAACAAGCTGATGTGCGCAAACCTCGGGTCAAGCGGAAGCTGACCATTCAGACTGACTCAGAAGAAACCCAGTCTGCTCACTCATCCCCAACCAAGCCACTTCCCAAAAAGCCCCGAACCCAGATTACCAAACCAACCAGACATCTACCTCCACCCATACTGCCACTCACTAAAGCAACCCCTGCACCCAAAGTCACCCCTAGAATTCCCTCTGCCAATCCCGTAGTCAAAGGGATAGTTATCACTGAGTTGGGTGACTATACCCAATCAGGGATTAAGTCCCCTTCCTCCACCGGCAAGGGAAAAGCCATTCTCACAGAACCCATCTCTTCTAAACCCAAATCTGCTGCACAGACTGCCATCGACATCGCTATGGAGGATGTTGATGAGAAGCTCGCTGAACTCCTTGTGGTCTTTGATGAATATGTCCAGTACCGGACTGTCCACCACATTGATATGTTCTATGGAAAGTTGCACAGACTGAAGAAGATGGAAGACGAGGTTCTGAGAGGCACAGAAACTGATGATGTTCGACTTGCGGTGCAGCGCAGAGAGCTATTTACGGCAAATCACAGATTCAGACTGGCCAATCTGCTTCTCACTGCCAAAAAGAAGAACTTCGATCCGCTTGCTCCTACTGCCAGAGATGATGGGGCTGTGATTGCTCAACTTGAGATGGACATTCATGCTCTATCCCTAGCTGTCCGCTTTCAACGACAGATGCTAGGTATCTCCACTCCAGCCACCAGCCCGGATCATCCTTCTGTCAGCAAGACTCTGGCAGAACCCTTTATCGAGGTTATTCCTTCTGCTGAAGCAAAACAGACAGAAGACCAGCCCGCAGAACTCGTACCAGACCCGACAGCGGAGCAGCCATTGCCTAATGCTCCGTCTGCAACAGATGATGAATCAATGCATGTTCTGTTGGACTCTCCGACAACATCTATCCCATTGAAGTCATCAGCCTCCCATGCTCACAACAGTCCAGCTGAGGCATGTGCACCAACTGAAGTACCAGACCTCATCGATCCGGATTTGGTGGTATCTTCAGTGGTTGCAGCTCTCCAAGATGAGGAACCCTCCAGTCCCCACTCTCCTCCGGGACCATCAGATGAAGATCTGGCATTCATTCATAGTTTTTCTTCGGATCTGGTCGCTCTGATCCGATCCGAAAGTCATCAAGCTGCCATTTCTTCAATCGTGCCGATTGCTGAAGAAGTTGATCATGCTATGTCATCATCAGATCACTCTCCCAGCCAGCTATCTGATGCACCTCCATCCCTGGCACGGACTATCCAGCATTTTTCTGATAACTGTCTGTCATTAACTCAACGAATTCTCGAAGTTCATCAAAGTCAAAGAGTCACAACTTTGGACTTTAATTCTTTCAAAGAGAAAATGACTGCCAGTATCGGAAGCCTCCAGCGCGGCATCAACGATCTGTTTTCTCAACAAGCCTCCTACAAGAACAGTCTGAGGAAAGAGCAAGTCGAGTTAGCCACTGAAGTCAGAGCATCTGTTTCTAACTCCCTCCGCGCTCAAGACGTTCGTCTTGACGCTATCAGCGCGCAGCTAGCCCAAGTTGTTGAATTCCTTCAAGAGATTGCTGCTGACAAAAAGGGGGAAAAGAAGACAGACTTCAAGCCGCCTCCAAGCTCAAGAAGATAGCAGTCTTAGTCTTTTAACTTATCAGACTGTCTGTATTTAGGACTTCTTGATGATCAATAAAATCCTCTTTTGATTAAGTCCTTGTTCATTTATTTTGAACTTTAATAAAGGCTTAATAATAAAAGATTGAATCGATCAAACTTAATAATGTTCATTTATTTTGAACAAAGAAGTAATCGATCCGAAAAGCATTCGCTTCAGAGCTCTTATCAAGACTGGTTAAAAAGACTTAGTAGCTAGGTTTTGTCATCATCAAAAAGGGGGAATTTGTTAGTTCCGGACCTTATCGATGAGATTTTAAAGATGACAAAACAGTTCAGACCGGATCGATAGAAATCAGATTGACCAGATCGATCGGACTCAACAGAGCAAGATGGCAAAGCATTTCAGACCGGATCGATGGAAATTAGGCATACCAGATCGATCGGACATATCAGAGCAAACTGATAAAGAATATTGCATATCAGACCGGATCGATGGATTCCAGACTGAATAGATCGATGCTTCAGATCGATCTCAACCTTTATCAGATCAGAGCAGTCAAGGATACATAAAGGATGGCTTCTCAGTCCGAATCATTCAACGGATAGTTATTGCAGCATTTAATGCTGCAATTAATGCTACAAAGGACCAAAGACTGAAGATTGCCATAATAGGTAAGAAGACAAAGAAGAGCTTACCTGACAGTCGCCGAAAGCATATACCAGAACGGCAAGTATCCTGAAGAAGAAGACTGTAGCTTTCTCAGAGTTTAAAAAGAGTCATAGCTGCACATTAAGGGAAACAATGCCGTTGCCACCTTCAACTATAAAAGGATGCAACAAACAGATGCAAAAGACTCTGGACTCTACAACTCACGCTGATCAATTGAAAAATATACAAGAAAGCAAAACAGCACACGCCTACAAAGTTCAGAAGCTTTCGAGCTGAAGTTATTTATTTAAGCGCAATTACTTTGTAACATTTGATCATTGTAGGATCACTGTGCGCATTGTGTATTGAAAAATAGAAGTGAGTAACATATTGTAACTGTCAGACAGAGTGTGTCTGAGCAGGTTGAGTGACTAGGAGTTTCAGACTGGTAGTGAGGTAAATCCAGCCTGAATCGGGTTTGTACAACAGGATTGTATAAATCAAAGTCTTCTAGTATAAACCTTCCTTAATTGGAAGAAGGGGAGACGTAGAAGGATTACACCACCTTCGAACTTCCAGAAACATATCCTGTGTCTTATCATTCTGCACTTAGCCATCGAGCTGTTCTTACTTACACAAGAGCAGACCGTTTCCGCACTTACTTATTAGTGGTCTGTTCTGTTCAAAGAGTTGATTAAGTAACAGATTTCTTTCACTAATCACAAAGAAATCACAAGGGATAAATTTTGTAAGGAGTGTTCATTCACCCCCCCCCCCCCTCTAAACACTCCGGACCGATCCTAACAAATATGTTCGTCAATGTCTTCAGGAAGCATGTTCCGTGAATATGGCATCCTCATTGCGAAGATTATTTGTCTCAATATTGGTATTTTGTCAACCAACACGAGTTTGAGAAATTTGGGATAAGTTCTACACATACATGTCCGAGGATTATGGTCGATCAACTACATCGAATAATTATTTGATCACAAATAAACCGTTGCTTGAAATACAAAGGTTGTTGCATCTTCATAAGAAGAAACTCGAAGAGTTTGACTTGCCCCTAGAAGAGTAGACTTTTTGGACGACATGCCATTACCCATGATATTTGAGGATGAACTTTCTATTCCAACTGCAGATGAAGATTTGAGATCTATTCAACTTTTGAATTCTTACCAGGGGCGGGCGTTTGATTTAATAGTTCAAAATATTATGTGCAGTAGTTCATAACGTTTTTCATTGATAGACTGGAGGAACTAGAAAACTTTCTTATACCGCACAATCTTAGCTCATCTAAGAAATGATGGTAAAATTGTAATTGAGGTTGCAACTTCATGGATAGCCGCAACATTGTTACCATGTGGTAGAACGGCACATTTACATCTCAAAACATGTGAACGAGGCAAATTATATGGTTGATAGAGCCGTATTAACTCCAAAAAATGTCAATGTGAACAAAATCAATGAGATCATCATTTCAATATTTCCTGGTGAGGAAATAGAGTACATATCTTGGGATTCTGCAGAAGAAGACAAAAATAACCTGTTCCAAGAAGAATTTTTAAACTCATTTGGTCCAAGCGGTTTGCCACCACATAGAATTTTATTGAAAAAAGGTTCTCCTATTATGCTATTGAGAAATGTTGCACCCGAACTTGGTCTATGTAATGGGACGCGATTAATATGTCTCAATCTAAGAAGAAACTTCATAGATGCAGAGATCATAACTTGACTTCACAAGGGTATAAGATATTTTCTGCATTGAACGCCTTTGAAAAGTGAAGATGATTCTTTGCCATTTGAGTTGACACGCAAACCATTCCCAATAAGATTGAGTTTTGATCTCACAATAAACAAAGCTCAGGGTCAAACAATCAGAATCTTTCTACGCAATCATATTTTCAGTCATGGACAACTATATATGGCACTTTCAAGAGAAGTTTCGCAACAATGCACAAAAATATTGGTAAAAGATGGCAAATTTGAACGACAGTCTGATGTGTATACTAAAATGTTGTTTATAAGGATGTTCTTTTGCGAACAATGCACCATAAAAAGGGTGAGGCATTGTGATTTTTGACTATATGATAAAATAAATTTTGTTTATCGTTATTTATAATTAAATTTATTTGCAGGTCACCACCTAACTAATTCAACAAGGATTGATAATTATAAAGCAATAACTGCTGGAGATTTAATTTATGGTGCAAAAGGACGTGGTTGGATTGAAACATGAGATCTAATATACATATGTTCACAAATACTTTTTGCAATGTTTTGGGTGCTTGATGTAATCATCTATCATCATTTTATTAGTCATCTTTTTCCCGTTAATGTGTACAAGTGCAGCAAAAAGACATATGGGATAAAGTATATTATTCAGGTATAAATATTATTACATTGTATTATGTGTTTTACAATCGATTAAATGATATATTTTTCTTATATTTACAGTATGAAATTTTAAGTCATGCAAATGATTTTTATACATAAGTGATATTAAATATCATATATTTCTAATAATTCCATTTATATCTAATATGATAAATATATCTTTTAAATTCCACAAAATCACATTTGTTAGGATCGGTCCGGAGTGTTTAGAGGGGGGGTGAATGAACACTCCTTCTAAAAATTAATCCCTTGTGATTTCTTTTGGATTAGTGAAAGAAATCTGTTTCTTAATCAATTCTTGTACAGAACAGACCACTGAAAGTATAAGTGCGGAACGGTCTGTTCTTGTATATGCAAGAACGGCTCGATGGCTAGTATGAAAGAACAAGTGCAGAAATACGATACACAGGATATGTTTCTGGAAGTTCGAAGGTGGTGTAATCCTTCTACGTCTCCCCTTCTTCCAATTAAGGAAGGTTTATACTATAAGACTTTGATTTATACAATCCTGTTGTACAAACCCGATTCAGACTGGATTTACCTCACTACCAATCTGAAACTCCTAGTCACTCGATCTGCTCAGACACACTTTGTCTGATAGTTACAATATGTTTCTCACTTCTATTTTTCAACACAGAAAACACAAGATGCGCACAGTGATCCTAAATGATCAAATGTTACAAAGTAAACGTGCTTAAGAATAATTTTCAGCTCGAGAGCTTCTGAGCTTGTAAGCTTGTGCTGTTTTGCTTTCTTGTGTATTTTTCAATTGATCAGCAAGCGCTATTATATTCCTTTTGTTGCATCCTTTTATAGTTGTATGTACCAACGACATTATTTCCCTTAATGTGCAACTTTGACTCTGCTTAAACTCTGAGTAGGCTACAGTCTTCTTCTTCAGGATACTTGTCGTTCTGGTTCATACTTTCGGCGACTGTCAGGTAAGCTCTTCTTTGTCTTCTTACCTTTTATGGCAATCTTCAGTCTCTGGTCCTTTGTAGCATTAATTACAACATTAAATGCTACAATAAATAGCCGTTAATGATTCGGACTGAGGAGCCATTCTTTATGTATCCTTTACTGCTCTGATCTGATAAAGATTGAGATCGATCTGAAGCATCGATCTAGTCAGTATGAAATCCATCGATCCGGTCTGATATATAATATGCCTTATCAGCTTGTTCTGTTTTGAGCTATTGATCTGGTCAGTCTGATTACCCTCGATCCGGTCTGATATGATTTATCATCTTATCAGCTTGATCTGTTTTGGACGATCGTTCTGGTCAGTCTGATTTCACTCGATCTGGTCTGATATGTTTTGTCATCTTTAAAATCTCATCGATAAGATCCGGAACTAACAAATTCCCCCTTTTTGATGATGACAAAACCTAGCTTTTAAGTCTTTTTAACCAGTCTGATAAGAACTCTGAAGCGAAAACTTTCGGATCGATTACTTTCTTTTTGTTCAAAATAAATGAACATTATAAAGTTGGATCGATTAAGCCTTTATTAAAGTTCAAAATAAATGAACAAGGACTTAGTAAAGAAGGAATTTTATTGATAAAAAATCTCGCATACAGTCAGTCTAAAAATTTAATCAACGAGACTGCTATCTTCTTGAAGTTGGAGGCGGCTTGAAGTCTTTCTTCTTTTCCCCTTTTTGTCAGCAGCAATCTCTTGATGAAAATCAACAACTTGTGCGAGCTGCGCGCTGATAGCGTCAAGACGAATGTCTTGAGCGCGGAGGGAATTGGCAACAGATGCTCTGACTTCAGTGGCCAGCTCGATCTGCTCTTTTCTCAGGCTGTTCTTATAAGTGGCTTGCTGAGAAAACAGATCATTTATGCCTCGGTGAAGGCTGCCGATACTGGCTGTCATCTTCTCTTTAAATGAATCAAAGTCCAGAGATGTAACCCGCTGGCCTTGATGAACCTCTAGAACACGCTGAGAGAGAGACAGGCAATTGTCAGATAAGTGCTGAAGGGTCCTTGCCAGAGATGGAGGTGCATCAGATAGTCGGCTGGGAGAGCGATCTGATGAGGACAAGGCCTGTTCATCGTCTTCAGCAAACGGGACAAGTGAAGATACAGCAACTTGGTGACTTTCGGACCGGATCAAGGTGACCAGATCCGAAGAAAATGTTTGAATGAAAGCCATATCTTCATCTAAGTGGATTGGAGGAGTGCTTGGTCTGGAGGGCTCCTCAATCTGGAGAGCTGCAACAACGGTGGACACCACCAGATCCGGGTCGACGAATTCTGGAGCGCCAACTGTTGCAAGTTCTGTTGTTGGACTGATTTGAACGAGGGAGACTGATGACCCCAAAGGAATAGATGTTGTTGGAGAGTCCAACAAGACATTCAATGGTTCATCATCTGTCGCAGACGGAGCATTAGGCAATGGCTGCTCCGCTGTCTGGTCTGGTTCTTGCGCTGCAGTTTGATCTGCTGCTTGCTTGGCTGTCTGTTCTGCTGCATCAGAATGAATAACCTCAACGAAAGGTTCTGCCAGAGTCTTGCTTGCAGAGGGATGATCCGGGCTGGTTGTGGGAGTGGATACACTGAGCTTCTGTCGTTGAAAACGGACAACTAAGTGAAGAGCATGAACATCCATCTCTAATTGAGCAATAACGGCCCCATCATCTCTGGCAGTTGGAGCAATCGGATCAAAGTTCTCTTTCTTAGCAGCTAGGAGCAGAGTGGCCAGACTGAATCTTTGATTTGCTGTAAATAGGTCTTTGCGCTGCACGGCAATCCGAACATCATTGGTCTCTGTTCCTTTGAGAACTTCCTCTTCCATCTTCTTCAGTCTGCTCAACTTACCAAAGAACATCTCAATGTGGTTGACAGTCCGGTACTCGACATACTCATCAAAAACCACAATGAGTGCCTTCACCTTCTCATCAACATCCTCCATAGCAATGTCGATGGCTGTCTGCGCTGCCGATTTGGGTTTAGAGGAGATTGGTTCGGAGAGAATGGATTTTCCCTTGCCGGTGGAGGAAGGGGACTTGATCCCTGATTGGGTATAGTCGCCCAACTCAGTGATAACGATCCCTTTCACCACGGGAATGGTAGAGGGGACTCGGATAGTGACTTGGGGTGCAGGGGTTGAAGTTTGGGTTGAAGTTTGTTTTGAAGATTGGGGTGCAGGGGTGACTTTAGTTGGTGGCAAAATGGGTAGGGGTAGAGTTTTGATTGGTTTGGTTGGTTGGGTTCTGGGCTTCTTTGGAAGTGGCTTGGTTGGTGGCGATGGAGCAGACTGAGTTTCTTCCGAATCAGTCTGGATGGTCAGTTTGCACTTGACGCGAGGTTTGCGCGCAACAGCTTGTTCTTCGCCCTTCTCAATCTTGACTGCAGCCAGAGTGGCAGGAGTAGGCGGAGCACTCTTGGACTTCAGCAGTGCGAGCCCTTTGGAGTTTAGAATCTTGAAGGGACTGAGAGCGGACTGCTTTCCCAGCTCGATGGCTAAGGACTCCAGTAGCTTGCTGAGAGGAACAGCAAAGCATACGTCCTGCTTGGATGCAATCACCGTTTCCATCAGAACTCCAAACAGAATCACGGACCAGTTCATCTTCTGTCCGGATATTATAGCCGCCATAGCCCTGAACTTTTCTACGGTTACAGCGTCAAAACTTCCTGCTTTGCCCAACAGAGGTTTGCCAACGATTTCGCACAGCACCTGGAAATGAAAGAGCATTTCCTTCTTCTTAAACGATGGTTGCAGGCGGTGGCCAAAAATAGATATCTTCCCTTGAAGATCTGAGAGTGACGCTTGAGGAATCTGTCCAAATTCCGTCAGTCCGGAATTGGGGAGGCCAAAGGTTTTGGCCAGCGTCATCGGCGAGATCTCAAATGATTTGCCCTTGACAGTAGTGGATATGGATGTCTTCTGGGAGACGGCATTGGCGAATAGTTCGTGGATTTCTGATTCATAAACAACTGTGCCGCACTCCATAAAGTTTCTCAGACCAGATGATTCCAAAGCTTGGAAGATGGACACCATCTCTGCATCTTCTGCCCTGTAAATATCATTGAACTCAACGGAGAGAGAGTTGTGAGTAATGGTAGCCATTGGAGTGAAGATAAACGAGTGCGAAGATTTAGGAGAGTGAGAGAATAAGAAAACAGATAGCGGCAAATTGTAAAAAGTGAAATAAAATGAAATGTTCAGCCCGCTAAATAGGAGAGAGAAGACACGTGTCTTTATCTCGATGACTGATGAAAAGAAATTTAAAATAAACGGTCAGGATAACAGATAGTTAAGGCGGTTAAAATGCGATCAGTCCGGGCTGTTTTTGTACAAAAGATGTATTGACCAAACAGATCATGGGATAACATCAGATTGACATAGATCGGTCTGAAAGTTCGAACAGGTCTGTGTCTTTCTGAACAATGTATTATCGATCTGTGGCAACAAAAATCTTTAAGTGCGAAAGAAAGAGAACATTTAAACTATTAAGATAAGTCAATTAAACCAAGAATTTGACGAAAATAATTAAACTTAGCCTCTTGGAGCGGTTTGGTGAAGATGTCTGATGCTTGCTGCTCTGTTGAGATGTGCTCGATCCGAATTTCCTTTTTGCCAACGTGATCTCGAATAAAATGATGGCGTATATCAATGTGCTTTGTTCGAGAGTGCAAAACTGGATTATACGTTATAGCGATTGCACTTGTGTTGTCGCAAAATATCGGAGAGTCAACAGCTTGGATGCCATAGTCTTTGAGCTGGTGTTGAATCCAGAGCATTTGAGCGCAACAGCTTCCAGCGGCTAGATACTCTGCTTCAGCTGTAGATGTGGCAATCGATGTCTGCTTTTTACTGAACCAAGAGATCAATCTTTCACCTAGAAATTGACATGTTCCACTGGTGCTTTTACGATCAATCTTACACCCAGCGTAGTCTGCATCTGAATATCCGATCAAGCTGAAGTTTGAATCTTTGGAGTACCAAAGACCAACGTTCTGAGATCCTTTTAAGTATTTCAGAATACCCTTGGCAGCAATAAAATGTGATTGCTTTGGTTCTGACTGAAATCTGGCGCACATACAGACTGAGAACATAATATCAGGCCGGCTCGCTGTAAGATACAATAGCGATCCGATTAGTCCTCTATACATGGTTACTTCAACTGCCGCTTCCCCCTTCATCTTTGTCTAACTTGATTGTTGGACTCATAGGAGTTGATGCAGTTGAGCATGTTTCCATTCCAAATCTCTTGAGGAGCTCTTTGGTATACTTGGTCTGATTGATGAAAATACCATTGTTGAGCTGTTTTACTTGGAGACCCAAAAAGAATGAAAGTTCTCCCATCATGCTCATCTCAAACTGTCCCTGCATTAACTTAGAAAATTTCTCGCACGATTTGGGGTTAGTTGACCCAAAGATTATGTCATCAACGTAAATCTGAACTAATAGGGTATGTTCCCCCTTAATAAATTTAAAGAGAGTTTTATCTACTGAGCCGATCTGAAAATCATGGTTCAGCAGAAAATTGAGATAGAGTGTCATACCAGGCTCTTGGAGCTTGTTTCAGACCATATACTGCTTTATTCAGTAGATACACATGATTGGGATACAAATGGTTCTGAAATCCAGGTGGTTGCTCAATGTAGACTTCTTCCTGAAGCTTTCCATTAAGAAAAGCGCTCTTAACGTCCATCTGATATACTTTGAAGTCTTTAAAGGCAGCATATGCAAGAAAGATTCGGATGGCTTCAAGTCTGGCGACTGGTGCAAATGATTCATCGAAGTCGATTCCTTCTTCTTGTCTGAATCCTTGTGCCACCAGTCTGGCTTTGTTTCTAACCACAGTTCCGTCTGCGTCCAGCTTATTTCTGAAACTCATCTGGTTCCAATGACAGGCAGATCGCTTGGTCTGGGGGTTAGACTCCAAACTTGATTTTGTTCGAATTGATTTAGCTCTTCTTGCATAGCTTTAATCCAGTTGAAATCAGTTAGAGCTTCATCGATCTTCTTAGGTTCTAGAGTAGAGATGAAAGCAGCATGTGTGAATTCATCCATCATCTGTCCTCTGGTTCTGATCGGTGCAGAGGGACTACCAATCACTAGATTGGGTGGATGCTTCTTAGTCCATCGATAGCTTGACTCTGGATTGTCTGGACCGGTCGGATGAGTAGTAGCAGCATGATCAGCATCTGCTTTAACATTTGAGTGAAGAACGTCCGGATCAGCTCGATCTGAAGAAGCTTCAATGCCTTGATCCGGTCTGTCTGGTACTTCTGGTTCTGGTGGATTGTCTCTTGACCTATTAGCTACAATCTCATCATCACTGTTAGCTTCGAGATGGATATTTTCCATCTGATTTTGAATTGATTCTTTGTCGCCCTCAACACATAAAGATTCATCAAAAACTACATGAACAGATTCTTCTACAGTTAAGGTTCGATTATTAAAAATTTGATAGGCTTTGCTAGTTGATGAATATCCTAAAAATATTCCATTATCTGACTTAGCTTCAAATGCTGTAAGATGATTCTTACCATTGTTATGAACGAAGCATTTGCAGCCAAAATATGAAAGTGAGAAATAGATGGTCTGTTACCAGTCCATATTTCATATGGGGTAAGGTTCAGCTTCTTGTTGATCATAGACCGATTTTGAGTGTAGCATGCACTGTTTACTGCTTCTGCCCAGAACTTTTGCGAAATTCCAAGCAAGCATTGTTCTTAGCTGCTTCCTTGAGCGTTCTGTTTCTTCGTTCTGCAACTCCATTCTGTTGAGGAGTTCGAGCGGCTTGAAAACTCATGCTTGATTCCATGATCTTCTAGAAAGGATTCAAGATTCTGATTTGAAAACTCAGTGCCTTTGTCACTACGAATCCTGTCTATGCTGGATGATTTCTCGTTCAGAGTGCGTTTCAGCAGCTTGATCAACTTCGGACCGGTCTGATCTTTACTGCTCAAAAATATAGTCCATGTAAAGCGTGAGTAATCATCAATAACAACAAGAGTATACCGCATTCCCCCTAAACTTGTTATTGGTATAGGACCAAACAAGTCCATATGCAATAATTCTAAACAGCGGGAGGAGGATTTGGCATTCTTGTTTTTGAAGGATGATCTGATCTGTTTGCCCATTTGGCAAGCTTCGCAGATCTTATCCCTAGCAAAATCGATCTTGGGCAGACCGATAACTAAATCATGTTTACACAGGCTGGAAATAGTCTTAAAGTTTATATGATTCAAGCGCTTATGCCACAGCCAATGTTTATTATCATTGTTAGCGATGAAGCAAGTAGGATTATCAGGTTGAGCATGATTCCAGTTAATCTTATATGTATTTCCATTCCTGATTCCTACGAGCACGGTTATACCGTCTGATGATTTAACAGTGCAAGTGTGTTTGTGAAATTCTACAGCATAACCATTATCACAGAGTTGGCTTATACTGATCAGATTATAGCACAGATTTTCAACTAACAGCACATCATTGATATAATGTTACCATGGACAATCTTACCCTTGCCCACGGTCTTATCCTTTGAGTTATCTCCGAAGATGATCTTGGGTCCAGTACATTCTGTGACTTCAGACAGCAGCTCGATGTTTCCAGTCATGTGACGGGAACACCCACTGTCCAAATACCAGTCTGATGCGAGTTTCTTCGGTACCTGTCATCAAATATAATTATTGTTGGTACCCAATCCTATTTGGGTCCAGAACGGATTAGCCCTTTGGGAACCCACACCTGTATCAGCTTCAATGGCTTGTGTGTGTAAGGTGTGCTGTGTGCTGGTCTGTTTTGATGTTGTGTGTGATAATGTGTGTGCTGTGAAAACCTTTGATTCTCATAAGGTAGTCTATATCTTCGTTGAATCGGTTTTGAATTATAGTAATTGTATTGTCTTCCTTGCCTTCGATCTTGCACCTCTGGATTTGGTCTGGTAGACGCAAATCTTGCTGGTGCCTTTTCTTTGGCTTGGTCAACATAACCAATTCCTTTTCTTAGATTTTGATTCACGTAAGAGACTCCTGTTTGAATCTTAGGTGCTTCAGTCTCATATACTGTGCTAGGATTTAACAAATGTCATTTGTTTGACTTGGTTCTTTACCAGCAACAGCTCAGACTCATCTTTGGTGCATTCTTTGGTGTCAAAGCCTATGCCGGTGAAGTCACCGACGTTTCTTTGAACCTCTTGTAATTCTTCCAAAGATGTTCTGAATTTTGTCCATGTTTTGAATATATGAGAAAGCTTAGCATTTTGTGCGCTAATTCTCTTGTTTTCTTCATGGAGCTGATCATAGGAGATTTTCAGCTCATTCAGCTCGATCTTTAGATTGTTGCACTCACCCTGCTCAGAGCAGCTTGGTTTATTGTGCTCATCTATTTGATTACTGGCTTTAGCTTTATTTTTCTCAAATGATTCAGCTAAGATCCTATAATCATTAGCCATGTCTTGCAGTGCGGACATGAGCTCTTCTCGTGTAAATTCATTTGAGTCAAGATCATATACCTCGTCTGTCTGACTCATCTCTTCGTCTGCCATGAGACATTGAATATCTTCTTCGCTTTCGCTGGAAGAATATTCAGAGCTTTCCGAGTCTGAGTCTGTCTGAGCCCATTTGTTGTTTCCTTCTTCAGCTACTAGGACTTTTTGGGATTTTCCATGATTCTTGCGGTCTTTGTAGTGCTTCTTCTTCCTATCATCACGATGATTCTCTTTCCGTTCTTCTTTCTTCGGTCTGGTGCAATCTGCAATAAAATGTCCGGTCTTACCACAATTGTAGCAAGCCTGATCGTTAACAGCATCATCTTTTCTTGATTTATAATGATGAGAGGGTTTGAAGTTCCTCTTATTCTTAGACATAAATTTACCGAATTTCTTGATAAATAATGACATAGCATCATTACTTATCTGTTCAGCGGATCGGTCTGATGTTGAGGCGATCTGGTCTGGAATGGCTGCCAGGGCCTTGTTTGGTTGAGAGATGAATGGCTCTGCTTCACCTCTGCTTATCAGTTCAAACTCATAGGCCTTAAGATCTGCAAACAGATCATGAAGTTCAACCTTGTTAAGATCTTTTGATTCCCTCATGGCAATGGTCTTAACATCCCATTCCTTTGGCAGAGCTCTCATACCTTTCAGAGCGATCTCTCTATTAGAATATTCCTTCCCCAGACCATTCAGTTCATTTATGATGCCAGTGACTCTTTCATCAAACTCATTTAGAGTTTCTCCACTCTTCATTTTTATACCCTCAAATCTTTTAAGAGCAACAGTCAGCTTGTTTTCTTTGGTCTGGTCGTTGCCTTCGCATAGCTGTGCTATCTTCTCCCAAATTTCTTTGGCAGTAGAGCACATTTTGATTTTGCTGAACATGTTCTTGTCCAATGTCTTGAACAAGATGTCTTTGGCAACGTTGTCGAGATTTGCCTTCTTTCTTTCCTCATTCGTCCAGAGGGATCTGTCTTTCTCTACCATTTGTGGTTCACCACCAGCAATGGCGACTGCTGTATTGATTTTTAGAATCTTCATTGGTCCATCAGTGATGACGAACCACATATCGTCATTCTGAGCTGCCAGATGAGCTTGCATTCTGATTCTCCAGTCATCATAGTCTTCTTTTGAGAACATAGGAATTTTGTTAAATGATGCCATCAGCTCGAGTGATTTTGCTGATTAAGATGACCTGCTCTGATACCACTTGTTAGGATCGGTCCGGAGTGTTTAGAGGGGGGGGTGAATGAACACTCCTTCTAAAAATTAATCCCTTGTGATTTCTTTCGGATTAGTGAAAGAAATCTGTTTCTTAATCAATTCTTGTACAGAACAGACCACTGAAAGTATAAGTGTGGAACGGTCTGTTCTTGTATATGCAAGAACGGCTCGATGGCTAGTATGAAAGAACAAGTGCAGAAATATGATACACAGGATATGTTTCTGGAAGTTCGAAGGTGGTGTAATCCTTCTACGTCTCCCCTTCTTCCAATTAAGGAAGGTTTATACTAGAAGACTTTGATTTATACAATCCTGTTGTACAAACCCGATTCAGACTGGATTTACCTCACTACCAATCTGAAATTCCTAGTCACTCGATCTGCTCAGACACACTTTGTCTGACAGTTACAATATGTTTCTCACTTCTATTTTTCAACACAGAAAACACAAGATGCGCACAGTGATCCTAAATGATCAAATGTTACAAAGTAAACGTGCTTAAGAATAATTTTCAGCTCGAGAGCTTCTGAGCTTGTAAGCTTGTGCTGTTTTGCTTTCTTGTGTATTTTTCAATTGATCAGCAAGCGTTATTATATTCCTTTTGTTGCATCCTTTTATAGTTGTATGTACCAACGACATTATTTCCCTTAATGTGCAACTTTGACTCTGCTTAAACTCTGAGTAGGCTACAGTCTTCTTCTTCAGGATACTTGCCGTTCTGGTTCATACTTTCGGCGACTGTCAGGTAAGCTCTTCTTTGTCTTCTTACCTTTTATGGCAATCTTCAGTCTCTGGTCCTTTGTAGCATTAATTACAACATTAAATGCTACAATAAATAGCCGTTAATGATTCGGACTGAGGAGCCATTCTTTATGTATCCTTGACTGCTCTGATCTGATAATGATTGAGATCGATCTGAAGCATCGATCTAGTCAGTCTGAAATCCATCGATCCGGTCTGATATATAATATGCCTTATCAGCTTGTTCTGTTTGAGCTATTGATCTGGTCAGTCTGATTACCCTCGATCCGGTCTGATATGCTTTGTCATCTTATCAGCTTGATCTGTTTTGGGCGATCGTTCTGGTCAGTCTGATTTCACTCGATCCGGTCTGATATGTTTTGTCATCTTTAAAATCTCATCGATAAGATCCGGAACTAACAACATTCTTTTAGTTCGAAGAAAAATGTTAGACAAACGATAGCGCATATTGTAATTAAAATAGCCTGCAGAACCAGCGTCTAGTCTCTTTTCTTTTCTTTTTTTGGATCTTTGTTGCCTCTTCTAGTTTCTTTCTTTTTGTTTATCTGGTAATTGTTGGATACAACATCGGATTTAAACATATTAACTAATATGTACACCTCATGTCTTTCGTTACACAATCAGTTCGGTTAATAAGCTTAAGTTCGAATGGTGTAGATCCTTAAGTGTCTTAGCAAAAACGTAAGCAGCCGGGACTGGCAACACTCAAAAGATGTGTGGATATATGTTGAAAAGTCAAATGTCTTGAATTATTTGAATAGGTTCATCAATTCCAATTATCAAGTATCCCAAAATCAAGTTATTTTCTCCAATGTTAAGTGATAGTCTCTTTCAAAAAAAAAAAAAGGATAGGTTGTAACTTACAAATATTATAGTGAAATCTTTTCATATTGCCCGTGGTTTTTATCCAAATAAGTTTTTGGGGTTTTACCACATAAATAAACAAAGGTACAGAAAAGAACACATAAAATTAGTACGACAACCAATAAAAAAATACCTCAAAATAAATCTTCTATCAGAATATAACCGATAAAAATTAAAGATCAACCACCAGATCAAAGTAATCAACTAACTGGTTTAATACACGCAGAGCCAAAATTAAGGAACAACTTATACTTTGGTGTAAGAATTTGGGTTAAGACTCGGAATACATTTGTTCAATCCGGCTATGCTTTGATATTCCAAAAGCGTTGGGGAATAAGTCCATGGATTACCATGTATATAGGACAAGTTTCCTGATTGTTGTTTAACAAAGTATATTTCTCATGTATTTCGTTACAAAAGTGTTTGTCTCCATTATATGTTGCTTCAGCCTGCATTGTATGAGATATGTTGTGTAATCGCCATCTTTGGGCTAACTTCTACAATGTATTCCAAAATCAACATGATTAGCTAAAATCATAAAAAATAAATTTCTTTTTTCAATTTGAGCATGTAACATGTATGTGTATTTCTTTGAAATGAGACATACTTAATGATTATGCATTACATTTTGATCCATAGTTCTGTGTTGAAATAGAAATTTTATGCCTACAACATGTCTGGTTTAATAATTGCAGATAACTTTTTTCAAATGTCTCATTGTTGGGGTTGACGGTTGCATCGACAACACACATGCAGGTCCTTTTAGTTCCATTCCATTATCTATTTTCATGAAGAAGATTATGTGAATTTCTGTGATTACTTCATCATTGTTTGACAATGTGTTTTTATCAAACTTAGTTATTTAATTTCAATTCTTGCTGAAACAATATAGTCAATGGGTTCTTAGAAATAGAAGATTCATGCATTGAATGTATCGAAGCTTAAATGTAATGTATCTGACATGTTTTTATATAATAAAAAGAAGTATTGCTCATAGAAATTGATGGCACGGTGTCATTGAACTCTTTCTTTGACATCAATTTAGTGGATTGCTCGGCACTTTTCTTGGTATTCCAACCTACTTTTGGTGTCACCTCGAATTTTTTATCATGTTTTGGATTGTGTACATATACGTGAGTGGATATTGCTATTTTCCTCCAAATTCAATGTGGAAACTAATTGATAGATTTATTATGTTACAGACGCAACGTGTGTACGTCGTTCACTAGTATGAATGAAACAAGGCACAACTTGACAAAAAGAAAGGGTGAAAAAGAATAAATTTCTTTTCATGTTGCCAGATTCGTACCTGGATCACCGCACGACAAGCAAGGATACTTTCCAGTAAACTATGCCAACTTTTCTAATAATTCCATACAATACTTTTATATATACTGAATTTTCTACGGGGTGCGGCTGCGCACCCCCCCTCCATATGTCTCTAAACATGTCTATATGTTTATTTAATTTATTCATGAACTAATTTTATATTCTCAACACTAGAAAAATTCCATAATGTAACACTTTTATTATCGCACTTTGAAAATGTCTCGCAAAATCATACAGTTGTCACAGTTTGCTTAAAAAAGCCTTTCAAATTCAGATTAAGGCTGATATTTTCCTCATACTCCTAAAAGTTAATGCTATTTTCCCACTTTTTGTCAAAAAAAAAAAACCAACACTCTTTTCTCGAGACAATTTAGAAACTGACCTCCCACAATTTTTTTTGAGAGAATTACAGAAAGGTACCACTTGAAAACTTTTTTTCAACTAAATCTAGGCTAAAAATAACATTTCTTAACAATCTATTTTTCAGAAAACTTTATTCAAATAGGTCCAATTTTATGAGCTTGTTTCCAGAAAGGTATTTTTTCTTTACCAAAATACCTTTAAATTCAAAATAGTTAGGGCTTTTCCTCATCCATCAGGAGTGTGAGGAGGAAGGCAGATAGAGCAGCCGATCTTTAGTGGTCTCAGACTTAGGGCAAAAGATCTAGCCCCTCTTCCAGAACTGAGTATAGCGCGGCAGTGGATGAGACAGTGGGCACTGGTGCAACAGTTATAATATCCCGTTGTGCTGGAGGTGCAGTAGGGAGCAAAGATAGAACTTATAGGACTAGTAGGCTCGTCATCAGGTCTCTCTGGAGCAGTAACTTCAACCACTTCTACAGTTGGAATGATGTATGTGCAAGTAATGGGAGCAGCAGATCCCACCTCTGCTGTGAGTGCAGACTCAGTAACCACAGTTGTTTCCTTTGAGGCAGCAGGGTTCCTCTTCTTTGTCTGGTTTTCTTCGGTGGAGGAGGAGGAGATGACTCAGCAGATTCAGAGATTGTTTGTTCAGAATCACTCACTACTTGAGGCTTCTTCCTATTGGTAGGAGCTGTCTTGGATGACCCTCATTCTCCACTAGTGGGTTTCCGGTGCGTCAGAAGGTACTTGGCATTTATGAGCCGAGTTGGATGGAGATTGGAAATAGTACCTACCGGAACATTCAGGCTTCCAAAATATGACCGAGAGGAAGAACAAAACTTGAATGACCCTTAGCTGATTCAATCATGCCCGTAAGTACTTGAAATAGGATCACCGACCAGTTGACTGCCAAGCCTTTGACGATGGCACACATCACTTCAAACTTCTCCAGAGTGATGACATCAAAGGAACAAGCTTTGCAAAGCAAACCCTTATGAATGATGTCTGCCAGCACTCGGAAGTTATTCTTCATCAAAATCTTCTTGAACGGAGGGGTCCACAGCCGGTGGCCAGACTCGAAAAATAGAATACTCATCTCATCTCGAATGAAGAAGGAGATGGCAGATAGATTAGTGAGCCCGGCAATAGGAAGGCTCAGTTGCATAGCGAAATCCTCTTTAGTGACAGTCGATCGCTTTTATTTTAAACAATTATTTCCAGTGCAGCTATTATATACCTCAACTGTACGGTGTCAAGTTTTAGTATAGATTATGAAAAAGTACGAGTGTCGAACCCACGAGGATTAGAAAGTAAGTATCACGTTCAATTAGATTAACTATATTTAGCCTATGATTATAAAGTGATTATTAAACTAAATTGACTTAAACACAAGAATCAACCTAAACAGCAGTGATGAATTATGAAGAAATATGATAAAAACAATTATCAAGACGTCGGTTCACCCATGTAATCCCTCAAAAGTTGTCTATTAATTAAGATTCAAAAATCTATGTTCTAGGGTGACGAGTTTTCCTATTTCATTTGTTATACTATCGTCAAGTTATAACAAGTCTAGTATTAATGTGCAATAAGCCACTCCCGTGTATTTATGGAACAATTAATACAGAAAACTCTTTGTGAAAACTTCTAGCCTTCGATTTTGGTAAATATATTGCTATTACATGTATGCTAGATTTTACTTGGTCGTCTCAACCTAAAACCAAATGCTTAATTCACTACACCGTATCGTAATCTCGTATGGTCAAGTCAATTACGATTACAAAATTCATGCAAAAGGTAGCTAATCTTTTGAAAGCATTAAAACATAAATTATGCGCAAAGATCATAAAAATCGAATCAAAACTAATATTTAACTCAAGGGTTCAAATATGGGATCCCATATGTCTTGAAAAACAAACTAGCCAACAACTATATTCAAATAATAATGCAAAAATATGTCTTTCAACAATATCAACATCAAAATCTGAAATTCAAAAGTAAATAAGTTCAACTAATAAACGCGGGTGTCACTCCGTGCGTCTCTTGCGTTGTTCTTGCTTCTTTAATGAATTGTGGTATTTTTTGTTGTGAATAGAGGATGAGAGTGCTGCTCTTAGGTCTGATAAAAGAGGTGCAAAAGTCCTCTTTTCGTGCATTAGGTCTGGTATAAATAAGGGAGGAGGTGTATGGAGGAGTCCATCTTGAACCAAACTCAAAAATTATTATTTTTCTTTCAGAAAACTCTTATCGGTCCATCTTTCAACGTCTTCGATCGATTTGGTCCTTTTTCAATATTTTTAGCTTGTTTACTCCACTTTTATTCCCCTAGACCTAGATTCTTGAAATACACAAATATATACCAAAAAGCGTAAAATAGTCCAGGAATCAACACGAAAATCAATACAAAATCATAGCAAAATAGTGTAAAATTCACACTTATCAAAAGCCACAGATTGGTTGGAAACAGAGGCCACCACTGTGTTGTTTACCACCTTCGCTGAAGCATAAAACTCCTGTAGAGCTTCTTTGTAGAACAATGGAGTCAGGCTTAACATAACCAAGAGCCCTAAATTTTCTAGACATCTGAAAATGCTTGTCATTCCGTCATCAGTGTTGGTGTAGACTAATTCAAATCAATGTGGACAACATTGGTGACAAAACTTGGTTGGTTGGTCTTCGACATGATGAATTCCAAAATGCTGAGAAAGCACGAAGGCTGGAAAAAAATTGCTTTGAACGAAAGTTAGCGCAACAGATATGAAATGGTGAAAGTGAAAATTGAAAATGTTAATGGCGGTTAAATAGGAAGGAGATGTAACATTATACTATAGATGAAAGGGGAATTGAAAATGTTAATGGTGGTTAAATAGGAAGCAGATGTAACATCGTACTGTAGATGAAATGACACATGGACATGTGTCGCTCATCTACGCAAGGATAATATTGAAATAAACTGAAACAGACACGATTAAGCAAGACCGAAATAATTGAGCATTAATAGTAATTAAATTTTGAAATCCGACACTCCAAATTGGTTAATATTTAAGAAAGGTTATTAATATCTTAGTGTATATGGTAATGTCCATTGGTATGTAGAGTCTACTGATTAGGTAGCATCTACTGTAGCAGAAAATTGTTTTACAAGCTGAGCACCAGTAGACCTTCGAAAAACACACAAATCCCCCTCAAATAATATTTCCCATAAATTCATGCAATATTACAATGTAATTCCCCCTCACACAAGCAAGAAGATAATTAAATAATGAAGCTTACTTAGTTGTATCAATTAAACCAAGTATATTGCGAAAAGAGGAAAACTTAACGTCCAATAGGGGTTTTGTGAAGATATATGTTGCTTGTTGTTCGGTAGATATGTATTCCAGCCAAATCTCCTTCTTCATTACATGATCTAGATGAAGTGATGATGAATGTCAATATGCTTGGTCCGAGAATAAAGAACTAGATTATACGTGATAGCTATAGCATACGTATTATTACAAATCGGTGACTCAGTGGACTCAATTCCATAATCTCTTAGTTGCTGTTAAATCCATAGTAGTTGAGCACAGCAGCTTCCAGCAGCAAGCTATTCTACTTCTGTAGTAGACGTTGTGATGGATGTCTGCTTCTTGCAACCCCATGAAATCAATCAATCTCCTAGGAATTGACAGTATCCACTGGTACTGGTACTCTTCCTATCAATCTTACAACCACTACTGTATGCCTGCTTCATCCAAATCTACTTTAGCAGACGAGCTCATGTGAGTGGTTGCTGCTGAAAGTGCTCATTCCGTACTTCTTTAATAGCTCTTTGGTGTACTTTGACTGGTTGATCAGAATTTTCTTAGCAGGCTGCTTGACTTGCAATCCTAGGAAAAATGATAACTCTCCCATCATGCTCATCTCGAACTGATCATGCATGATTTTAGAAAATCTCTCGCAAAGTTTTGGGTTAGTACTACCAAAAATAATATCATCAACATATATCTGAACTAGTAAAGTATGGTCACCCTTTGTGAATTTAAAAAGGGTATTATCCACATTGCCAATGGTAAATTTTTGCTATTCATGAACTAATTTTATATTCTCGATACTAGAAAAATTCCATAATGTAACACTTTTATTATCGCACTTTGAAAATGTCTCGCAAAATCATACAGTTGTCACGGTTTGCTTAAAAAAGCCTTTCAAATTCAGATTAAGGCCGATATTTTTCCTCCTACTCCTAAAAATTAATGTTCTTTTCCCATTTTTCGTCAAAAAAAAAAAAAGCAACGCTCTTTTCTCTGGACAATTTAGAAACTGACCTCCCACAAATTTTTTTTTTTGAGAGAATTGCAGAAAGGTACCACTTAAAAACTTTTGTTCAACTAAATCCAGGCTAAAAACAATATTTCTTAACAATCTATATTTCAGAAAACTTTATTCAAATATGTCCAATTTTATGAGCTTGTTTCCAGAAATGTATTTTTTCTTTACCAAAATACCCTGAAATTCAAAATAGTTAGGGCAACCTATTTATTTACTAAAATACCGATTGTTTGTTCAAACCCTAGCAATGCATCATTTCCAACCAAATTAGGGTTTCAAACTCATGAGTCGCCGCCGCATGTGCACCTCCTTCGTCTGTCGCCGCCTGTTTATCTCCTTCAAAAAACTCATGTCTTTTATTTTCATTTTTAAAACAGCTTATCGGTGGAATAACGATGAATGAAATTGTTCAGCACAGTGAAGCCATAAACCCATCGAAATATTTTGCTCATGTTTAGAATGAAGTGATGTTGAAATTGATTTTGAAATTGACATTATCACCACAGTGAATCAATTGCTTTTGAAAATGATGTCTTCGTTTGACAAACTCTCCTTGAAATTGATGGCTTCGATGGCTTTTGGACATTGATGCACGATTTTTCTACATTGATGCACGTGAAATTCTGAAAATTTCATACATTTGATGCACGATTTTTTTAACCATGTGCGTACATCAACCTAAATTGGACATTGGATGCACAAAAATTGGACATGGGTGCATAAACATTGGACATTGGATGCACTAAAATTGACATGGATGGACAAAAATTGGACATTGGTGCACTAAAATTGGACATTGATGCACGATTTTTTGTGCATTGGACATGATTTTTGTGCATTGGTTCATGATTATTCTACATTGGTGCACGATTTTTGGACATTGATGCACGATTTTTTTGGCCTATGGGTGCACGATTCTTTTGGCTAGTGATGCACGACTTTTTTGGTCTGTGTGTTCACGGGCTACAACAGTGAATCAATTGCTTTTGAAAATGATGTCTTCGTTTGATAAACTCTCCTTGAAATTGATGGCTTCGATGGTTTTTGGACATTGATGCACGATTTTTGGACATTGATGCACGATTTTTCTACATTGATGCACGTGAAATTCTGAAAATTTCATACATTTGGTGCACAATTTTTTTAACCATGCGCGTGCATCAATCTAAAATTGGACATTGGATGCACAAAAATTGAACATGGGTGCATAAAAATTGGACATTGGATGCACTAAAATTGGACATGGATGGACTAAAATTGGACATTACTACACGATTTTTTGTGCATTGGGTAAGATTTTTGTGCATTGGTGCATGTTTTTTGGACATTGATGCACGATTTTTGGACATTGATGCACGAGTTTTCCTACATTGGTGCATGCTTTTTTGGCTTGTGGGTGCACGATCATTTTTTGCCTAGGAGTGCACGATTATTTTGGCTTGTGATGCACGATTTTTTTTGTCTGTGTGTACAATCGCGCGACGGTTATTAATGTCATTTCGGCAGTAAATGCACCTCAGCGAATTGATGTTTTTTTGGTATACTAAGTTGAATTATTGTTGACCAATACGACGACTAAACGACACGCAGATTCCAGGTACGTTGATTTAGGGCATTTGATATTTGATTCCTTTGCAATTTGCAGGAAATAATTGCTGGATGTTGAATTAGGGCATTTGATATTTTGATTCCTTTAATGTTGTAAAAGAAGTAGTTGAATTAGATGTTTCGGGGGAGATTGTGTTGCAAAAGTATGTCTGCGCATAGCTAAATATGTTAAACTGGAGTTACTGTTGCCAAGACATCGCGTCTCTATATGAGTGGCTTTTTTTTTATCCTTCATTTAATTCATCGTGTGTTAATTCTGTGAACTCCGGTGGTCTGGTGAAATGAGTTGAATGGACTACTGGTTTCTGTGATTTTTTTTTGTTTAAGATTTAGAGAGCGGGTTCAATTGAGAAAGTACGAAAACTTTCTATTACTCCTTTTGGAATGATGTTTACTTATGCTGGCCGTTCTCATTTGCTCGAACATTTTTCTTACTTGGATTTGTTTTATTTGAAATTTCACTGGTGTTCCCACTTAGATCATTCTCTGATTCATCTGAGCGTTTCCAAGGAGAACCGCAGGTCTATATTCCCAAAGGTATGACGGTGTTGCTCTATTCTTATTTGAAAACTAAAAGAAGGAAAAAAAGGAGCTGTGCAATACAATGTCTTGCTTTCTGATCTCTCTGGACTGAGAAAGTCCATTCTTTTTCATTGGGTGGTGCTTCTGTTAACCACAACTCCGCCTAATTTTGACTAAACTGGCTCATGTTAGCAATTATTGTTCTAGTGAAGTTGGTAAGTCCTTTATTAGGGCTAATATCATGCAGTTATTCATTGAGTCCGGGAAATTGATATCCTTTCACATGCTTAATTTTTTGTGTTAACATACGTTTTCTGTTGCCTCTGATCTATAATTTATGCTTATGTCATCTTGTTTACCATTATCGCTGATTGTGCTTATCAATCTGGGAAGTAGCAGTACAAGCCCTGAAAATGAAGAAGCCATTAAACATTTGATTAATCTGATATATATCAAATCTTATAATACCTCAAATCGGTACTATATTTCTTCTACTGAACTCTATCCTTTTACAGGTCCAGAATTAGTAATATACATTTAAGCTCTAGGATATATGACAACCAATGTCCACCTTTAAAGGAGATCTTCTCCCAAGTTGATATCTTTAATAAGAGATCGGGATCTTAATAAGAGATTGAATGCTGATGTTTATATGCGCTATGCTATTAATGAGTGCTATGCCTCTTGTAAAACTATTCTCAATTATTGGGTTCCAGGCGAACGTGAAAAGCTGTAAGTTTTCCTCAAAAATTCGTCAGTGTTGTGTTATTATTGATCACATATCGAAAAATTCCAATCGTATTTTTTTGTTGAAATTTTCAGAGTATTAAAGGAGATCTTCTCCCAAGTTGATGAACACGTAGATCAGGGTGATCTTTTTGTGAAGTGTAAGATGAGTGCTCTGCCAAGCCTTTATGAACAGTTTGTGCTGCTTATAGAGTATCTGGTAAATATTTTGAATCTCGTATTTCTAATGTCAATACAAGACATGACAATGTTGGAGATAGTCTGAGAGTAATTATTTTATAGTTTGCAGAGAGAAAATAGAAAGGAGGACAAGGATGAAATAGTTATTGTCTTGCTCAACATGCTAGAAGTCATGACCAGGGACATATTGGAAGACTCTGTTCCTAGGCAATGATACACATGCTATTAAAAGTCACATATCATTTCAGGTTAATGTGTATGTATGCATTTCAATCATTATTTTTCTCTTGTAGTTTGCTAGAATCCAGCCATGGCGGATCCTATGGAATGTATCAAGGGATGATGCCTCTTGATCAACAACATCAGTACTTCAAGACACTTCGTTTTCCAGTTACAATAAACCTTGAGGCATGGAAAGAGAAAGTTAGTTATATGGAATGCTTCTTAAAAATCCTCCTTTGCTCTTTAGGATTCCCATGAACTTGGACTTGAATAACTGTGAGAAGATAGTAAAATTATAATGAAGAAGTAGCAGTACACGCCCTGAAAATGAAGAAGCCATTAAACATTTGATTAATCTGATATATATCAAATCTTATAATACCTCAAATCGGTACTATATTTGTTGTACTGAATTCTATCCTTTTACAGGTCCAGAAAATTAGTAATACAAAGTTAAGCTCTAGGATATATGACAACCAATGTCCACCTACGTGACGCATTAAAGGAGATCTTCTCCCATGTTTATAGCTTTGATAAGAGAATGAATGCTGATGTTTGTATGCGCTATATGACAACCAATGTACTGATCTTCTCTTATATGTCAAGTAATTGACTTGATTGCTTTAAATTCTGTTATTCGACTTGACATAATATGATTTTCTAGTTTACTAATGTCGTTATTTCACTCTGGCTGCTTAGATGGTTTTTTGTAACCGAAGATGACATGAAAGGTTTACCCTGCTTTCAGGTTCATTTCTTGTCCTCCCGTGGTGCTTATATGTTACTTTGTATATAAATAAGTTGACTTGAAGAAAGGATGTGTATAAGATTTCTATATCAATGTTCAGAATTTGTTAAGTTGACTAACTCATTGTTTCTCTAACTTAAACTTTGGTGGGTTTGTTCCTAGTTGTTTTTCTTCGGTTGAAGATCAAATTTAGGTGAAGGAGCATGATATGTGAAGAATTCAGGGTGTATTTCTATATCATTTTGGAACGTAAGTTTCATTACTAGAAGTGCTATTATTTGCTTTAAATATCATTATTACGACTGGATGCTCACACTGGCTTTTTTGCAATTGTAATATCATAATTGCTTCTGATTTTCAACTTTAACTGTTTGATGAAATGAGGTGATGGAACATATTGTATAATATGTGAACTAGATGTTTTGTGATCATCTATTGTTGGTGATATCACTCATGTTGATCTGATCCCAAAGCTTGAAAAGAGTCGAAGGGAACAAGAAGCATTAGAGAATGTGTGTGAACTACTCAGTGGAGGTCCAAGAGGATGACTTTGATAGTTACTGCGAACTATTTGAAAAAATTGTAATGACTTTAATAGTTGTAATGATTTTTTTATTCAAATTGATTTTAATTTTACTAGTTTTTGTAATTTGGGGTTTAATATTGAATATAATTTTGCGATAGGTTTCACGATTTTAGGTTAATACATATTTTGCTTTTATTTTGTTTGTTTTTATATGTATAAGCACAAAAAATGAAAAAAACTAAAAACAGCTTTTAGGTTATTGTGATGTAATTATTTGTCGTATGTTTAAAATATATATAGTGACCATTTAAAGCGACGTAAATTATATATTTCATGATGCTTATTAACATCGTAAAATGCAATATTTTGCGTCGCTTTAAAACGTCACCATAGCCTATATTACCTATTGAAACGCCTACCTACATTATGCTTTAAGTAAGTGTCACTAAATGCAAAAGTGTCACTATAGCCACATTTCATGACGTTTTTTAGCGTCACTAGAGCCAATTTTTCTAGTAGGGTCTAGAGGTAGACGTAGCTTGGATTGAAACTGTGTCGTTGATTATTTTACGAATATATTTTGGTTTTTCATTTGATTTATTTGTGATGGCCTGATTTGTTTGCGCTCAATTAACTGATCACTAGTTGTATCGTTATATTTATTTAGAATCTATCACGCATGAGAGAGTTTTTTTAATAGGATAGTAGGAATTTAATCGTGGATATTTATATAGTAGACAAACGTATTCTATTGAAGCTTTGCAAAGAATCATTGTGTTATTTAAATTGTTTGATAATTTATATTAGGTAGACATATCCAGATGATTAATTCTATTCAACACTCGAGAGATGTAATATAATATACAAGGATTCGTGACTAACAAACTAGGAAGATCTATAATATTGAGTTCATTGATTGATTAGTGTAGTGGATAAACAAGTGAAATCGAACCTCTAGAATGCTTCTCATATTAATTCTCTCACAAATCTGCTTTTGTCTGTAAATCATTCTCCGTGGGATCGACATCTTTACTCATAACATTATATTAAAACTTGACCCGTACACTTGCGGTAAGAAATCTCATATCAACCACCTTGTTGAAAGCCTATATACTAGTTCCTACCTCAAGTGAGTAAGCCCCTATGTGCTTTAAAATTTCAATTATCTCTCATGTTCCTAATTGAAAAATTAGAGGGGGAGAATCAATGAAGAAAAAGGGCATGAATGCTTAGATAATTATTGAAGAGGTGAAGAAAATAGTGATTGAAAGAATGAAAAAAAATAATGAGGTGAATGATAAAAATATGGATGAGAAATGAGGGGGAATTAAAAAGAAAATGATGAATTATCAATAGAGAAATATTGAGATGAGAGTGGGCAATAGTATTAAATTTGACTTTCTCCTGTTTTGAATCTCCTATCCTTTTATTGAAACCATAAGCCGAGTCCATACTTTACAACCTAGAAAGTCCTATTGACCGAGCCATGTTCATCTAATATACTCGTGGAGAAGGTTATGAATGGTAATCCATGGATGCTCGAAAAACACTTAAAATGCATATGGTTTTGACATTCACACACGCACATCTCATTGCCTTGATTTTATGCATTGTTCATTGTTTGTCAAAGTTATACGTTTTCTATGAACAATGCAAAATGAATATATACCTTGAAAAGTCCTATTGATTTGTGGGAGTAAATATTGCTTAGAGATACTGGTTAAATGGAAAAGTATCACACACACACTTGAGAACTCCTAAGTAGAGCTATATGCATATTTAACTCGGTTATTAGATTGTGGGGCCTCGTTACCTTAATCCTCAATTTAAGTATACAATTAAATAAATGACATTTTTACTTAACATGATTAAGATAATACTACTACTGATCAAGATTTTCACTACATCTCTGTTACATTATTCTCATACATAAGCATAAATTTCATCATTCACATGTCAAAAATCATCTTAAGTTTACGTCTTGATCAGTTTATGTCCTAGCAGCGAGTATACTCACAATCCCGGCATCCCCCATCTATGAGTCCATACAGAACAATCACACGACATGAGTATATAGATAATATTCTCAATCCAACATCAATAAAATGTATAAATACTGTATAAACAACTTCATGTATTTCATGCATTGAAATACTCCGTCTTGGTTGTTCATGCACATATATCAAATAATAATACAACTAATATGTCAGTGGAACCTCCTCACATGTTCATATTAGCAGCATATATCATATCTCCAGCTCAAGTGTTATGACTGCCTTATCTCATGCCTCAACAACATCATGCCTCACAACATCAATCACATGTCTCAACAACATCATTCACAACAATCTCATATCTCAACAATTGTGGGGTCCTTGCTACTTAATCCGTTCAATATCATATTATGTCATAGTTATCAAGTCGGATTAAGTAGACAATCACATTGATTAAGAGTTTTACTATGTCAGTTATTACAGCATTTATAAAATCCCGACGTAATATACATTACATGTACAGATGGACAACCTAATATGTTCGAATCCTAAGCAGTGGTTCAGCTCGCAGCAGAAGTTGACTCATAATCCCGTCCTCCCACGTCTATGAGTCCCCACAGAAACAACCACATAACATGAGTATTGATAGACAACCTGTGATATCCCCGAAATGATTAAGTGTTATTTAGACATTAATCATTGTTGTGAAAATTATGATATTAATTCTTGTGTTGAATTAATAATATTGGGAGATGCATGTGAGGGTGCATGTGTTGTATGTTGGGATTTTTGGGGGTTGTGGCATGATTATTTGGGGTGTGTGTTAATCGTTTTGGTATAGCATGTTTTAATGGGAATTGAAGTATTTTTATTGAGAAAATACTATAAAATATTATGTGAGGATATTTTAATACATCGTGCGAAATACCGGGACCAAAACATAACACATCACATAACCCACCACAAACCACCCCCCTTGACCCATACCCTGCTGCCAGCTGCAGCTTGCCCATACCTCTTCCCTCATCTCCCACTCCACCTTGTCATAACTGAAATCACTCCATTCTCTCCAAATTTTTTGTCCAACATCTGGTAAGGGAAAACAAGAGGAGATCCACCATTTTTCTTGCTTGGAAAGCTTGCAAAAATCGGAGCCAAAAGGGGTGAGAAACCATTTCTGGGTTTGAAGTTTTTGTTGTTGAGTTCATACTTTGTATAGTGTGAAAAATGGCATGTTAGGTTAGGTTTTGTTAAACCTTCGATTCATGTTCATTTATGGTGTGTTTATGAAGCTTCCAGTATTTTTCCTTGAGCACATTACATGTTTTATGTGGTAGATTTAAGCATGTAAAGTATGGTGTTCGAAAATCTGGGTAGATATTTTCCCCTGTTTTCTGGAAATATGTGATCTGGGAGTGATATTGAAGGGGTGATATTATGCATGTTAGATGGGTTTTAGAGTAAACCTTCGATGTGAAAATATGCATGGTAGTCTTGTGAAGCCCTTGGCATGTTTGTTCGAGCATGATTTATGAGTTATGTTATAGTTTTTATAGCATGAATTGAAGTACTCGAAAATCTGGAAAGGAAATGTGTTGTCCTGTTTCAGGAAATGTTGATTGAGTACCTGTGTAAATGGTCGATTTCAATGCATGTGGGCTTATGTTAGAGTGTAAATTTGGTATAATTACACTCATGGTAGTGTGTTTTAACTGCTAGCATGTTGGTCTTGGCATGTTGTATGTCATACATGGTAGAATGAAAGGTGTGAATATCAGTGTTGAACATTCTGGAAATTTATTGCGCACAGACCATGTGGCGATCGATCTCCACAAATGGCGCGATCGATCGCCGAGGTCCAGTAGCCAAAATCAAAGACACGCGATCGATCGCCATAAAAGGCGCGATCGATCGCCATGGGGCAGAGGAGTTTGGCGATCGATCGCCAAGGGGTAGCGATCGATCGCCAGAGACAAAATTTTGAAATATTGATATTTTGTTGGATTTTTGATTTTGGATCATTTATTGGCATCTAATATTATGTTGTACACTGGTGTAGAGCCTTCACAGACGGCTACACACGCAGGGGATAGAGTCCCACCACACACTATTTTTTTTGGAAAGGTACGTAAGCGACGTACGGGCATCCCAACGGTAACATGTATTTACGTTTGTCTGCGTGACACATGATGAATGCAATGTGATGCATTATGAATTGATACATGTTATTATGCATTGTTGTTGCATATTATGCATTGTTGTTGCATATTGTGATGTGGGATAAAGAGATGTATTCCACGAGTCAGGGCGATCACGGTTAAGGTGTTAATGCTTACGCTTTACCGCTAAAAATGTGGAGCGGGAGGGGGGAGGCTCGCTTGCACATGGAGGCGGGTTTATACCATACTGAGCGAGGATGAGATACCGCTAGTATGAAGAAGCGAGGATGAGATACCGCTTATTTTGAGATTATGAAAGCGAAGAAGCATTAAAATAACTGATGATGACTGACTAAAGAAAATGAGGAAATGTCATGACATTCATTTGTGAAACCATACATTCATATAATGTGTTATATTATGAATTATGGTACAGGGACAACCAATGGGCATTGTAAATGCGATGGGAATACAGGAAGTGATTTGTATTTTATGATTGTGCATTTACGCCTTATTCTCATATTATGTTGAATATGAATTGTGTTATGCTCATGTGTTGGGGGTTGTCTTTGTAGGTGCTTTTGATGTTGAGAACCAGGGTCAGGGTTGAGAAGCTGAGCTGTAAGGATAGCTACAGGATTAGCTGCTTGTTGAGAAAATTTTATATAGCTTCTACATGTGGTAGACTAAGACTATAGTGTAGCACATTTTGTAGGGATTTGTGAAATTCCTTTTTGAAACTTTCGCTACTGTACCCCTTAAGCTCAGGACTATCAACATGACTCATTACTCTGATTTATTCATATGAATGTTTAGTTCTCTTAATCACACCTATTAGTATCTTGAGATCTCGGGGTCTCACACAACCATCTCATTTTCATATCCATAAGACGACACAATACGATAAATAAACATCGTAAGATCTCAATTGTGATTGTTCTGTATCATGCACCACAAATGCAAATATATCATGACATGTCTCATTCATCGTCCTGTTATAACGGGACACATATGATATGCCTCTCAGCTCAATATGTCAGTGGCTCAGCCTTCATGTCCCATATTAGCAGCACATATCACCACACGTTATAACAGCTAAAACATATGCTCAACAATAGCATACTTCTCACATGGCATCAACTATATGTCTCAACATCGTGAATGTACAACACTATGATTACAACATTCATGTATCGTAATCTCAACATATAGAAGCAACATCACATCAATCATAAATCAATACTCGTAAGTCAACACGTACATGTCGTGCGATACAAAATATATAATTTCAGGGCGTCAATGTTTACCCGCCTCTCTGTTCTGTCCCATGTGATGGTGCTACATGAATATCAACAATGTACAATGTTATAATAGGCTTCACCATCAAATTCCATAAAAATATAACATTTTTCAAGATTCACACCCTAGCGATCGATCGCCCACTAGCCCAGATCGATCGCCAAAATGTCTTGTCTAGCGCGATCGATCGCCACTATCTCTCGATCGATCGCCAACACTCACGATCGATCGCCAAGTTTTTACCGATCGCTCGCCAATGATTTTCACCGCCTTAAGTTTTACTGTGTTTAGGCGATCGATCGCCATAAGGCTCGCGATTGATCGCCGATGTCTGAAAATTTCAGAACATGACGCTTTTGAGCTTATCTTCATGGTGCTCATCGTACACCTCAACTTCTATCATCAAAATATGATGAAGTCATACTATAACAACATATGAACATGTTTTCATAACATTTCAACTTGTTTCTTTAATTAAAACTCATTTTGTTTCTTGCTTCAACATAGCATGCTTCCATTCTTCATAAACTAAGCACAAACAAAGAAATACACCAACTAGCATCATAAACCATTGAAGTCCTACTATCCTTACCACTTAATTCACTTTCATGTTCTTCTACAAGGTCCTTGCAAGCTCAACTCCAAGACAAATCTACAAGGTGTGTGAAGAGAAATGTAGAGATTTGGTATGTGTTAGTGGTGTATTATGTGTTAAAAATCTGAGTTTTCACTTCAAATAGCCTCTAACACTCACTCCACATGCATGTTAAATGTATATGAAATTCAAATTCAAATTTCATTCCAACTAGATGACATAAGTCTCTTGTATCACAGTTTCTATTAGGTGCCAAATTCATGTCCTACACCCCTTGTATGTCATAGTGCTCAAGTAGCCACTAATAGAATGAAAGCCCATACATACACATTATATATGTTCTCAACTCCACATTTATCATTACAACCCGAGTCCTCATCATACCGTAATTATTTCATAATTACACAATAATCATAACAAGCATGTATGATTCATATCGAGGCATTACATCAATATGTATATATCCATAACCACATATATACATGATAAATGTATCAACAATACTCATACGTCAAAACGTACCTGTCGTTGTTTCCAAAATAGAAAAGTATGAGTTATTGGTTAACCTCATCTTTGACCTGTTCCCTGAGATGGTGCTACATAAAATTCAACAATTCAATGTGATGATCAACTTCATTATACAAATACCAAGAAATTATAACATTTTCACTAAATAGGCCTAGCGATCGATCGCTTCAATTTAATAACCCTAGCGATCGATCGGTCTCAACCAGCGATCGATCGCTTTATACTTCAAATTTCAACACACAAAGTTTTGTCATCGGCGATCGATTTATGCTCTTCAATCGATCGATCACTAAGAAAGCGATTAATCAGTCGCGATCTAGCGATCGATCGCTACAACCTTAAACCGCCTTAAAATTATATGGCCTTTCACGATCGATCGACACATTCCTCAGATCGACCGTGAGGCGACGAAGAACTCAGAATAGAGTGAAAGCAGGGGAATGTTATGCATATCTTCAAAGTTTCATGCATGCACCACAAATTACACTCTCAAAACTTCACAAAAACAATACAATACTACATCACCATGTGTATTTCTTTTTATCAATAATCAAGTTTATTACTTCCAATTCAACTCATATCAAATCACACAAGAAACCACTTGATTCAACTTATACGCCTACTCATATACAGGCTCCTATCATATGAAATTCTTACCCAATACGTTTACTTTTCACTATATCAACAATATTTAACTTGATTTCCAGCTCAAGTCTAAGGAAAGATTACAAGAGGAAACAAGGGTTTGAGAGAAAATCTTATAGAGATTTTGTGTGTGCATTAAGGTGAAGTATGTGTTCAAAATCTGATTTCTCCTTTAAATACCTCCAAAAACATCATAACAAATTCATTCCATGTATTCTATCATTATCGGTTCACCCCAAACCCGAGTCTATTAACGCATAATGACAAACTCCACTAATCAATACATAGTATATTTCTAGGCATCACATAGATCATCTATCTCTGAGGCCAAAATCACGATCATCATTGCATGATTTGAGTCGTTTGTTCCTTTTCTTTGTTTCTTTAATTTTGTTTTGTTTTTAATTTTGCTCGGGACTAGTAAAAATCTAAGGTTGGTGGATTTGATAAGTGCAATTTTGCACTTATAATTTCTATATTTTTATTGTTTGTTTTGTGCTTTTCAGGAAATCGGGTAGAAATGTGTGAACATTGATGAAAAGACATTCATTGATGAGGATTAGATGAAAAAGATCATATGAAAGAAGAAACACGCAGAAAAGGCAAGGGAAAGGGTGAAAACAAGACTTTGAATGACATGCAAGTGGCGCCACGAGCATTCGGTGCCGTAGCACCGCTTGATCAAGATGTTGGCATATACAGGCAGTAGACATAGGGCTAGGGCGCCACTTTCAACTGGCGCCCCTACGGCAAGTGCAAGCAGCGCCGCAACGCCACATGCACACGGCGCCCCAGCGCATGTTGAAGATTTTGAAATGAAAGTGGATGCAGGGGCGAATGTATGTGTACTTGTGTACTTGAGGGGGGCATCTCAAAATAAGTTGATATATATATTTTTACAAGAAACTTCAAGAGTAGTAGGCCCGAGTACGAATAAACGTTTCTCCTACTTTTATTCCATTACTTCCTTTTTCTCTTTCTAACTATAGATCCACTTTTTTTATTTTTTTTATATCATGTAAAGCAAATGATTTCTGAAAAAAAAAAATAGACATTACCACAAGGTACTCCTTTCCACCTGCATTGTTATAACTCTATCACAAAAAAGAATGGGTCTTATGTCTAAAGAAAATACTCTTGCATTTCTTGAAATCATCAAACCAATCATCAATTTTAATCCACATTAGAAATCATTTAGGCAATTAATCCAAAACACCAGATCTGACAAATTGTAATGTATATATTTATCCATGAAAACTAACAACATTAAATAAAACAATTTTTCCTTGCGATGCAAGCAATTCACCTTTAGATATGGAATCAGACGCCTCTACATCATTACTGTTCCATAAAAAGGAATTACGGTATGACGTCAATGAAATTTGCTTGTGAGTTTCCGAGGTTGGTAAGAAAGGTATACACAAATGACGATACAATGCACTAATGACAAGATTAGGAGTTGAGGTTTTACATTAGTGGTATCAGAGCAGTGGTTAGCTCTTAGGGTTATTTAAGGGCCTAGGGTGTATTGAGAGAGTTTTATAGCACATGATTTACGCATGATTGTGAGTTTGTGTATGTGGTACGACAATTATACGCTTATAAGCATGCCATGAGGTAATGAAAATTTGTGTTATTGCTAACCAGTATGGTTGCAGGATTGTAGATGGAATACGAGAAATATGTTAGTAAAAAATAACCCTTAGATGTTATTGAACACCTATACCAAAAAGGGCACTTATTGAGGAGTGCATAATACTGGAAACTCATTCAATGGAATATCATTAATTTAACTTTTGTGATAACAAAATAAAAATATATTGTTAGATGGGTGATGAACGATGTATCAAATTGATAGCATTATTTGTCAATGGTTATTTGACGTTGGGATTAAATAGAGGATGCATGAATTTTACGAATATGGGAACATGTATATATTTATGCAATGTTGAGAAGTGTGATTTTGTAGGGAAATCAGGAAATGAAAACGAGATATGAAACCTGATGATTGTAAATGGGGGACAATATTATACTGTCGATATGTGCCAATGGACACAGGTATGTGACAGCGCACTAGTTTTAATAACAATAATGAATGTAGAGCGTGGGCAGGGATCGTCCTACGAGGAAGGGTATATCGTTGTGTTAACGTATGCAAAATAAAATAAAAAGGGAGTTTTTGAAATCAATTGAATTACTACTATGATGCAACATCTAATAGAACTATGAATTAAACTAATATGCAAAATTAAACTAGGATGAATTAAATTATGAGAAAAGAGCGATTCTTGATTTTCGACTGACTTTACAATTGAGGTTTACTATTACGATCATCGGTCTTCACATACGATTCAATTTTCATATGAATATTCATCGTTGGACGTTTAATCCAATAATTAAAGTCCTATCTCACCTTACGTTTAGTTAAGTAGCCCAATGTGATATCCAAAAATTATTGCGTTAATCCCGGAGTGATTATGATCCTTAATGGATTTTAATTGGGGTAATTATGAGATAATTACGATGTTAAAACTCCCGAGGATTTTAATATGATATCGGGGTTGTTGGATCCAAGGGTTGGGATTTATTCTCTTTCAGGTGTTAAACCTTGGAATTGTAGTGGTAGTGAGATTTGAAGTTTGGGGAGCTTTGGATTGAGGTTTGCTATGTAAGTAAAGAGTGGGAGATAATTATTGAACAAACATGATTTTTAATGAGTTATGGTGCGAGTATTTGAGACTCGGGTTTTTGGAGCCTTGGTACTGTTAGTAATCCATGAAGCATACAACGCAGCGGAATTTAAAAAATATGGATTACTATAACCGCGGATCTATACATAGGTGTTCATATCGGATAAAGGATCAAAGGTATCACCCTTGTAGCGTGTTTGAGCAGATTCCACGGAGCAGCACCACGTCCAACACCTCCTTCGAGTCACTAGCAAAACTTATCAAGTTTTGCCTCAACGGTATCCACACGATCAAATCGGGTGAAGGGATAGTCTAAGAACAAGTTGCTAGACTCGTTCTTAGACCGGAACAAGAAGCACACTCGATTCACAATCGAAAGATGGCACGAAAATTTCCTTGGTCTCTCTTCGGCTATGAAAAACCGAGAGCTACTTTGGAAGAGGCGGCCGTGAACTCCTTTGTTTAGGGTGGAATGATCTTAAAAATTGTCTCCTACAATTAATTATACCAAGTTATTAAAAGGGCTTAATTAAGTTCAAGACTTTCTTAAAGTCTTATGGGCCCAAACCCATGATTTAATTAAAACCTTTTAATCACTTAATTAAGACTCTTCTTAATTAATTAATTCATTCAATGAATTTAATTTCTCTTCTCGATTTAATCTTTTGTGCGACCCGATAGGATCTTGTAATGTTGGCAGTGACATAAAATCTCATTTTATGTTACAAGCAAAGAGCGGTGTCTAGCAACACATCAAGGCTACCCAAATTACAAGAATGTCAATGACTCGACATAACCTAGGAACTTGTGATAATATTAACCATGTAACTTAATCCCTTTGTCCTTTGTGTTTAGATTGAACACGAGTCATGGGATAGTCATACTCGTATATTCAATCTTAATTTCTTGATCCCCAAGTAGAACTAGAATAAACGAATAAGCTCGATATCTCATATCGACTCATTCGAGCATGGCCATGCATTTTAGTTCTCACTTGATCAAGGGCCAAACACTTCTCCTGTTACATAGGAGGGACAAATCCTATCTCGATCAGTCAACATCCCTCTATATAATTCGTAGTGTATCCAATAGTCGCCTTTATAGTTTACCCTGTTACGGGTAACGTTTGACAATATCAAGATACATAACTCCTTATGTTGGGATCTCTGATGATCACAAGTCGTAAGGATTACATACATTATTATCACTATGAGAATTGTATATGACATTCATATAACTATCCATGTTGCATTCTCATGGTGGGTCTGTCCAGTACATCGTTCTCTAACATGTACCCATGTATTGATTTGATATCTCATATCAATGAACAATTCATCAATCAATACATACTAGTCTCTATATATTATCATTATCCTGATTCATGATAATACTTGACTAGGGACAATGTTTAAGAATAATACAATATTATTCTAAGGACATTAACATATATATTTATTCATATTGCACAGTTAAAAGAATAATATATAATAATGAATTGCCATTCATAAAATCATAAACATTGTATGTCAAAACAATCATCTAATGATTTGTCTTAGGGCATATCCCAACAAATCTCCCACTTGCACTAAGACCACTCAGACATAAACCTAATGCCTAGAGATCTAGTATGACGACTGTGCTTCTGTTGTGACAGTGGCTTCGTCAATGGGTCAGATACGTTATCATCTGTTGGTACTTTGCAGATTTTAACATCTCCCCTTTCAACGATTTCTCGAATGAAATGAAAGAGCCGAAGTATGTGCTTGGATCTTTGGTGAGATCTAGGTTCCTTAGCCAATGCGATCGCTCCATTGTCACAATAGAGTTCTATCGGATCTTTAATGCTAGGCACCACTCCAAGTTCAGAAATGAACTTCCTGATCCAAACAGCTTCCTTTGCTGCATCCGAGGCAGCAATATACTCAGCTTCCGTTGTACAATCGGCTACTGTCTCTTGCTTTGAACTCTTCCAGCTCACAGCACCTCCATTTAGGCAATACACATATCCAGATTGCGATCGAAAATCATCTTTGTCGGTTTGGAAGCTTGCATCAGTGTAACCCATTACATTGAGCTCTTCCTCACCTCCATAAATCAAGAATGTATCCTTAGTTCTTCTCAAGTACTTCAGGATATTCTTGACAGCAATCCAGTGACCTTCACCTGGATCAACTTGATATCTGCTCGTCATTCTCAAAGCATACGATACATCAGGACGAGTACATATCATGGCATACATGATAGATCCAATAGCTGACGCATATGGAATCTTACTCATGCGTTGTCTCTCATCTGGTGTTGAAGGACACTGTTCCTTCGAGAGATAAATACCATGCGTCATAGGCACGAATCCTTTCTTTGATTCTTGCATGCTAAACCGTTTTAGCACGTTGTCTATGTATGTACTTTGACTTAGACCAAGAAGCCTTCTCGATCTATCTCTATAGATCTTGATTCCTAATACATAGGTGGCTTCTCCTAAGTCTTTCATCAAAAAGCAGTTCCCTAGCCAAATCTTTACAGATTGTAAGGCATGGATATCATTCCCAATGAGAAGTATGTCATCTACATACAACACTAGGAAAATGATTATGCTCCCACTGACCTTCTTGTAGACACAAGGTTCATCTACGTTTTTGATAAAACCAAACTCTTTGATTGCATCATCAAAATGAAGATTTCAACTCCGAGAAGCTTGCTTCAATCCATAAATAGATCGTTGTAGCTTGCATATCTTTCCAGCATCCTTTGGATCGACAAAACCCTCGGGCTGTGTCATGTACACATCCTCGAGCAGATTTCCATTAAGGAAAGTTGTTTTGACATCCATCTACCAGATTTCATAATCATGAAATGCAGCTATTGCAAGTAAGATCCTTATGGATTTAACCATGGCCACTGGTGAAAAGGTTTCATCATAGTCAATACCATGAATTTTGAATCCTTTTGCAACCAGCTGACCTTTATAGGTTTGTACATTACCATCCATATCGGTCTTTTTCTTGAAAATCCATTTGCACCATATGGGTCGTACCCCTTCAGGTGGATCAACCAAAGTCCATACTTGGTTTGCATACATGGATTCCATCTCAGATTTCATTGCCTCTTGCCATTTCTCAGAATCAGTGCCCATTATAGCTTGTTGATAAGATGACGGCTCATCCTCATCAATAAGTAGTAAGTCACCTTGTTGAGTCACAAGAAATCCATATCTCTGTGGCTCCCGGTGTTCTCTTACAGACCTACGCTGGGCTTGTGTCTCTTGAGCAGGTACTTCTTCCACAATAGTTTGCGGTGCCTGCTCTGTTTCCATCTCAATCTCAGGTTCAATGTTTTCTTGTGGTTGAACTTCACTAAGTTCTATTTTTCTCCCACTGGTTTTTCTAGAAATAAATTCTCTTTCAAGAAATACACCAGTCCGAGCAACAACTACTTTGTTCTCGGTGGGATAATAGAAATAGTATCCTTTCGTTTCCTAAGGATACCCCACAAATAAACACTTATCAGATTTGGGTCCAAGTTTGTTAGTGGCGTGACGTCTAACGAAAGCCTCACAACCTTCATAAAAGACATACTAGGACGCTTCCCAGTCCATATCTCATATGGTGTCTTTTCCACTGATTTAGATGGAACACGGTTCAGTAAGAAAATCGCTGTTTCTAGAGCGTGTCCCCAAAACGATATCGGAAGATCTGCATGACTCATCATTGATCTAACCATGTCCAACAAGGTTCGATTTCTCCTCTCGGATACACCATTCCATTGTGGAGTATACGGACGAGCGAGTTGTGGGACTATCTCACATTCTTTTAGATAGTCATGAAACTCTTGGCTTAAGTATTCACCTCCTCGATCTGATCGAAGGATTTTGATACTTTTGCCAAGTTGGTTTTGTACTTCATTCTTGAAATCTTTGAACTTTTCAAAGGTTTGATGCTTATGCTTCATTAGGTACACATACCCATATCTACTGAGGTCGTCAGTAAATGTAACGAAGTATTGAAAACCACCTCTAGCTTGTGTACTTATTGGTCCACATACATCACTATGTATTAGTCCCAATAAAAATATTTGCCCTTTCAACATGTCCTTTGAAAGGGGCTTTAGCCATCTTGCCCATTAAACAAGATTCGCATGTTTCATATGATTCAAAATCAAATGAATCTAATACTCCATCCTTATGAAGTTTAGATATGCGGTTCTCGTTTATGTGGCCCAAGCGACAATGCCAGAGATAAGTCGGATTACAATCATTATTTTTAATCCTTTTAGTATTTATGTTATAGATAGGCATATCAAGATTTAATAAATAAAGACCATTCACCATTTGTGCACTAGCATAAAACATATCATTTGAATAAATAGAACAACAGTTGTCCTTTATCATAAATGAAAATCCACACTTGTCTAAACAAGAAACAGAAATAATGTTTTTGGTAATGGATGGCACAAAATAACAGTCTTTTAAACTCAACGATAAACCAGAAGGCAAAGATAAATAATAATCTTCAATAGCTAATGCAGCAACTCTTGTTCCATTTCCAACTCGGAGATCAACTTCGCCTTTCGCCAACAATCTACTCTTTTTGAGGTCCTGCACATTTACACAAATGTGAGATCCACATCCAGTATCTAATACCCATGATGAAGAAGTAGATAAATTGACTTCTATAACAAAAATACCTGAAGTGGAAGTCACACTTCCTTTCTTTAGATCCTCCAGATATACTTTGCAGTTTCTTTTCCAATGTCCGGTCTCACCGCAATGGAAACAGTTCCCTTCCTTCGCTATCCCTCCCTTTGGTTTCAGTGCAGAAGACGTTGGCTTAGATTTAACAAAGACCTTCTTGTTCTTCTTGAAGCTCTTAGCTTTAGTATTTCCTTTGCTCTTATTCACAATAAGAACATTTGTAGGTTTAGAATTCTTGCTATTTGCTTCAAAAGTTCTAAGCATGCCAAGTAACTGTGGTAGTGTCTTTTCTATTTCAATCATATTGTAATTTAAGACAAATTGACTGAAGCTTTCAGGCAACGATTGCAAGATCACGTCAGTGGCCAACTCTTGGTCCAAAGGAAAACCCAGCTTCTCCAGATTCTCAATGTACCCAATCATCTTGAGCACATGAGTTCCAACTAGGCTTCCCTCTACCATCCTGCACTGGAACAACGCTTTAGAGACGTCATACCTCTCTTGTCTAGCTTGCTGTTGGTACAATTTCTTTAAGTGTTCGATCATATCGAACGCCTCCATTTCCTCATGTTGCTTCTGAAGCTCAGAGTTCATGGTGGCAAGCATAAGGCAGCCAACATCAAGTGCGTCATTCTGATGCTTCTTGTAAGCATCCTTATCGGCTCTCGTAGCCCTCAGGGGAGGTTCCTCAACAGGTAAGGGTTTCTCTAGGACATATTGTTTCTTTTCTTGCTTGAGGACTATCCTCAGATTCCTATACCAGTCTAGGAAGTTTGTCCCATTTAATTTGTCCTTCTCAAGGACCGATCGCAGTGATAATGTGCTAGTTGTATTGTTAGTTGCCATGGATATCTACAATATAAATATGCAAAATAAGTTTATGATTTAATCATTTAACATGGTCTTATATTAAATGATACTCTCACTATTTTGTTTAAAAAATATCAACCCTCGAAACCTTTAGTGGGCCAAGATCCATATTTCGCCTAATCTTGAGTTAGCTTTGACTAATCGCCCAAGACTCGGTTATTTAGGTAGACAACACTTTGTCAATTACATCACATGTAATTCTTGGATAGTTGGACGAACAACACTTTGTTCAATTCATCAAATGAATTATTATCCAACCCATGCCTCTAAGTTCCCAATCCTATTGAGATAACCTAGTTAAGTCGTACCCAATTTAAAGTATAACAGATATCACTTTTATCCTTTCGCACCTTACTAAGATTGCTACGGTGCTTTGCTTTGGCAAACCCACACATGTACAATCGAAGTTTTTGACGAGTACTTTTAATTTTGGAAGGCATCTAAAACTTAATATTTTAGGGGGATTTATTGATCTCATGATTAGTTTGATAATTTAAAATATGTCCACTACATATAGTTGTATACATATCTACATATATGTGTAATACAATTATCAATCTAAAACATAAGATAAATCATGCATCAACATACATAATTAAACGTGACATGGTTATAGCCCCTACTAGCGATTTTCTCAATCCAATGAGAAAATCCTAAGAGTCAACCTAAGGTAACTTCACAAGCACCTTCCTTTGGCTCCAATTTGTGAATGGCCTCCTCATCCCGGCACGATGCTCCATCTTCATTGATCACCATCAACAAAATAAACTACACTATTTACAAGATATAGAATTCCTCGATTCACATTCGAGGGGAACATAGGGGAGGGATTACATTTAGAATAAAATAGAGAAGGCACGACTCGCAGGTCGTATTATAAATTACAAACATCCACAAATCCTATCTAATAGGTCAAAAGGGCTATAACCATGCACCATGCTCATACAACACATAAAACATGCATTAACATTTAATTAATTAAATTCTAAACAATTTAAAATTTAATTCTAATTAAAAATGTAAAATAATTTTTGGAAAAATTATCGTACGCTCGGGACATCACATGCCACGAACTTAAGCGACTAAGCCACGAACCACCATGGTTCGAACCAACCAAACACATGGCTGGACCAATTATGGGCCTAGGGTTCGAAACCCTAGCCCATGGCCGAACCATGACCGAGCGGCGGCGGCGCTAGGGTCTAACCCTAACCGCCTTGCTCATTGATTTTATTTTCTTCGAGCCATCTTGATTGAAACATTGGAATTTGTTAGCCACGAGTCACGGTCAGGCCATGCACAGGGTTGGCTCAACCATCTCGAGCCAAGGGTTCGAAAACCCTAGCTCTCATGTGGTGAAGCCACTTATCCATGCATGCGTGAACCATTATCGAGCCAAAGAGTTCAAAACTTATCCACGTCTCGAAACCTCCATGCACGAACATGAGCCACAACGACTAGGCCATCTCGAGCCAAGGGTTTGAAAACCCTAGCCCTCATGTGGCTAAGCCGTGGGTCAATTGTGCTAGGTGGTGGCCGAAAAATTGACTAATTAATTTGATTATTCGCCAATTATATCAAATACAATTTTACGATGATTTTCACAAACTCGATATTAACATATCATATATGTTTATACAGTTTTAATAGCATGCAATAATAATCCTAATATGATTAAAACAATTTAACCACATAAATCCGATATGAGCCTTGTACACGGCTCTGATACCACTGTTAGTAATCCATGAAGCATACAACGCAGCGGAATTTAAAAAATATGGATTACTATAACCGCGGATCTATACATAGGTGTTCATATCGGATAAAGGATCAAATGTCTCACCCTTGTAGCGTGTTTGAGCAGATTCCACGGAGCAGCACCACGTTCAACGTCTCCTTCGAGTCACTAGGAAAACTTATCAAGTTTTGCCTCAACGGTATCCACACGATCAAATTGGGTGAAGGGGTAGTCTAAGAACAAGTTGCTAGACTCGTTCTTAGACCGGAACAAGAAGCACACTCGATTCACAATCAAAAGATGGCACGAAAATTTCCTTGGTCTCTCTTCGGCTATGAAAAACCGAGAGCTACTTTGGAAGAGGCGGCCGTGAACTCCTTTGTTTAGGGTGGAATGATCTTAAAAATTGTCTCCTACAATTAATTATACCAAGTTATTAAAAGGGCTTAATTAAGTTCAAGACTTTCTTAAAGTCTTATGGGCCCAAACCCATGATTTAATTAAAACCTTTTAATCACTTAATTAAGACTCTTCTTAATTAATTAATTCATCCAATGAATTTAATTTCCCTTCTCGATTTAATCTTTTGTGCGACCCGATAGGATCTTGTAATGTTGGCAGTGACATAAAATCTCATTTTATGTTACAAGCAAAGAGCGGTGTCTAGCAACACATCAAGGCTACCCAAATTACAAGAATGTCAATGACTCGACATAACCTAGGAACTTGTGATAATATTAACCTTGTAACTTAATCCATTTGTCCTTTGTGTTTAGATTGAACACGAGTCATGGAATAGTCATACTCGTATATTCAATCTTAATTTCTTGATCCCCAAGTAGAACTAGAATAAACGAATAAGCTCGATATCTCATATCGACTCATTCGAGCATTGCCATGCATTTTAGTTCTCACTTGATCAAGGGCCAAACACTTCTCCTGTTATATAGGAGGGACAAATCCTATCTCGATCAGTCAACATCCCTCTACATAATTCGTAGTGTATCCAATAGTCGCCTTTATAGTTTACCCTGTTACGGGTAACGTTTGACAATATCAAGATACATAACTCCTTATGTTGGGATCTCTGATGATCACAAGTCGTAAGGATTACATACATTATTATCACTATGAGAATTGCATATGACATTCATATAACTATCCCTTTTGCATTCTCATGGTGGGTCTGTACAGTACATCGTTCTCTAACATGTACCCATGTATTGATTTGATATCTCATATCAATGAACAATTCATCAATCAATACATACTAGTCTCTATGTATTATCATTATCCTGATTCATGATAATACTTGACTAGGGACAATGTTTAAGAATAATACAATATTATTCTAAGGACATTAACATATATATTTATTCGCATTGCACAGTTAAAAGAATAATATATAATAATGAATTGTCATTCATAAAATCATAAACATTGTATGTCAAAACAATCATCTAATGATTTGTCTTAGAGCATATCCCAACAGGTACTATATAAACCAAGTGGACTCGGTATTCAATCATTCTCCACTTCACTTCTCTCCCTCTCTCCACGTCTCTCTCTCTCCCCCCTTTTCCCCTTTTCCTCCCCTCTTTCCCCCTTGGAGAAAAATCGATGGAGGCTCGATTTCGGAGCGAGATTTCTCAAAGATAATTGGGTAATATTATTCCCCTCACTTTTATCTTCGTATTGGTAGTAATTTTATGGTGTTTGGTTGTGTATGACAATGAGTTTGTGTGATGTCCTGGGTTTATTAGTCTTAATCCCGGAGGGTTATTAATCCTTAATGGAATTATATTGTGGCAATTAGGAATTAATTGTGGTTTTCGTCTCCCGAGTTTTTTAAATCGTGCATTTAGGATCGTTGGATCCAAAGGTTGAGATTGTATTCTCAATATGGTGAAAAACCTATGATTTAAGTTGTTGGTGAGAATCGGGATCCGGGATGCATTCGTTCATGTTGGGAAATTGGGTGTTATAATGGTTTAAATGTGTTGGTTTGTAATTTTTGGTAAAGCATGATTTTAATGGTGATTTTGGTGCATTATGGTAAAATGCTTTTAAAATATCATGTTGGGGTATTTTATACATCATGCTTGTGTTTTGATACACATTTAAATCCCATAACATGGCAAGGGAGCCACTTGCACACTCCTTTACATCCCATCCACCCCATTCTATCACCTTTATGTCTTGACCTTTCCATCACCCCATCCAAACCCACCATTTTCGTTCCTCATCATGGAAGGGAGGAGAAAGCTTTGGAAAAGAGCCATTTTCATGATTTCTTGCTAGAATCTTGGAGCTCAAAGGGTAAGCTACCAACCTAGCAAAGTTTTTTTGTATATTGGTTGGTTTTGGTGTTGTATCTTGGGGTTCAAGGGATAGATCTTGTTCTAACATTGTTGTTTGTGTTGGGGGTTAAGTTTTGTAGTGTTTAGATGGTTTTTGGTTGGTTTTATGTTGTGATTTGAGTGGGTTTGAGTTGTAGGTGATTTGGTGTTGAAAGAAGCTCATTCTTGGAGGTCTCTCGCGTATACAGGGTTGCTTGATCGATCCGAAAATAATTTCGATCGATCGAGCATGGCAGAATGTTTTTGTGGCTTTGGAATAGTGGACCGATCGATCGGTATTTTGATCGATCGATCGGAGGGTGGTTCTCGATCGATCGAGATGAAATTTCGATCGATCGAGATGGCCAGTTTGTTGGTGCCTCTTTTGTTGTTTCTTGGCTCTTTTTGGGTGTCTTGCATGCTTCGCCCCGGGTTATTTTAAAAGGTTAATTGTCATGGATAGACAGTATTTTTGGGGTATTATACATGCTTAGCCGGGAACATTTATAATTTGGTAATCGTCATAGATAGACGATATGTTTGGGAGCTTTGAACGTGCTTGGGCACGTGGTTGCATGCTTATGCTTGATTGTGGGTTGTTTATGTGTTTTAGCACATGTTTCACGGGGCATGGAACTCAAGCCAGGCTTGACATGGACTACGGAATTCTAAGGTACGTATGACGTACGAGCATAGCCTATTATAATGTTGCAACTGTAAAAATTCATGATATGTGATAATTGCATTAAATGGACATTGAAACACATGGTGTGTAATAACCACATTATATGGACATTGGAATACATGTCGTGTGGTAATTGCATCAAATAGGCATTGAAATGCATGGTACATGATACTTGGTAAAAATGGATAGCGATATGCATGATAAATGGTATTTGTGTCAAATGGTTATACATGGGGAACCATACGGTGCCGCTATTGAGCGCGTAATGAATTGGAATGCTGTCGTCGTAGAGCGACCATCGGTAATGACGCCGCTATTGTTGAGCGTGCGCGGGGTTTAGAAAGCCGCTATTGTGGAGCGAGCAATGAAACAGGAACAGAGAATTATTGGTTAGATATATTTGAAATCTATGGTATTTGATATAATGATTTTACCATGTTGGTTATAGAACTGGCATAATAGAACAGTATTAGTTAATCTATGTGACGATTAACTGGCTTCGGGAATCTGATGAGTTTGGTTATTTTGAGAACAGAGACAATACAGGGGATCCCGGATGAGGGCGTTACCATCCAGGGAGTATCATTTAAATTATAGCATTTACATTCTGTATTTGAATTGCAATGTTATGCTTATTGGATGGGTGGTATCGGTATGCTCACCCCGTGTGGGGGCTGTCTCTGTTGGGGCAGGTAATACAGGTGCAGTAGTAGCTTTGGAGTTGAGCTCGGACTGTTGATAGAGGTACTTCCGGGATCGAGGTACCAGAGCTGGTTGAATAAGTACACAGATCCAGTGTTGAGATCGAGCTGTGCTTGGAAGGTGCTTCCTGGATTGAAGTACCAGTAACGGTATCCGGTAGAGTGTTTTATACATCAGATACACGCTTATTCATTGGGTGCTCTTATGTGAGTACATTTTACGTGTATATGGAATGTATAAATGGGCTACGGCTTCTCTCTGTTCATTATGGTTGCATGCAATTAACTATGGAATTGCTAATGAACTAAGAGCATGTTAGTGCATTATGTGGGTGCATGTCATGTGAATAAACTTGGTTGGGGAATCTGAATATTATGTGAATTGAATGCAAGAAATTTTCTGGATAGCATACGGTGTTGCACTTGCACATGGTTTTCCCCATGATAGTATGATTATATGCACTAATGGTATGACTTAATACACTAATAACGGGTTAAGGGCACGTGGGTCCTTACATTAGTGGTATCAGAGCAGTGGTTAGCTCTTTGGGGCTGTTGAGGGCCTAGGAAAATGACAATGGGAATGAGAAGCACATACTTATGCATGATGGTAGTTAGACTTATGCATGATGGTAGTTAGTGTTGCGTGGCATAACTATATTGCTTATGTGCATTTATGATATGTGTTCATAATTGGAATATGCTATTGCTAACCATGGTGGTTGCAGGGTCTTATGAGACATGGACTATGCATTACGGTTGCATAGATATACATCGGAGTGATGATTTTAATGCTTTGCCGCTAAATGTTGGAGCGAGGTGCATGAAAATACACTCATGGCGATGTTTATGGGAATACGGGTTATGCATTACGGTTGCATGCACGTCGAAGCGATGATGCCGCTGTCGTGTCGAAGCGATGGTAAATGCCGCTGTCACGTCGAAGCGATGATGCCGCTGTCGTGCCGAAACAATTATTGGAACATGGGATATGCATTACGGTTGCATGCGTGGCGTAGCGATGTGAATACTTGCCGCTTTATGGCGTAGCGATGTGAATACTTGCCGCTGTCATACCGTAGCGATGAGAGAATATTTGCCGCTAATATGAAGCGAAGAACACGGCCGCTGTCATATTAATAGCGAGGGATATTATTTTCCGCTGGTATTGTCGAAGCGAGGGGTATTTCCGCTGTCATGTAAAGCGAGGGGTATTTCCGCTGTCATGCCGGAACGATGGTAAATGCCGCTGTCGTGTCGAAGCGATGGTGAATGCCGCTGTCACGTCGAAGCGATGGTACCACAATCATGTCGAAGCGATGATGCCGCTGTCGTGTCGAAGCGATGTTACATGCCGCTGTCACGTCGAAGCGATGATGCCGCTGTCATGACGTAGCGATGCGATCGGGAACAAAGTACTACATGGGTGTGAGTACCTCTTGAGTCCGCGATTATTCCGGGTATTTTATTGGCGATGGTTCATGCCGCCGGGTATTATATTGGCGATGGTTCATGCCGCCGGGTATTTTATTGGCGATGGTTCATGCCGCCGGATATTCTATTGGCGATGGTTCATGCCGCCAGGTACCATATAGCGATGGTACATTCCGCTACATCTATGGCGTTGCTCCATACCGCCGGATATTCTTTGGGCGATGTTTTATGCCGCTGACTCCATGGCAAGGGATCATGCCGCTGATTCTATAGCAATGGGTTATACCGCTATGTGCGTAGCACTGGATTATGCCGCTTACGAGCGATGGGTGCTGCTTGTGTAGCGCTGGTGAACGATGGATATAGGTATTCCGCTATCTTGATAGCTATGAGGTATGGCATATTACTTTTGTTATCATTATTGTGAATATTATGTGTTGTTTTATACCGTCATGTGTTTGACGATGAGATTATGAGTGTCGTGTATCGACGGGTACCGTCATGTGTTTGACGATGTTATTTGGGATGTCTATGTGGACGCGTGGCGTCGTTTTGGTGAATAATACATTCGTGTTTATGTATTTGGTTGTATGGTTTGAGTGCCGATGGTGAGCACATGGTAGAGTCTGGGTCACTAGTTGACGAGACCTTTTTCCAAGCATGTTTGCTCGAGGGAGCATTGGATGCATTGTACCGGTGTGTATACCGCATCATGTTGTGGAGGTAAATATTTGTCGAGCAATGATACCCTTGGGTATGCTCGTTGGATTGGCTAGGGCCAAGTGATTGGTGGTAAGAGTAGTCAGCTAGGGCCAAGTGATTGGTGGTAAGAGTAGTCATTGAGGAAACTACTCGCTTGTTGCTGTGATGTAGGGTAGGCATGGTTACACCCGCCCTGAAGATGTGGAATAAGTCCTAATAGATTAGGATTGCTTGGTAGTTAAGCAAGGACACCTGGATGTCCATTGTGCTTGGTGTTTTATAGATATGTTGGGTGATGACCCACAACTCTAATGGTTTGTACGGTATGGTATACCGGGATTAGACGTGTGTCTCTTTGGTAGGTTGGTATGAGCCTATGGGGCCAGCGGATCGCTAGCCAGGTATGGTTGCAATGTTTTAGTGTGCTTGTGATAGCCATTATACTACTCGTTGGATTCGAGTTCAGTGAATCGTATGATGAGACGATGAGGACATTTGGTAGACTCTTGTAGTCTCTATGTGGCATGATTGAGGCAGGGAATACCTCACAGAGACGTTTATACGTTGAATGTTTTGAGAGACTTGTTATGGGGCAGCTCAATTCTGTTGGGAATGCCAACGTGAGTGTCAACAAGTCGTTGTTAGCTCTGATTGAGCATCCTTGCATAGGAAATGCGACGGGAGTCACAATTGAAATTGTGGAGTATAGCTAGTGGGGTAACACTACTATATTGATTTTGTCTCTTGGAGAGATTTGGATTGTACTGTCTTGGAGACAGCTTACATCGGTCGTGGATTGATTGTAAATCAGCCATAGTAAGCATTTCTGGTGTTGGACCGAGTAATGGATTTCTTACCTCGATGAGACGTTTGAGGAGACGTCTCCGGAGAGATGTTCGATTGTGGAGTACTATGACATTAGTACAGAGCATCATTGGGATATGTATACGTGGCGTATACAGATTTTAGATCGGGTAATGGAGGTATTGATGCACTACTCTAACCAGTTGTGTATTTCTGGGTTTCGGGATATGTTTTGGTGTAAATATACCCAGGTCTTCCGAATGGTGGTTCGAGGATTGGAGGATCATGGATTCATGACTTTTTCATTAAGAGGAAGACGGTATTATGATACCTACCGGTTGAATCCTTTGGGGAGATTCGTTATTTTGGTTCGTGTGGTGGTGATGTTGAAATCACACCCTTTGGTTTTGGTTTGTCAACCATTATTCTCCATGTAGTGAGAATAATCGAGGTTTGGCAGTGGTTTGGAATTTTGGGTATGTTTGAAAATACCCGAGTCTATTGCATTGAATATGCATTTTGTGTTGGTGCGTGGGCATGTATGCCGTGTGTGTATACGAATGCCAACTTTATTTTGTTCCTCGTTGAACGTCGAGTTGTATGCTCGGTTTGGTGAATCTCCGGTGGGAGATCGTGGCAAATCGAGATTGGTAATCTCGATGGCACGATGTATTCTGAGGAATAATCGTGAGGTCCGTTTGACTTCCCTTGTGAGGACTTGTCGTGTTTTAGGATCATGGTAGTTCTTGTTGGATAATTCGATAGCCTTCCTGTTTTTAGGATTGTTAAATCCCAGGATGAACGAGGGATGGCCAGGATTCGGATTTGTTTAGTGTCGTGGATTGACACGTATGGCAGGAATGCAATTGTTTGTTTTACATGACCTCTGTGGAACTTGAGACTTTGAGGAGTCTTAATGGTGTGTCAGGACCAAGATATGATGTCTTGGAACACCTTGTTTTAGATTTCTGTGGTGATGTGTTTTGTGTGGATCAGTGACCGTAGGTAACCCGGTCCGGATTGCAATTGGTGCAATTACTCCTTTGGAGGAGATGGACTGGGAAGCAGAAACTGGATTTTTCTGTGAGTATACTGTTTATACTAGTGGTTCCCATCATAACGATGCGTGTCAAGCATCATGGGCAAGTGGTGAATATCATGGAATGATATCTATGTCAGAACCAAGGGAGATTTGGTTGATTTGTAATCGTGGTGGACTGACTTCTGGGACGATTCACATCGAGGTATGTTGTTATCTTATGGGTTTGTGTGGATTTTGACGTTTGCTCTATTTTAGAGCTTGGTGCGAGATTGGTGTTCTCGCAGTTGTTAATTCGATTCTAATGTGATCCAGAATCGGGGTCGTGGTTTTATTTTGGTTGGTGTAGCCTTGGCGTTACGTGGAGTACACCGGTGCAAATTTCGAGGACGAAATTTTTATTAGTGGGGGATAATTGTGATGTCCTGGGATTATTAGTCTTAATCCCCGAGGGTTATTGGTAGCGTTTATCGCGTACGCCCAAATTAACCCTCTCAAGTTAATAACAGTAATGAATGTAGTAGCGTGAGTGGGGATCGATCCCACGAGGAAGGTTATATCTTTGTGTTAACTTATGCAAACTAAAATAAAAAGGGGTTTTTGAAATCAATTGAATAATACTACTACTATGATGCAAAATTAAACTAGATGAATTAACTTATGAGAAAAGAGCGATTCTCGGTTTTCGGTTAACTTTACAATTGGCGTTTACTATCTTGATCATCGATCTTCACATACGATTCAATTCTCATATGAATATTCATCGTGGACGTTTAATCCAATAATCAAAGTCCTATCTCACCTTAAGTTTAGTTAAGTAGCCCAAGCGTTCTAGTTTAACCCTTATCAAACAATCAATCAAAATACAAGCGATTAAGATTTAAATCGATGATAGCATATGAACTAGTGAGATCGATGAAGCTAAACAACATAATCCAAGCGTCTATGTTTAATCTAGTCAATTGTTTTTCCTAAGAATTAACAAACTCACAAGCGGAATTTAATTAATCTTAGTTGCTTCGTAAATTAGAGGGATCAAACGATTCCGTATTTGATATCTAATTTAGCGTTAAATTGTATGAACGATAGCTAGGTGATCAATCCAACAATCATGCATAACAATTATGAAAAATCAAATCAGAAAAACAATTGATACTCAAAGAAAATCAACAATCAAAACTTATCTCACAAGAATCGTAAACATCCAATGTATCGTTTTCCTAAACCGAGAATCACAAAAGTATTTAGCTACTCATAACTAGATTAAAAAACAATCAAAATTAATCTAGAAAGCATCAAACTAATAGGAAAAGAAAAAGTTACTAAAAGGAAGCACGATTCCGGCTTGTTGATTCCGTCCTCGTTCTTCGAGCGTTCTCCACAAAAATTGAAAGAAAAATTATTCTAAAATCTAAAAATTATTCTAAGGTATTAAATTATGCTTAATATGAGGTAGAAATCGTGTATATGAGGTATGGAGGCTGATGAAGTAGGGTAAAATCCATGTGGGAAGGAAAGAAATCAAGTTTTTACACTTTCCAAAACTCTTCTGGCGTAATTACGCGTAGAATGGCGTAGCTACGCCTACACATGCCGTAGCCTTGGCGTAATTACGCCTAATAATGGCGTAATTACGCCTGTCATCAATTTTTCTGGCGAGTTTCGTATTTTGGCCATAACTTTCACATACAAACTCCGAATTTGACGAGTCAGCTGTCCACGCGAAGAAAACTCGAAGTTCTACAACTTTTCTATGGACCACATTTCCAAAAAGTGGCTCGAACATATAGAATTTGAGGAGAAAGAAGCAACATGTGTCTTGTATTCTGGTTTTTTCCTCTTTTCTTCAACTTTATTGCTTCTTTCATCATTTTAGCTTGATTTCTTCACCTTTCCCTACATTTACACAAATATACGATTAGGTAGCATATGTATCAATTTATCCATCAAAATATACCAAATCGTAGACAATTAAGCGCAATAGATGTGTCTATTTCTAGTCACATCAGTTATTAATCCTTAATGGATTTATATTGTGGCAATTAGGAATTAATTGTGGTTTTGGTCTCCTGAGTTTGTTAAATCGGGCATTTAGGATCGTTGGATCCAAAGGTTGAGATTGTATTCTCAATATGGTGAAAAACCTATGATTTAAGTTTTTGGTGAGAATCGGGATCCGGGATGCATTCGTTCATGTTGGGAAATTGGGTGTTATAATGGTTTAAATGTGTTGGTTTGTAATTTTTGGTAAAGCATGATTTTAATGGTGATTTTGGTGCATTGTGGTAAAATGCTTTTAAAATATCATGTTGGGTATTTTATACATCATGCTTGTGTTTTGATACACATTTAAATCCCATAACATGGCAAGGGAGCCACTTGCACACTCCTTTACATCCCATCCACCCCATTCTATCACCTTTATGTCTTGACCTTTCCATCACCCCATCCAAACCCACCATTTTCGTTCCTCATCATGGAAGGGAGGAGAAAGCTTTGGAAAAGAGCCATTTTCATGATTTCTTGCTAGAATCTTGGAGCTCAAAGGGTAAGCTACCAACCTAGCAAAGTTTTTTTGTATATTGGTTGGTTTTGGTGTTGTATCTTGGGGTTCAAGAGATAGATCTTGTTCTAACATTGTTGTTTGTGTTGGGGGTTAAGTTTTGTAGTGTTTAGATGGTTTTTGGTTGGTTTTATGTTGTGATTTGAGTGGGTTTGAGTTGAGGTGATTTGGTGTTGAAAGGAGCTCATTCTTGGAGGTCTCTCGCGTATACAGGGCTGCTCGATCGATCCGAAAATAATTTCGATCGATCGAGCATGGCAGAATGTTTTTGTGGCTTTGGAACAGTGGACCGATCGATCGGTATTTTGATCGATCGATCGGAGGGTGGTTCTCGATCGATCGAGATGAAATTTCGATCGATCGAGATGGCCAGTTTGTTGGTGCCTCTTTTGTTGTTTCTTGGCTCTTTTTGGGTGTCTTGCATGCTTCGCCCCGGGTTATTTTAAAAGGTTAATTGTCATGGATAGACAATATTTTTGGGGTATTATACATGCTTAGCCGGGAACTTTTATAATTTGGTAATCGTCATAGATAGACGATATGTTTGGGAGTTTTGAACGTGCTTGGGCACGTGGTTGCATGCTTATGCTTGATTGTGGGTTGTTTATGTGTTTTAGCACATGTTTCACGGGGCATGGAACTCAAGCCAGGCTTGACATGGACTACGGAATTCTAAGGTACGTATGACGTACGAGCATAGCCTATTATAATGTTGCAACTGTAAAAATTCATGATATGTGATAATTGCATTAAATGGACATTGAAACACATGGTGTGTAATAACCGCATTATATGGACATTGGAATACATGGCGTGTGGTAATTGCATCAAATAGGCATTGAAATGCATGGTACATGATACTTGGTATAAATGGATAGCGATATGCATGATAAATGGTATTTGTGTCAAATGGTTATACATAGGGAACCATACGGTGCCGCTATTGAGCGCGTAATGAATAGGAATGCTGTCGTCGTAGAGCGACCATCGGTAATGATGCAGCTATTGTTGAGCGTGCGCGGGGTTTAGAATGCCGCTATTGTGGAGCGAGCAATGAAACAGGAACAGGGAATTATTGGTTAGATATATTTGAAATCTATGATATTTGATATAATGATTTTACCATGTTGGTTATAGAACTGGCATAATAGAACGGTATTAGTTAATTTATGTGACGATTAACTGGCTTTGGGAATCTGATGAGTTTGGTTATTTTGAGAACAGAGACAATACAGGGGATCCCGGATGAGGGCGTTACCATCCAGGGAGTATCATTTAAATTATAGCATTTACATTCTGTATTTGAATTGCAATGTTATGCTTATTGGATGGGTGGTATCGGTATGCTCACCCCGTGTGGGGGCTGTCTCTGTTGGGGCAGGTAATACAGGTGCAGTAGTAGCTTTGGAGTTGAGCTCGGACTGTTGATAGAGGTACTTCCGGGATCGAGGTACCAGAGCTGGTTGAATAAGTACACAGATCCAGTGTTGAGATCGAGTTGTGCTTGGAAGGTGCTTCCAGGATTGAAGTACCAGTAACGGTATCCGGTAGAGTGTTTTATACATCAGATACACGCTTATTCATTGGGTGCTCTTATGTGAGTACATTTTACGTGTATATGGAATGTATAAATGGGCTACGGCTTCTCTCTGTTCATTATGGTTGCATGCAATTAACTATGGAATTGCTAATGAACTAAGAGCATGTTAGTGTATTATGTGGGTGCATGTCATATGAATAATCTTGGTTGGGGAATCTGAATATTATGTGAATTGAATGCAAGAAATTTTCTGGATAGCATACGGTGTTGCACTTGCACATGGTTTTCCCCATGATAGTATGATTATATGCACTAATGGTATGACTTAATACACTAATAACGGGTTAAGGGCACGGGGTCCTTACAGTTTTAGATTTAAGGGTTTTTGAGGAATTTATTAAAGTGTTGTATTTGGTGTTTTTAATGACTTTTAATGGAGTATTAGAAGTGTTGAAGGCGTTGGAGGTGTTGGGTTTGAGTTTGGGTGTGAAAAACACCATTGAAACAAAAAAAATTCGAAAAATCGCAGGCCGCGAACGATCGGCGCGCGATCGTTCGCGGCGTTGGCACCGATCGATCGAGACATTATACTGAAAATTGGAGACGATGAACAGTGATGGCGATCGATCGCCCGAAGCTGTCGATCGACGCGGAGGGCGCGGCGATCGATCGTGAAAGTGTATGACTTGGCAGTGTGTTTGCGTGATCGATCGCGGGGAGACGGTGATGATCGCGGCTCGAGGTCCCTTGTTTTTTTTTTCTAATTTTGAAAAATTTTGGGATTTTGGAATTGAGGTTTGTTTAGTAGATTTTCATTATGATTTCTACATTCCAATGGAAATATTACATGTTAAAACAAAGTAGCATGAGTTGATATTTAGTATGATGTACTACTTGTTTGAGTTAATTGATAACTCTTTGAACATAGAATTAATGGGATTCCTTGGGTAGTATACAAAGTTCAGTATTTGTGATTAATCATCGTGAAGGATGATGTATTTGGCGGGTGAGTACATGCTTGAGCATGGGTTGTGTGCTTATAATTGATTGTGAGTTATTATTTGTGTATAGCGAATAATTTACTGGATCTCGGGGCAAAGGCAATGATTGGTTCTTGCTATTTGATTATAAGGTATGTGGTATGTACGAGCATAATTAGATATATTATTGTCATGTTTATGAATAATATATTATTGTTGCAATCAATTGATATGCATTAAGAATTGTGGTGATGTCGCTGTTGAGCGAGCAATGAGTATAATGCTGTCGTTGTTGAGCGTGTGAGAGATTAGAGTGCCGCCGCTGTTGAGCGAGCGATGTGATGAAACTGTGAAATCATTAATTGAGATATTTGTGATTTCTGTAAATCATTAGTGTAATGATTTAGCTATATTTGATTATGAAATTGGCGGTTTAAGAATGAGTTAGTTAATCAATGTAATGATTAACTTATTTTGGAGTTCGATGATTTTTGTTATTGTGAGAACAGGAACAACATGAGAGATCCCATATGATGATGATACTATACAATGAGTATCTTTTAAATTTACAGCTTTATATTCTGTAAATTATAAATTGTGAGATTGAAGTTATTGAGATTGTGTGATTGATATGTTAACCCCGTGTGTGAGCTGTTTCTGTTGAAACCGGTAGAACATGTACAACATTGGCTCTGGAGATGAGTTCAAGCTGCTGATTGGGAATGCTCCCAGAGCTGAGGTACCAATGTTGGTATTGGGTAACATGATTATACAATGGATACGCATTTACTTATTCAATGCTCGCATGTGAGCATTATTATGTATATATGGATTGTATAAAGGCTTTGAGATTTCTCTTTTCATTTATGATTTACACGCAATTAATTATGGAGAATCGCATGATGAATTGAGAACATGTTAGTGCGTTATGAGGTGTATTGGGAATTAAGCATTAAGAGAATTAATGTAGAAATTTTATAGATGATATGTTAATGTTATGAAAGTATCTATAAGAATTCCCTAATGACATGAATGTATACACTAATATACATGATAATACATTAATAGTGGGTTAAGGTGGCGAGGCTTTACACCTCAAGCGTTATAGTTTAACCCTTATCAATTCAATCAATTAACTTAAAAGCGATTAAGATTTAAATCTATGATAGCATAAGAACTAGTGAGATCGATGAAGCTAAACAACATAATCCAAGTGTCTATGTTTAATTTAATCAATTGTTTTCCTAAGAATTTAAAAAACTCACAAGCGGAAATTCATTAATCTTAGTTGTTTTGTAAATTAGAGGGATCAAACGATTCCGTAATTGATATCTAATCTAACATTAAATTGCATGAACAATAGTTAGAGATCAATATAACAATCAAACACAACAATCATATCAATAAAATTAGAAAAAAACAATTGATACTCAATGAAAATCAACAAACAAAACGTAATCTCACGAGAATCGTAAACTTCTAATGTATCGTCTTCCTTAACCAAGAATCACAAGAAGTTTAGACAGTCATGACTAAATTAAAACAACAAAAATGAAATAAAATCATAAGAAAAAGTATAGACAAACTATAAGGATCGCCGCTCGTTGAGGTTGTCACCCCCGCCTTCGCCTTGATCTTAGTCGCCTTCAAAATATGAAAGAAACATTCTAAAACTATAATCTTACGTCTAAACTATGATAAAAGTCTGATCTCAGATCCCAAATTTTGTGTGGTATATAAAGGAGGGTGATGGAATAGGTTAAAGTCCATGTAGGAAAGAAACAAATCAAGTCCCCAGATTTTTCCAAAATTACTCAGTGATCGATCGCTGAACTTGCCGATCGATCGCTAGCTCTTTTTTTTCAACTTTCGCGGGCGAGCGATCGATCGCTAGAAATCACCGATCGATCGTTAGGATAATTTTTTCGTTGCCGTCGCGGATTGATCGATGGCCAACTCGCGATTGATCGCGATTTCTTGAATTTTTCAAACTTGGGTTTGAAGTTCGGACTATTTCAACATATCTTCGATTTTTCCGTACGGCTTCGATTCCTCTTCATCTCTAATGCATTCCTTGGTCATAACTCATCATTATTAGCCCATTCTTTCCATTGCACCTACATTCAAGTAATTATACGATTAGGCAATAAATGTATCAATTAGCTATCAAAACATACCAAATCGTAGACAATAAAACACATTATATGTGTCTATTTCTAGTCACATCAAACTCCCACATACTTAATCTTTACTCGATCTCGAGTAAATCAGACAAAACTACAATCTTTTTGTTGGCTCATAGCATCATAACAAACTAACTTGTCCTCACTTTAATGCCTCAATCCCTAGGCATTTCATACCCAACTTGTGTTCATAAACAAGTGTCAAGTACAAATATAGATCCAATAAATGTAAACCCACAATAGCTCAAGTTGTACACCAACGCAAGTATAATCTCACTTGCATACTCTTCTCCACTATCTTTAACCACTTGCAAACACAAATCAAGTAGGTCTTTATTAGCTTGTCGCTTGGCCAAGGTATTGGCTTATGAAAGAAAGGTAAATATTAGGGGTGCTTATCGGGCCGGGTCAATCCGGACCGGCTCGGAACCGAATCGATTAGCCCGGTTCGAAACCAGAACAGGGCTAACTAGTTCTGAACTACTCCGGAACCGGTAAAAAACCGATCCGGGGTGGTTTTGTGCCTTCAAACCGGTAGCACCACCGGTTCCGGTGCTACCAAACAGGTTCCGATGCTACCGAACCGATTCCGATTTCGGTTCTGGCTCATTTAAAAAAAAAATAAAAGCATTTCAGCAAGGCAACAGCTTTATAGCCGTTGCCTTGTTGAACGTTTGGCAACGGCATTAGCATTCAGATTTTATTTTATTTTTTAACTTTTTTTATAAAAAAAAACTATAAATAGATGTGTTGTGATTTGTAAATCCTCGCAATTCATTCTTTCAAAGTTGTATACTCCAATATCATATTTTCTCTGCATTGTGCTATCTGCATTTTACTTATATAGTAATGGCATCTTCATCTAGCAGCGCGTCGTAGCCGGGGTCCCAGTCGGGGTCTCGTCCCGGGTCCTCTATCACTTAGTTCATCTTCGGCAATGAATTTGCCTGTGCCAATTCCTGATTTAAATGAAAGCTATGATTTTTTTGTTGACCTCAATGTTGGTGGTTCATCTATGAACGTCGAAATGCACCCGAACAACCTGCCGAACCTCCTGCTGCCCAAGCCCAAGAGAGACAACAAGTGGAGTCATCCGGAGCCACTACAACAGCGAGTAGACAATCGACTCCTGCCAAAAGAAGTAAGATATGTGGTCACTTTGAACTCGCTCAAAAAGAATGTACTAATGAATCTGTTGCAATATGTAAATTATATAAGATACAATATTCATATGAAGCTGGTGGTTCCAGTGGAGGCACCGGAACATTTAAAAAACACTTAGTAAAAAAATCTAATTTTGATGAGATAAAATTACAACCATTAGGTAGAGAAGCAACACAAGCACAAATTAATGTTCTCACTGGCACGAATTTTATTTTAACTGCTGAAATTAATCGTATGTCACTTGTTAGATATGTGATTAGAAGTGAACTAACTTTTATACAAGGTGAACATGATTGTTTTATTGAATTTGCTTCGTCTATACAACCATGTTTAAACATATTTCTAGGCACACACTAAAAAGAAATTATATATACGTATTTGTTGAATATAGAAATACATTGTTTGGACATCTTTCTAGTTTGTCTTGTAGGGTTAGCTTAACAACCGATATTTGGACAAATGTAAATTCAGATTCATATCTGGTTGTCACTTGTCATTGTATTGATGATAATTTGTGTATGCAAAAATGGATTTTCTCTTTAGATGAGTTAGATTGTGCACATACTGGTTATGTAATTGCTAAATATATATTCAACACTTGTAGACATTATGGATTTAAGGATAAGGTATTTTCAATCAAATTAGACAATGTTGCGAATAACAATGATGATATGCGTGATTTAAAGACCTATCTAAAACTAATGTTTGATGGTATTGTTTTTCATGTTAGATGTGCATGTCATGTTATTAATTTGGCTGTTAAAGTTAGTTATGAGAACAATCACTCAGCATGTATTGAGAAAATGAAATATTGCGCTAAATGGTTACGCACGAGCCATGTTAAGCATGATTGGAAACAATTATGTTAATCTAATGGTTTAAAGCATCTTTTTTTTTTCCATCACCAATAGAAATTACGTGGAATTCGTTGTACAATATGTTGAATACTATGTTACCTTACAAAGATATTTTAACTCTATTTTATAATTCATATCAAATGCCTGATAGCGATGAAAGTATTTATTTGACTCATGAGAATTGGGAATTTGTTGAAAATTGTGTATCATTGTTAGGTACTTTCAAAGAAGCGACGGAACGTTTCTCCGGTGTTATTTATCCAACTTTCATTTTTTTCTTCATTCAGTATTTAACATGTTTGATAGTTTATAGACTTTAGAGATGACTATGACTTGCATGCTTTTGTTAGTGCAATGAAAACTAAATTTATAAAGTATTGAGAACAAATCTACAAATGCACTGCATCGCTACATTGCTAGATCATAGTCAATGTTTATCTTCATTTGAGATATTTGTTGAATATTATGCTAATTTTTTGAGGAAGGTTGTTGACGATTAAAAGACGTCTACAATGCAATCTCTCCAAAATATGTTTCAATTGTATTATAATCAACATGCAAGCGAATCATCGCAACAAAGAACTGTTGAAGAACAACCCCAAGCTCAATCTAGAGGTGGGGACATCAATTTGCTTAGGATGATGGGCAGGAAAAAACTTAAGGGAAAAGGACATTCTACCAGCACTTCGACTGAGTTGCAAATTTATTTGAATTATCAATTTCTAACGGAAGACAACTTCGACGTCTTACAATGGTGGAAGGCAAATGCAGCACAATTCCTATCTTAGCCAAAATGTGTAAGGACCCTAGTTCCTTAAGTGCGGATTAAAGGCGTAATTAAGTTTTTCCATGCATAAACAACGTTTAAAGGTCATGTTGATGCCCTGAGTTAATAATTTACAGTGCCAAATAAAATTTTCAAAAAGGATTAGTTACATTCCCAACCAATAAAGACTAATCCTATAGCTTTACACTACTCCTAGAGTAGATACTATACAAAAGAATTTGGCCTGCTACCAAGAGCAACTCCTCACTGGCTCACTGCATCACCCGCCTTAGCCCCCTTCCGCCCAAGTACCTACAGGAACAACCCCAAACCATGAGCATGTATGTAATTCATATCCAGAATAATATGAATAAAATTCAATGCATAAACCATGAATGCAATTTACTTCCTGTATTTTAACACATTAAAAGCTCTCTTGGTTGTCCCTGTATCACAATAAAATCAAAGTTTATAATGCCAATATGCATGTCATGACATGTACCCATTCCGTGTATACTCAATACCAATTTCCAATCTTATTATATCAGTGGTATAATACCCCTCGCGTTTAAATGACAGCGGCATTAATACCCCTCGCTTCGACATATTAGCGGTATAATATCCCTCGCATCAATATGACAGCGGCATTATCCTTCGCTTCGACATATTTGCGGCAAATATTCTTCATCGCTAAATATGACAGCGGCAAGTATTCTCTCATCGCTTCGACATAATAGCGGCAAGTATCCTATCATCACTGCGATATAATCTCGACTCACAATATACATGCAACCGTAATGCATAAACAAGACCATGTATGCAACCATAATGCATAACCAATTCAAAGCGTAATAAATACGTTTTACCGTCCGGTGCTCGTACGTCTCACTACGTACCTTGATTCCAAAAGTGGAGATTATCGTGGACTTTATCTCCTATGCTGTGTGCCCACCTGGGATGGTTCTACACATTCACACAAATCAATATTAGGAGGCAATAATAGTCCGATATCAAAAATTCCACAAAAAAGTCCAAAAATCCAATATTTTAACCTTCGCGATCGATCGCCCATCACGGCGATCGATCGCCAAAACATACTGCCCGAGTCCTAAATTTTACACCCTTCGGCGATCGATCGCCACACTTGGCGCGATCGATCGCCAGACCCGCCGATCGATCGCCCAAGAGTGGCGATCGATCGCCAAAAGCTTCCAACGCCTACTGCCTGGGCGCGATCGATCGCCTGAGATGGGCGATCGATCGCCGACCCCTGTTACCCGAAAAATCTCCATTTTTGCACCTCAAAACCATTCCAACCCATTCCAACACTCAACCATCAAACCAACAACTCAAATAACAATATAATCCCTTAAAACATACCTTAAAACAACCATAAATCAAACCCCCAAACAAAACCACAACAACCCAACACAAACCCATTTCAAAACCTTCCAAAAATCATTTCAAACTCAAACCAAACACAATAAAAGCAATGGGGAGGTATCTATACCTCTAGGGGACTCCAAAACTCACACCAAATCCCACAAAGCAAGCTTCTTGAAGGTTTTCTCTTCAACCCTAAGCACAATTTCGAAAATGGGAAGGAAAGGGGTTTGGGGGTGGCTTTTTGGGGAAGATTGTAAAGTAATGGGAAATAAAGGGGAATGGGGTATAAATGATTTTATTAAACCAATTGCCTTCCACAATTTACCATGGTGTATAAAACACCACAACATGACATTTAAAAAGCATTTTACCATAATGCACCAAAATCCCAAATAAAACATGATTCATCCAATTAATCATAACCCAGTTCAATTAAACCATAAAAATCCCCAATTACCCAACATGAATAACATGTACCCCCTCGAAATCGCATGCACTTACCCAACCAAAACCAAACATAACTCACATACCAGAAAATAACTCCGGGTAGTGCTGCATCATATGCCGCTCCGTCTCCCACGTGGCCTCTTCGACACCTCTGCGATCCCACTGAATCTTTACCATAGGTATCACTTTGTTCCGCAGTCTGCGATCAGCCCTGTCCAAAATCCTGACTGGTCGTTCCTCATATGATACGTCAGAATCTAGCTGAACCTCAGAAGGCTGCAATACATGAGACGGATCCGGCTCATACTTCCGTAGCATCGATACATGAAACACGTCGTGAATACCAGACAACGACGGTGGTAGTGCCAGACGGTAAGCCAAGGTACCGATGCGCTGCAAGATCTCATACGGTCCCACATACCTCGGGGACAGTTTGCCACGCACACCAAACCGTACTACACCCCTGAAAGGTGAAATCTTCAAAAAGACCCTGTCTCCCGTCTGAAACTCTAACGGTCTCCGCCGTTTATTCGCATAGGCTGCCTGCCTGTCCTGGGCTGCCTTCATTTTCTGACGGATAACCTTTACCTTATCCTCCATCTCCCGAATCAATTCCGGTCCTCCCACAGCTTTACTGGTCAAGTCATCCCAGTATAATGGCGACCTACAACGCCTACCATACAAAGCCTCAAACGGTGCCATCTGAATACTCGTCTGGTAGCTATTGTTGTATGAAAACTCCACCAAGGGCAAGGAGTCTTGCCATGAGGCATCAAACTCCAACACACAAGCTCGCAGCATGTCCTCGAGCGTTTGTATAGTACGCTCTGTCTGCCCATCCGTCTGGGGATGATATGCCGTACTCAATCTCACCTCAGTACCCAAAGCTGACTGAAGACCTCCCCAGAAATGAGACGTAAACCGCGGGTCTCTGTCAGACACAATAGACACTGGAATCCCATGCAGTCTCACTATGTCCCGGACATACAGCTGAGCCATCCTCAAATATGTGTACGTCATACTGTAGGGAATGAAGTGAGCTACCTTCGTCAGTCTGTCAATGATCACCCAAATGGCATCACAACCCGAAGTAGTCCTCGGCAAGTGGGTCACAAAGTCCATAGATATGTGCTCCCACTTCCACTCCGGTATCTCCAAGCTCCTTAGCTCGCCACCGGGTCGCTGCCTCTCTGCTTTCACCTGCTGACAGATCAAACACTTCTTGACAAATGAGATTACATCTCGCTTCATCCGCTTCCACCAGAACTGATCACACAAGTCCTTATACATCTTCCTCCCTCCTGGGTGGATGCTGAATCGACTACTATGAGCCCGTTCCAAGATTCCTCTACGCAATTCCGGCGTACATGGAACCACCCATCGGTTACCGAGTCTCAGGGAACCATCCTCAGCCACTCTGAATTTTGATGGCTGACCCTGAAGAATCAATGCTGACCATCTCTGAATCTCATCATCTGTCCTCTGAGCTCTCCTGATATTCTCATAGATGTCTGGCTCAGCCAATAAGGTCGATACCCAAACCGGTGATGCGTCCACATCGAAGTCATAGCCCAAATGGCAACAAGAAGTCATCATAGCCGACAAATGCATGACATCCTCAGCAGTATTCCTCACCTTCCGACTCAAGGCGTCTGCTGTCAAATTGGCCTTTCCCGGATGGTATTCTATCTCACAGTCATAGTCTTTAAGCAGATCCATCCATCTCCTCTGACGCATATTCAATTCCGCCTGAGTGAACAAGAATTTCAGGCTCTTATGATCTGTATAGATGGTGAAGGAGGTACCATACAAATAATGCCTCCAAATCTTCAGGGCAAAAATAATAGCTGCCAACTCCAAATCGTGGACTGGGTACCTAGCCTCATGCGGCTTCAACTGCCTTGATGCATAAGCTACCACGTGCTTATCTTGCATCAATACACACCCCAAGCCCTGAAGTGACGCGTCAGTATACAAAACAAACCTCTTATTCTCCGAGGGAATTACCAAAACAGGTGCCGTGGTCAACCGGTGTTTCAGTTCCTGGAAGCTCTGCTCGCAGGCCTCAGACCAATAAAATGGTATTCCTTTCTGAGTCAACTGAGTCAGCGGCTTAGCAATCTTAGAAAATCCTTCGACGAAACGTCGATAATAGCCCGCCAAACCAAGGAAACTCCGAATCTCGGGTACCGAAGTGGGTGCAGCCCACTCCATCACAGCCTCAATCTTTCTGGGGTCTACCGAAATCCCACTGCTGGATATGACATGCCCCAGAAATACCACACTGCTTAACCAAAACTCACACTTACTGAGCTTGGCATATAATTGGTGATCTCTAAGGATCTGGAGCACTGTCCTCAAATGTCTCACGTGCTCTTCTTCGCTCCGGGAATAAATGAGTATATCGTCAATAAACACAATGACGAACTGATCCAGGTAGGGTTGGAACACCCGATTCATCAAGCTCATGAAAACAGCCGGAGCGTTCGTCACACCGAACGGCATCACTAAGAATTCGTAGTGTCCATACCGAGTCCGAAATGCTGTTTTCTGTACATCCTCCTCCCTGACCCGTATCTGATGGTATCCGGATCTCAAATCAATCTTGCTATACAGCTTCGTCCCTTGTAACTGATCAAATAAATCATCAATCCTCGGGAGAGGATATTTGTTCTTCACCGTGGCCTTATTCAGTTGCCGATAATCGATGCACAAACGCATCGAACCATCCTTTTTCTTCACAAAGAGAACTGGTGCGCCCCAAGGCGATACGCTAGGGCGTATATATCCTTTATCGAGGAGCTCCTGCAACTGCTCCTTTAGTTCCCTCAACTCTGCTGGTGCCATACGGTAAGGAGCACGAGAAATAGCGGACGTCCCCGGTAATAACTCCATCCCAAACTCGACTTCCCTAGCCGGTGGGAATCCTGGAATCTCCTCCGGGAACACATCAGCAAATTCCGCTACCACTGGTATGTCCTCGACTCTTAACTCCTTGCCCTTTCCCAACAAATCCACGGCATAAATGAGATAGCCTGTATGTCCACGTTCCAACAATTGAGACATCTTAATTGCCGAAATCAACGGAATCTTCGCACGAGAACCGTTACCATAGAAGATCCACTGAACTCCCAAATGAGATCTAAACCGTACTGTCCTCTGCCGGCAATCCACCACTGCCTGATATCTGTTCAGAATGTCGATGCCCACAATACAATCGAAATCTGACATACCCAGAACAATCAGATCTGCCTTGACTTCATTGCCCTCAAAATAAATGAGGCAGTCCATCAGAAACTGATCAGCAACAACTTCCTTTCCGGTGGGTGTCGAGACCAATAGAGACGTGGGTAACGGAGACGTGCACATATGATGTCTCGCCACAAAGTCCGCAGACACAAAGGAGTGCGAAGCACCTGTGTCTATCAAAATAAAGGCGGAATATGAAAATAATAGGCACGTACCAGCTATAACCTCCTCTGGAGCTGCATCGGCCTGCTCCCTGGTCAATGCATAAACCTGTCCCTGAGGTGGCCCCATCGCCTGTCCTCCCATATGTTGAGGCGCCACCGGTGGCCTCTGCTGTACTGTCCCAGTAGGAAACCTTCCTCTGCCGTCCCTGAGGTCTGTCCGTCCTTCCCTATTAGGACAACTCCGAGCAATGTGGCCCGACCTGCCACATATATAACAAGCAGAACAATCACGCATCAAATGCGGCCCTCCACAAAAGTGGCACTTAACATCACCAGCTCTGCTAGGTCCTCCAAAAGTAGATGCACCGCCTCTCCGGTCACCTTGTTTCCGGCCATCCGGTCGCCTTCCACTAAGCCGGGAAGAAGAAGAAGTTCCTCTTGCTTTAAAAGATCCTCCCCGGGGCCTCAGATTTTCAGGTGTGGATCTTTGAGATGAAACCGGTGGGGGTGCAACATCAGGATAAGCACTCACCCCAATCTCTGCCAACTCTGCCCTCACAAGTGCGTCATCAAAGGATGTCGGGTTGTTAGAAATCACCCGATCAAATAATTCCGGTCGTAACCCCTTCAAGAAATTCCTCATCTTCGCATGTCCATTTGTGGCAATGTGTGGAACATACCTCAGTAAAGACGAGTAGTGCATGGCGTAGTCCGAAACCGTCATGCTTCCTTGTTTCAAATTTGAAAACTCATCCTCCTTGGATTGCCTTGCCGCAGCTGAAAAGTATCGGTTCAAAAACCGAGTCCTGAATAGAGTCCAGTCTATCACCATGCCTTGTGCTCTCAGTTCCATAACAGTCGTCCTCCACCACATGGAAGACTTCTTGGCCAGTTGGAATTCCGCCAGTCTTAACCAAGCCGTCCTAGCACACGGCGCGGATACAAATATTTGTTCCAATCTTTCCAGCCACTCTTCGGCCTCTTCTCCAGTCTCTGTTCCCTCAAACATCGGTGGGTGAAAGGTCAGGAACTGTGTCAGGCTAAGTTCCCCTGGTAGTAGTATCTGGGCAACCGGTTCAACGCCCACAGCAGGCGGGGGTAAGGGATTTGCCTGTCCAATACTAGCATTCACGCTCCCAACATCCCCGACCTCTTCATTAGCAGCCATGCTGTAACACAAATGTTAACAACAATTCCAAAACGATATATATACGTTATGCCGTTAGATAACATGAATGAAAATAAGCATGTTAGTATAACAGGTCATACTTCAATATGCGCCACATGCATAAACATGCTCAAATGTAAACACTTAGCTAACCATGCTAAGGCTACCCTTCACTCAATCCCGGGTTCTCTAACCACTGCTCTGATACCACTAATGTAAGGACCCTAGTTCCTTAAGTGCGGATTAAAGGCGTAATTAAGTTTTTCCATGCATAAACAACGTTTAAAGGTCATGTTGATGCCCTGAGTTAATAATTTACAGTGCCAAATAAAATTTTCAAAAAGGATTAGTTACATTCCCAACCAATAAAGACTAATCCTATAGCTTTACACTACTCCTAGAGTAGATACTATACAAAAGAATTTGGCCTGCTACCAAGAGCAACTCCTCACTGGCTCACTGCATCACCCGCCTTAGCCCCCTTCCGCCCAAGTACCTACAGGAACAACCCCAAACCATGAGCATGTATGTAATTCATATCCAGAATAATATGAATAAAATTCAATGCATAAACCATGAATGCAATTTACTTCCTGTATTTTAACACATTAAAAGCTCTCTTGGTTGTCCCTGTATCACAATAAAATCAAAGTTTATAATGCCAATATGCATGTCATGACATGTACCCATTCCGTGTATACTCAATACCAATTTCCAATCTTATTATATCAGTGGTATAATACCCCTCGCGTTTAAATGACAGCGGCATTAATACCCCTCGCTTCGACATATTAGCGGTATAATATCCCTCGCATCAATATGACAGCGGCATTATCCTTCGCTTCGACATATTTGCGGCAAATATTCTTCATCGCTAAATATGACAGCGGCAAGTATTCTCTCATCGCTTCGACATAATAGCGGCAAGTATCCTATCATCACTGCGATATAATCTCGACTCACAATATACATGCAACCGTAATGCATAAACAAGACCATGTATGCAACCATAATGCATAACCAATTCAAAGCGTAATAAATACGTTTTACCGTCCGGTGCTCGTACGTCTCACTACGTACCTTGATTCCAAAAGTGGAGATTATCGTGGACTTTATCTCCTATGCTGTGTGCCCACCTGGGATGGTTCTACACATTCACACAAATCAATATTAGGAGGCAATAATAGTCCGATATCAAAAATTCCACAAAAAAGTCCAAAAATCCAATATTTTAACCTTCGCGATCGATCGCCCATCACGGCGATCGATCGCCAAAACATACTGCCCGAGTCCTAAATTTTACACCCTTCGGCGATCGATCGCCACACTTGGCGCGATCGATCGCCAGACCCGCCGATCGATCGCCCAAGAGTGGCGATCGATCGCCAAAAGCTTCCAACGCCTACTGCCTGGGCGCGATCGATCGCCTGAGATGGGCGATCGATCGCCGACCCCTGTTACCCGAAAAATCTCCATTTTTGCACCTCAAAACCATTCCAACCCATTCCAACACTCAACCATCAAACCAACAACTCAAATAACAATATAATCCCTTAAAACATACCTTAAAACAACCATAAATCAAACCCCCAAACAAAACCACAACAACCCAACACAAACCCATTTCAAAACCTTCCAAAAATCATTTCAAACTCAAACCAAACACAATAAAAGCAATGGGGAGGTATCTATACCTCTAGGGGACTCCAAAACTCACACCAAATCCCACAAAGCAAGCTTCTTGAAGGTTTTCTCTTCAACCCTAAGCACAATTTCGAAAATGGGAAGGAAAGGGGTTTGGGGGTGGCTTTTTGGGGAAGATTGTAAAGTAATGGGAAATAAAGGGGAATGGGGTATAAATGATTTTATTAAACCAATTGCCTTCCACAATTTACCATGGTGTATAAAACACCACAACATGACATTTAAAAAGCATTTTACCATAATGCACCAAAATCCCAAATAAAACATGATTCATCCAATTAATCATAACCCAGTTCAATTAAACCATAAAAATCCCCAATTACCCAACATGAATAACATGTACCCCGAAATGCTCTACCGGGTCACTCCTACCAGGTGACTAAGCATTTCACCAAGATAATTAATTCCAACAATTAATTTAATTACCACCATTAAAATCATATAACCAAAAATTAATGCCCAGTTGCATATAATTATTTCGGGGATATCACAAAATGGCTAGAGACATGTATGCGGTACAAGCTTCAAGCGTCGCTTCTGAATCGACATTCTCAACATGTGGCCGAATTATTGGAGAACACAGAAGTAGTCTATCTGCTGATTCGTTATGCATGTTCACATTACTTAAAGATTGATTTGAAGCAAAATGTAAGAATACAGAAGTAGTCTATCTGCTGATTTTTTATGTAGTTAAGTTCTAGTATGTATCAGAGACTACCTACGAATACACAAAATTCACACAATCTTCACTACGCTATGCACATTTCACAACTCATGACAATTCATGCTCAAAATATTGAACTACTATGTCAAAGCATAATTTACGTTAGAGTTCAAAGTGTTCCAAGGTTAACAATTCACCTATTTTCAAAAGCATGCATGCTATTAATTAGGTTTAATTATGGGCTAGTGATTCAAAAGCATGTGTTCATCATTCACTATGAGCTCAAAATTTTTAATTTTTTTGTATTTTTATAACAAGAAAGCAATAACACACTACTAATCTCTGCCCCATACTTAAATATTACATTGTCCCCAATGTAAGTCAAAATTGTAAGGAAAAAGAAAAGTTAAACTAAGAAGTTATAAAAAAAATTAAAAAGGAAAGAGAAAACTAACTCCCCTTGGGTTGCCTCCCAAGCAACGCCTCTGTTTAACATCGGTGGCCCGACATCAGTCAATGGATCAAGGTGGGTCATGCGATGTCGCTTTGTCCTTCTTCTTCCACCTCAATATCTTCTTAATTTCTCTAAACTTTGACTTGTTCGCCTTGCACTTCTTTGAGAGGTCATCATCAGCTCTTGTTCCTCCTCCTTCTCCCGGCGATTGATGTGGTCGATCAGGAGGGTGTTTTCTTTCAAAAGTAGGATTCTGTAAGTGAGAAGAGATAGGGTTAGCAGTATCATGTGTAGATAACGCAGCAATCGCATGAAAATTATGCACAAGCTTTGAGTGTGTACTTCCTTTGTCATCAAGGCCTTCAGTAGCCTTTTCTAGATCACATAATTCATCAAATTCAAGCTCAAGTTCATCATCAATATCAATAGCACAACTAGATTGTTCATGCGTTTTAATGGTTCATAGATATTGAATCTTGCAACCTCACCATTAAACTCCATAGTCAAAATACTGCTATTAACATCTATCACAGATTTACCTTGCCAGGCACGGGCCAAATCAAAATTTTTTATTTTTTTCATTTTTTAAATTTTTTTTGTTTAATTTTAATTATATAATATTATAATATTATAAAAATATAGATTGTCACAATATACTTGTAAAATAAAAATTTATTGACTACGAATTGAAAAACTACAAATTACATTGAACAAAACAAAATAATAAATTACAAAAGAGTTTCTAAAAATATGCTAGTTTTCTTCATTTTCATCCAAAGAAACATCATGTCCTCCCAAACCTTGCAAGCGGCTATCAGCATCCAACCAATCCTTTAAAAGAATACACATCTCCACAGTGTTTGGTTTCATTCTACTTCTTTTTTCATCAATGACTCTTCCGCCTGCACTAAAACAAGACTCCGATGGAACTGTGGATATCGGAGGAGTTAGTAAATCACGTGTCATTATGGAAAGTACTGGCCAAAGTCTAGCATTGTCTTTCCACCATGCCAAAACATCAAAAGTTTCTAATTCTTGTCCACTGAAATTTATGACTTGGTTTAGATATAACTGAAGCTCCGTAAATGAAGATATATTGGAACTAGAACTAGAAGAAGCGAAAATAGTGTATTGTCTTCTTCTTAATATTGTCCACACAGAACCCTTACTATTACTAGCACCACTACTACCACTTTCTCTTTTGGGAATTGCTCTAGAATTATGTAACGAATCATATAAAGAAAATAAAAGTAAACAAATATTTATTAATGCGCTCTTTCTCTTGATTAATGTTAACATTTTCATAAGCCATGTTTATGTAATAAGATTCTATTATAATTTCTACACTATATAATTTTAATCTAGGATTCAGAATTGATGCCAAGCAATTCAACATAGGAATAGTTTTCCAGTATTTTTTAAATTTATACTCCATTGGTTCGACAATACCTGCAAAAAACGGATCAGATCTATGTAATGCAAAACATTCACTAATTTCATAAATTTTATTCAAAAATATTGAAGAAGTTGGATAATAACAGCTCGGAATTAATTGGTAGCATCATAAAAAGGTTCTAAAAAATTACAAATATTAGAAGCAATTTCCCAATCAGTTTCTTCAATATGAAAATGTTCGGCCATCATTTCATTAAAAAATAAAGTGATCACATTTCTATAAGGTAAACATGCTTGCAACATTAAATATGTGGAATTCCACCTATTAGGAACATCATAAGGAAAATCTTTATAATTCATATCATGAGAAATACATACACTTTGGAAGTCTTGTTTTCTAGCAACTGAACCATTAAGAAATTTAGGAGTAGTCTTTATTTTTTTCTAAATGAAGCTCAAGTGGTTTCAATCCATCTTGCACACACAAATTTAAAATATGACATGCACAATGAATATGAAAAAGATCACCATTTAAAATTGGTTTCAAATAAGTTTTAATATAGTAATTGCAGCAGTATTATTAGTTGCATTATCAAATGAAATAGAGAAGATTTTATGACTAATATTATATTCATTAGTAAGTTGCATAATGGCATTAGAAATAACTCCACCCATATGAGGCCAATCAATTTTTGTGAAACCTAAATTCTTTTTATGTAACACCCAGTTATCGTCAATCCAATGTCCTGTAACATAGAGATATGATGCATTGCCAAGATAAATTGTCCAAATATCACTTGTTAGTCCTACTTTCGATGAAAGATTACCTAAATACGTAATTAAATTTTTTTTATATTCATTAAAAATTATGAATGCATCCGATTTAATAGTATTCCTTGAAAATCTTTTATGTTGAGGTTGCAAACCTAAATGAATATAATTAGTAAATTTCGCATCCGCCCCCAATGAAAAAAGATATCTCCGCCCATACGATGTATTTAGCTAATTCTCTCCTATCTCTTTCAACATTATAAGTGAAAATACCTAAACTTGAACTACTACTACCAGTACTAAATTGTGAAAGAGTAGTTTGGTTACCATCAGTTGGTTCTCTTTCATGTTTAGCCATGTGTTTTAGTAAATGACCTGTACCACCAGAAGAAGCATATGCATAATCTTTTTTACATTTTTTACAAACTGCCCTTGATCCCTTTCCCTCAACATTTTCTACATCGAATAGTTGACATACATTACTAGTTCTTTTTTTTGAAGTTCTTCTACTTGATGATTGAATATTTGGTGTGCTTTCTTCATTTTCTTGAAATTGGTCGATTTCATCATCATAATTCACATTATAAGATGAATCAGGCATTATGTATATAGACTACAATTATCTAATACAACAAATATAAAAGTTATCAAATATTTGCTAGGAGGAGTATTGGCTTTGTTGCTTGTGATTGTATTGGCAAACGTAAGACGATCTTCTTTCTTCTTGTGAACAAATTGAGAGTATATCGTTTCAAGTATATAGAGCTTAGAGATTGAAAGGATAAAATGTTTCCTCAACACACACATATATATAAAAACCAATTTTTTTTTTTTTAAAAAAACTGTTCAACGGCACTTTTTTGACCGTTGGCCATTGGCGATCGATCGCCTACTGCCTCTAGGCGATCGATCGTCACATAATTGGCGATCGATCGCTGATTAAAAAAGAAGAAGAGAAAACAGTGTCGTGCCGTGCCGTGCCAGTCCACAGGCTGGCATCCCTTGGCCCGGCAAGGCCCATGTTCCGGGCCGTGCTTGGCAAGACACGACACTGTAGCAAAACGGGTCGTGCCATGCCACTCCGCGTCGTGCCGTGCCCGTGTCGTGCCACGTGCCATCCGCTCCGTTTGACATCTCTACATGCGCATTACATATGATTAATTTCATTTTTATTTTTATTTTTGACTTGACTTTGATAAAGTATTTATGAGTTTTGCTAGCGATAATGCTAGAGTCCAAACTGTGTGCCAGAGCATTCTTTTTAATTTCCAATTTACCCTTTTGCAAAAAAAAAATTAAAAAACGCAAATTGCCATTCCGTTGTGGTCAACGGTGGCCCTTGTGGTCAGCTCCACCGTTTCAACTTCCATTCTTTAAAATTTCAAAACTTTCTCGAACAAAATCCAAGAAGAAAACGTGGAATCAAATGTCGAGGGTTGCGAACTGTGCAGTACACCAGCCAGAATGTTCTGCGAGTCGGATCAAGCCAATCTCAGCTGGGACTACGATTAGAAAGTGCACACCGCTAATTTCTTGGTGGCGAAACACTGCCTCGCCGTGGCCGTGGAAAGCCGCTGGCTTGAAGCTCGGTCACGTCGTTTCCGTCTGCCGTTTCTATAATGAAGGTGAGGCGCGCGGAGGATCTGAAGGGAGCGACGGATTTGAGAATGGGAATCAAGATTGTGATTCTGAATAAAGTGAAAGTGATGATGGAGAATATTATAGTGATGAAAATGAAGAGGAGGAAGGAGATAATCAGGTTGTCCCCTGGTCGATCTGCAGTTCAGCGCTGCCATCTCCAGCGGGTAGTGGTGACAATGTCAGTGAGTTCTTCCAGTAGTGGGGATGATACTTCTTTTTCCTTATTGAAAAGAATGCGGTATCACAACAATTCTTTAGAGTCTGAGGTTTGTTCTTCCCCTTTCTTGCATTTAAGAGAAAAATTTAATAAAAAATATTATACCATTTTTGTCTGTTTTTTATAGAGTTTTTGTTTTTGGGGCTCCTAATTTTGAACATATGAATGGATTTATGTAGAATGAAGAAGGCTTTTGTTCTTCACATAATCGGGACGTCAAATTAGCTTCATCGGTTTTAAGTTTTCAAGAAGTGGCCTTATTCAGACCATTGAAACTGCGAAGAAGAAATAACGGCATCGCGTCGATTTGGTCGGGGCGGGCAGATTCATGTCAGAGTCCGGAGAATCATGATTTTTTAATTTTTTAAAAATCAACTTATTTGTGCAAAAGGGTAAATTTGGAAATTAAAAATAATGTTCTAGCACCAAAAATTTGGGCTTTGCCATTATCCCTAGCCTATTTGTTACAACCAAGAAGTCTGCCTCCTAAACGACAACACAACATTGAACATTGCAGTCATGTTTTATGATCTACGCTTTGCTTAATTATTAATAATAATAGAATCCCGTGATAACTTTTCTTTTTACATCAAAAGATTATTTCACTATCCTAGCTGTCCGAAATATAATATATCCTTGACTTGTTTACTCAAATTGATTTTTTTTCTTTCAAAAATATATATTACATATTCATTCTTACATACATAAAATTTTATTTTGTTCCCTTAAAATCATATTTTGCCCCCTAATTTTTTCTGTTACTATTATTATTATTATTATCCTCCCATCTTGGATTCTAAATTCGTCTCAGCCTCGATCAGCTGTCTTGGTCTCTTCTTAATGAAGTCAACACTTAAATATTTTGCCCTGCAATCATATTGACAATGATAATTTATTTATAATCAATATACCAATCACCGTCTAATTTTTAATTAAAAAAAAACACCTTTAGTTATTACTTTACAACATAAATAGTATTGTTAATTTGTTATCTCAAAATTTCATTGCTATTTCTCAATACTATATTTTATTTTAACAACATATTTATTTAATATAAATGTTGAAATTCATTCGAGTAAAAAAAGGAAAAAGATCATGATAAAAGTTAATAAAGCTAGTTATTGGTTGTTCGATTTTTTTAAAATAACGGTATGTCTTCAAATGTTGTTCGTATAATGTGGCTTTCGTGTTTTTTTTTTTGGATAAGCAAAATTTTATAAAATGAATACTAGGGATGCTTAACCTAAAAAGGTTTAGTTACATTTCTAAAAGAACAAAACTCAACTTGCAAATCAACCACAAAACATAGACTCATAGTGAAGCGATATAAAATATGGGTTCTTGGATCCAATCATTAGTCGAGTAAGAAAAAATACATCATCCCTTTGCCGAGAACCATTGCCAAGATTTAACTTTCACCAACTCCATAACTACCTCCCTTGTTGTTGATTTTTCTTGGAAGATGATATTGTTTCCAGCTTGCCACATTGTCCAAATTGTTCATAACCATATACTAGCCATGTTAGCATAAGATGTCTTACAAGCCAATGGGTTAATGGTTGGCCTCTAAGAATCCTAGCCCAATGTGACTCAAACTCTCCTATACATAAATGACTCATCTCTAGAATTAAACACACAATTTCATACAATACACTCCCATAAGCCGATATCACACTAGTACTGGTGCGGGCTTGGAGATCTGGTCAGGTTGATTGGGCTCGAGGGTCACCGCCATCAGATTCACGTCGCTGAACGGTAATCCCCTTTTCGTTCATTATATTTGATATTTGCATGTTCTAATATGAATCAGGCGCGATCGTCCCTCCCCGGGTCTTGATCTATTTATGTTTATTTTTTCGCTGTGTTTGGATCCGACGTCGGGGGATGGAAACCCGACAGTGGTATCAGAGCCAGGTTGGGCTTTGATTCGTGTTTTTGATAATTAATTTTTATTAGATTGTTTCCCATCAATGTTAATCGCTTATGAATGAAATACGGAGTCCGGCAAACATAGAATATTGGATTAAAAAGTGTTTTTAATCCAAACCCAAAAACTGCTTCACCGGTGGCTGGACGCGGTGGCACGACGGCAGTGGCGCGTCGCGCGGCGGAGTACAAGGCGGAGAAATGTTCTTCGCCGAGTGGCCGGCTCGCCCAAGGCTGCGCGACCAAGTTCTGTGTCATCTCGTAAAGAATCGTGATTTTCAGTGGATTTGCGCACGACCATGGATTCTGCAAATGTTGCATATGAGATTCGCACTGGTTGTTCGCGAAAGGGCTTATGGATTCTGGCTTTCAAATCGCCGACCAGCAGCGGCAAATGTTGACGCCGCTAAGGAGACGAGGAGGCGTGCGGCTTGGTGAAGAGTAGAGGCGGCGTGAGCTAGGGTTTAAAACCCTAGTCGCCGCTGTGATAGGTACGATGAAATTTGTTCCGTGAACAGTAAGTTTTTCGAAATAAAAATAAATAAATTCTGAAATTTTGAATTTGGTACTGCTGTTCCGAAAAATACATTTTGGATCCAAATTGTTAGGAGTCCATAAATTATTTTGGGTCATTTTTGATGTTTTGTCCGGATATTGATTTTTGAACTAATAAATCATAATACTTAATTAATTAAAATATGATTTTAATATATTAGGTGTAAAATGGAGATTTTACAAATTAATTGAAAATTTAATTAATTTGAAATTAAATAAAAATGTTTTTAGTTTGCTAATTTTATTTTTGATTCATATTATGATTTATAGTTAAAATAGTGATTTTACCAAGTAGTTGAAAATTTAATTAATTTGAAATTGAATGAAAGTGTTTTATTCAATGTAGTAATTTTATTTTCGATTAGTATTATAATTAAAAGGTAAAATAGGGATTTTACCAAATAATTGAAAATTTAATTAATTAGAAATCAAGTGAAAATGTTTCATTTAATTTGTTAATTTTATTTTCAATTAATATGTTGATTAAATGGTAAAATAGAGATTTTACCAATTTATTGAAATTTAATTAATTAGAAATTAAATAAAATGATTTTATTTAATTTGTTACTTTTGTTTTTAATTAATGATGCGATTATTGAGAAACAATAGAATAAAGTAATTATTGTGCTCTAATTACATGTGATTTGATTAGTACAATTACATATGATGTAATTGTTTAGTTTAATGTTTAATTACATATGATGTGATTGCATTGGATGATTACGGACCTTGACAATTGTGTTTAGGTGAATTTTAGGTTTTTATTGTTTCATTATAATTGTGATTTTGGTTATCGGGCCTGCGAGCCTGCTCCCTCTATTTTCTGATGTATCCCACCCCGAAGTTGTATCCATATTCTCTTATTTGCACGACTAAATGTAAAATCATTAGAATTAGTGGGAGATCGAGATTGAAGATGGATCACCAAGAATCAAGACATGTATAATGGAAGCAAAAATGTAATATGATTGCATTGCATACCTGCATCACCTTAGACAGACTTGTGATCCATGTATGGCTCACCTGGATCTATTAGGAAAAAGGCCGTAATCTTCCATATTTATTTATATTATGCATATGATGTATGATAAATGTTTGTTTGTATGTTTTATTAGTACACGTTATTGAATGAATAAAACATAGTTGCATGAATCCGGCAAACAAACAAACAAGTACTTGATGAGATTTTAAAATTATTAAATCCCTCTTTTGAATATGATTCAAATTTTTAATATCAAACTGTAAAGGGAGCTCAAAGGAGTTTGTTGCTTCATGTCTTCCATCAACTGTTAATCCATGAGACGCTACTTGTGTCAGGTGTTTTGTCTCACCCTCGTGGGGGGAATCTGGCATGGGAAAGCTGTGTGTTTAACTGCCACTTAATTACGGATAGGGTTTTGTTAACCTTTAAGATTGCTCATCCTCATGGGGTCTTGTTAGCGGACATTATAATCCGTGGGATGGGTTAGTTTGATGTGAGAAGGCATAATTGGCCTGCCTCCATAGGGTTATGCCAATCACGAGACGAATCTCTTGTGGGTTGCATATATGATGCAATTGTGAGCTACCTTTAGTATAATGAGGTCGGCTGGACTCTCGCCCGGGGATATCATTAGCTAGTTGGACTCCAAGCCCACTAAAAAATACGATTTTTCGTTCATTTGTCATGAGGGTGACGATTCGAAAAATTTATTGGGAGCATTCAATAACTAAAGTCCATAGTTTTTGAACTAATTAATAATGAAACGAATTAACCACCAAATTATTCTGATTGTCTATTAATGTTAAAATAGTGCTTGCTTCTAAAAAGTTACTATATACCCTTGGTGGGAGCCTCATGTTGAAGTGTCTCTCGGTTCGTCTCATGAAGATATCACCACACTTGAGAAGTGGTTGGACGATGATCTCTTGGCTAGGTGCTATATGATAGCATCAATGTCACCAATGAGTTTCAACACAGATATGAGAAGCTCACTCACACTGTTGACATTTTTCAACACCTACAAATGTTGTTTGGTGAACGGACGCGATTACTGAGACTCGCGACTTCAAAAGAGCTATTTTCATTTCACATGCAAGATGGGGCTTCGGTCTATGAGCATGGTGTAAGAAAAATATCTATTGTTGATCAATTGGAAAATCTGAATTGGAAAATCTGAATGTGACAATAACTGACTTACTGTAGATTTGATATTATAGTCAAAATATTGGAAACTCATGAGTCCTTGATTCAAAAGGAGAAACGTGTTCTTCTTGTCGAATCTTCTACCAATGGTAGGCAGAGTTCAAGGATAAAGAAGAGGAAGGGAAATGGTTCCCAACCTCAAAACACGAAAACGGATATAGTAGCAACTAAGAAAGGAGAAGTATCTATGTTTTCACTGCTGGTCACTGTCGCAAAACTGCAAGGAATACCTAGACCAGAAGCGCTCTGGAAATGGTGTATTTTATAAAAAAAATTAATGTTTCTATTGTTTCTACTTCTTTGTATATGATACCAATTGTACTGACATCTTTGTAAAGAGTTGCGGATGTTGAGAAGAAGTAGAGAGCCCTAGGAAGGTGAAACCTACCTGAGGCTAAGCATTGTAGCAATAGTTGTTGCAAAGGCTGTTCAAAACATTTATTTAATATAAAATCTTGAACTTGTTAGGAAATGGCTTGAGCAATTATTTATTTGTTCTAGATTTAATCATGAATATTGTTCCTATTTTGATAGAGAATCATATTCTTTTAAATTTGCAAATGTGATTTGAGTATTTTACAGAATGCATGTTTTATTGAATCTGGTGAACTTATGAACTATTAGTATGATTATGTTCAAAGAATATAAAAAGATTGATAACTTAAATCCCACATATCTTAGCATGTGTTGAATGTCCATTGAATTTGTTCATATGGACGTATCTGGAGCACTAAATATTAGTGCAAGAGGATGTTGAGTTATCTTAAAGAGAATGTGATTCTCTTTGAGTTAACTCAATAAAGTTACATATTTGTTGAATATAATTCATACCAATACAGTGACCAAATTCCATATACGATATGGACTGAAAATAATCCAAATATAGATTTGAGATTATTCTGCTTATGTGAAGTAGCCAGTGGGAGATAAATTGGATAGTTGATCCATCTTATGTTATTTTGTGGAAATTTATATTATCAATTGGAGACAAAGTGTTTGTTTCGCAAGAGCAGTCTTTCTAGAGAAAATGTTTCTATTAGAAATGAATGACAATATAATATAACTTGAAAGGGTTCAAGAACCACAAAACACTAAAAAAGTGAAAACTGTGAAATTAATTGAGTCAATCACAACCTTTGAATACACATACCAAGGAGATCTTAAAGTGTTTCAAGAACTTCTGATAAATTGAATTTACTCCTAGAACTAGTCAAAATGATTTTGATAATGGATGTGATCCTAGTACTTTCAAGGAGACGATGTTGGACATCGTTTCGGGATCTTGGCAATATGCTATGAAATTTGAAATAGACTCCATGTACTCTAATAAGGTATGGACCTTAGTAGATCCGCTTTGGGAATTGTTCCCATTGGCTGCAAATGGATCTACAAGTGAAAGCTTGGAGTGGATGTGAAGGTAAGCTTAACTGATGGGAAGAGGTGATTCTCATAGGCAAAGAGTTGTCTGTGATGAACTTTTCATCAATTGTGATGCTATAGTCTATTTGGCTTTTAATAATTATATCTTTATATTATGAATATGAGATATGACAGATGGATGTGAACACAACATTTCTCAATGATAACATTGAGGTAGAAATGTAGTAGCCAAAGGTGTTCACAACTTCTGGGAGTGAACAAAATGTTTTCGAACTCCAGAGGTCCATTTATAGTCCTAAGAAGGCGTCCCAAAGCAAGAACATCCAGTTGTTAACATTATCAAAATATTTGATTTTGTTAAAAATCTGGAAGTGACGTGTGTACAAAAGGTTAGTGGGAGCGCGTTTAGATTTGTGTTGCTCTAAGTAGATGATATCATACTCATTATGAATGATATTGGAGTAATCAATTAAAGCATGGTTATCTACTAATTTTTCCATGACAAAATTGAGAGAAGCATTGCATATGCTTGGCATAAAGATCTATAGGGAAGATCTATGATGATGCTTGAGTTCTCTCAATCTACGTACATAAACACTGTGTTAAGAGGTTTGGCATGGAATAGTCGAAAATAGGTAACCTCCCAATTTGTCATAGTGTTCATCTCTCGAGATCAATGTGCATTAGATTGATGAGGAGAGAGAAAAGATGACATTGATACCTTATGTTTCGATATTTTAATAGCATAATGTATGCTATGTTATGTACTAGGCCCGATGTATGTTCTTAGAGTAATGAGTAGACATCAGACAGATCCCGATGAAGGTCACTGGAGAACTGTGAAAATAATCCTCAAGTACTTATGAGAACTTAGGATATGTTCATTGTTTTTAGATCTGTAAGTGGAGAAATAAAAGTTGAAGGCTAAGCTGATGCTGGTTTTTCAATCGGATGTAGATGATACCATAACAATATTCGGATTTGTATTTAAGCCCAATGATGGTGATGTCTCTTGGAAACGTTCCAAGAAAGACACCACATCGGATTCCACCACTGAAGCTGAATACATTGCAGCATACGATGCAACAAAGAGGCAGTTTGGATATGAAATTTCATCCAAGAGTTGGGTGTAATTTCTAGTGCGGTTGACACAATCCTTGGTACTGTGACAACAATTGAGCTATTATGAATAGCCAATATCTCATCAGTATCAAAACATATATTTAGAAAATACCATCTAATGAGAGAGATGGTAGATGCGACATTATTATCGAGATAATTGCTTCAACTATTAAAAAGATAGTGAATCCACTGACAAAGCCTTTACAACGATTGGTGTCTGTCAGGCATATTGGGAAGATGGTCTTGAGACATATGAGTAGTTGGCTTTGGGAAACTGAAAGATATTGTTGTTGTTAGTTCCAGATTTTAAAGATGACAAAACAGATCAGATCGATCAAAGCCGTAAAACCATGACAAAGCAGATCACGCCGATATGGTCTATCGCAAAATCAGAACGGATCGATGAAAATCACCCTGACCAGATCGAAGCACAAGATCAGCTCAATAATGATCAGATCAGAGCAGACAAGGTTGAATAAGCTTCGTTCTTCAGTCCGAATCATTAACGGCTATTTATTGAAGCATTTAATGATGCAATTAATGTTGAAAAAGACCAAGGACTGAAGATTACCTTAAAAAGTAAGAAGACAAAGAAGAGCTTACCTGACAGACGCCGAAAGCACAGACCATAATGGAAAATGCCTAAAAGAATAAGACTAAAGCTTACTCAGAGATTGAACAGAGTCAAGAGTTGCATAGAAAAGGAAATAATGTCGTTGGTATAAGCAACTATATAAGGATGCAACTAAAGAGCTCAAAGGCCGACTGATTAATCAAGAAACGAAAAGAAAAACAAAAACAGCACAAGCTTACAAGTCCAGATATTCTTGAGCCGAACTGCTAAAAGTTTTCATAAGCACAGCATATTGTAATATTTGATCATCATAGGATCATTGTGTGCATTGCCAAAATAAGTCCGCCTTCTGTATTTTACTAAAATAGAAGAGTGAGATTCTATTGTAACTGTTAGACAGTTTGTGTCTGAACAGATCGAGAGACTAGGAGTTTAGTCTGGTAGTGGGATAAATCCAGCTGAATCGGGGTTGTACAAATAGTTGTATTACTCAAAGTCTTCTAGTGTATCCTTCCTTAATTGGAAGAATGAGAGACGTATAAGGATTACACGACCTTCGAACTTCCAGAAACATATCCTGTCTATTCTCATTTTGTACTAAGTTACAATCATTAAGTCATCAAGCCGTTCTTACTAGTCAAGAACAGACCGTTCCGCACTCTTATATTCAGTGGTCTGTTCTGCTCATAAGTTGATTAAGAAATAGATTTCACTCACTAACCCGAGAGAAATCAATAAGGATTATTTTTAAAGGAGTGTTCATTGCCCCCCTCTAAACACTCTGGACCGATCCTAACAAGTGGTATCAGAGCAGGTTGTCTTAATCATCAAAGATACTTGGATTGATGGCTTCATTCAACAAGATTCCCATGTTCTCAAAAGAAGATTATGATGATTGGAGAATCAGAATGCAAGCTCATCTGGCAGCACAGGATGACGATATGTGGTACGTCATAACAGACGGACCAATGAAAATATTAAAAGTAAATCCTGCACTAGGAGGACAAAGTGGCGAGCCTCAGATGATCGAAAAAGAAAGGTCCACCTGGACAAATGAAGAAAGGAAGAAAGCCAATCTAGACAACGTAGCCAAAGACATCTTGTTCAAAACATTGGACAAGAACATGTTTAGTAAGATCAAAATGTGCTCAACCGCCAAAGAAATTTGGGAGAAGATAGCACAGCTATGTGAAGGACGACCAGACTAAAGAAAACAAGCTGACTGTAGTTCTACAAAAATTTGAGGGCATAAAAATGAAGCTTGGAGAAACTCTAAACGAGTTTGATGAAAGAGTCACTGGCATTATCAATGAACTAAATGGTCTGGGTAAGGAATACTCTAACATAGAGATCGCTCTGAAGGTAATGAGAGCATTGCCAAAGGAATGGGATGTCAAAACAATTGCAATGAGGGAGTCTAAAGATCTGAACAAAGTTGAACTCCATGATCAGTTCGCAGATCTTAAGGCGTATGAGTTTGAACTGATCACCAGAGGAGAAGCAGAACCATTCATCTCTCAACCAAACAAAGCACTGGTAGCCATTCCAGACCAAATCACCCCTTCAACAGACCGATCAATCGAACAGATAAGTAATGATGCTATGTCATTATTTATCAAGAAATTTGGTAAATTCATGTCTAAGAACAAACGGAATTTCAAACCTTCTCATCACTATAAATCGATAAAAGATGATGCTGTTAATGATCAGGCTTGCTACAATTGTGGTAAGACCTGACACTTTATTGCAGACTGCACCAGACCGAAGAAAGATGAAAGAAAAGAAAGGCATCGTGATGAAAAGAAAAAGAAGCATTACAAAGACCATAAAAATCATCATGGGAAGTCCCAAAAGGTTCTGGTAGCAGAGGAAGGTAACAGCAAATGGGCTCAGACTGACTCAGAATCAGAAAGTTCAGAATGTTCATCCAGCGAAAGCGAAGAGGAAATCCAATGTCTAATGGCAGACGAAGAAATGAGTCAAATGGACGAGGTATTCGATCTTGATTCAAATGAATTCACACGAGAAGAGCTCATGTCTGCACTGCAAGACATGGCTAATGATTATAGAATATTAGCTGAATCATGAAGAAAAACAAGAGAATTAGCACACAAAATGCTAAACTTTCTCATATTTTCAAAACATGGACAAAATCAAGAGCATCACTGGAAGAATTGCAAGAGGTACAAAGAAATGCCGTTGACATCACTGGCATAGGCTTTGACATCAATGATTGCACCAAAGATGAATATGAATTGTTGCTGGTAAAGAACAAAGTCAAACAAATGACATTTGTTAGATCTAGCACAATATATGAAACCGAAGTTCCTACAATTCAAACGGGAGTCTCCTTCGGAGATCAAGGTTTGAGAAAAGGAATTGGATACGTTAACCAAGCCAAAGAAAAGGCACCAGCAAGCTTTGTGTCTATTAGACCAAACCTAAAGGTGCAAGATCTAAGGCAAGGAAGACCATCCAACTACCATAACTCAAAACCAGTTCAACGAAGATATAGATTACCTTATAAGAATCAAAGGCTTCCATATCGCACACATCATCACACACAACATCGAAACAGATCAGCTCACATCACACCAGACACACACAAGCCATTAAAGCTGATTTAGGTGTGGGTTCCCAAAGGGCTAATCCGTTCTGGACCCAAGTAGGATTGGGTACCAACAGTAATTATGCTTGATGACAGGTACTGAAGAAACAAGTGTCGGACTGGTACTTAGACAATGGGTGTTCTCGTCACATGACAGGAAACGTCGAGCTGCTGTCTGAAGTCACAGATTGCGCTGGTCCAAAGATTATCTTTGGGGATAACTCAAAGGGTAAGACCGTCAGCAAGGGTAAGATTGTCCATGGTAATATTACTATCAATGATGTGCTATTAGTTGAAAATCTATGCTATAATCTAATTAGCATAAGTCAATTATGTGATAATGGTTATGCTGTAGAATTTCACATACACACCTGCACTGTCAAAACATCAGACGGTATGACCATGCTTGTAGGAATCAGAAATGGAAACACATATAAGATTAACTGGAATTTCGCTCAACCTGATAATCCTACTTGCTTCATCGCGAATAATGATAATAAACACTGGCTATGGCATAAACGCTTGAATCATCTCAACTTTAAGACTATTTCTAGCTTGTGTAAACATGACTTAGTTGTCGGTCTGCCCAAGATCGACTTTGACAAGGATAAGATCCGTGAAGCTTGTCAAATGGGCAAACATATCAGATCATCCTTCAAAAACAAGAATGCCAAATCTTCCTCACGTTGCTTAGAACTATTACATATGGACTTGTTTGGTCCTATACCAATAACAAGTTTAGGGGGAATGCGGTATACTCTTGTTGTTATTTGTTGGGGTTCAACAATTGCCTCTGCTTTGTGATCGGTCGAACACGTGGCGCTTGTGCCAGTGTATGGTTGAAAAGATTGATGTTGCGCCATTACCCTTAACTATAGTTATTGGTAAAGCGGTAAGCGCTCGATCCCACAATTGGTATCAGAGCCAAGGTCGCGTGTTCGATTCCCATGAGTTGCAGAGAGTGCAATTGTTATTGATGATTACTCACGTTTTACATGGACTATATTTTTGAGCAGTAAAGATCAGACCGGTTTGAAGTTGATTAAGCTGCTGAAACGCACTCAGAATGAGAAATCATCAAGTATAGATAGAATTCAAAGTGACAAAGGCACTGAATTCTCAAATCAGAATCTTGAATCCTTTCTAGAAGACCAAGGAATTAAGCATGAATTCTCAGCCGCGCGAACTCCTCAACAAAATGGAGTTGCAGAACGAAGGAACAGAACGCTTAAGGAGGCAGCAAGGACAATTGCTTGCAGTCTCTGGAATTTCCCAAAAGTTCTGGGCAGAAGCTGTAAATATTGCATGCTATACTCAAAATCGATCCATGATTAACAAGAAGTTAAATCTAACTCCATATGAAGTATGGACAGGTAACAGACCGTCCATCTCTCACCTTCATGTATTTGGTTGCAAATGTTTCGTTCACAATAATGGTAAGAATCATCTTACAGCATTCGAAGCTAAGTCAGATAATAGAAATTCTTAGGATATTCATCTAATAGTAAAGCTTTTCGCATCTTCAATAATCGAACCTTGATTGTAGAAGAATCAGTTCATGTAGTGTTTGATGAATCCTTGTGTATTAAGGGTAACAAGGAATTAATTCAAAATCAGATGGAAAATATCCATCTCGAAGCTAACAGTGATGATGAGATTGTAGCTAATAGATCAAGAGACAATCCACCAGAACCTGAAGTACCAGATAGACCGGATCAAGGCACTGAAGCTCTTCCAGATCGAGCCGATCCGGAGGTTCTGAACTCTAATATTAAAGAAGATGCTGATAATGTTACTACTACTAATCCATCTGGACCAGATAATCCAGAATCAAGCTATCGATGGACAAAGAGGCATCCACCTGATCTAGTAATTGGAAGTCCTTCTGCACCCATAAGAACCAGAGGACAGATGATGGATGAATTCACTCACGCCGCCTTTATATCTAATCTGGAACCCAAACAGATTAATGAAGCTTTGACTGATTATAACTGGATAAAGGCCATGCAAGAAGAGCTTAACAAATTTGAACAAAATCAAGTCTGGAGATTAACCCCCAGGCCAAGTGGTCTGCCTGTTATTGGAACCATATGGGTTTTCAGAAACAAGCTAGACGCAGATGGAGTGGTGGTTAGAAACAAGGCCAGACTGGTGGCACAAGGCTTCCGACAAGAAGAAGGAATCGACTTCGATGAATCTTTTGCACCAGTTGCCAGACTTGAAGCAATCCGAATATTTCTCGCATTTGCTGCTTTTAAAGACTTCAAAGTATATCAAATGGACGTAAAGAGTGCTTTTCTAAATGGTAAGCTTCAGGAGGAAGTCTACATTGAGCAACCTCCTGGATTTCAGAACCACTCGTTTCCAGATCATGTATATCTACTGAATAAAGCAGTATATGGACTAAAACAAGCTCCAAGAGCATGGTATGATACTCTGTCTCAATTTCTTCTGAACCACGATTTTCAAATCGGCTCAATGGATAAAACGTTATTTAAATTTATTATGGGGGAACATACCTTATTAGTTCAAATCTATGTTGACGATATCATCTTTGGGTCAACTAACCCCAAACTCTGCGAGAAATTCTCTAAGTTAATGCAGGGACAGTTTGAGATGAGTATGATGGGAGAACTGTCATTTTTCCTGGGTCTCCAAGTCAAACAGCTCAGCAATGGTATTTTTATCAATCAAACCAAGTATACCAAAGAGCTTCTCAAAAGATTCGGAATGGAGACTTGTTCAACTGCGTCAACTCCAATGAGTCCTTCAATTAAGCTAGATAAAGACGAAGGGGGAACATCAGTTGAGGTAACCATGTATCGAGGTCTGATCTGATCGCTATTATATCTTACAGCGAGCCGGCCTGATATTATGTTTTCAGTTTGCAATGCGCTAGATTTCAGTCTGATCCAAAGCAATCTCACTTTATTGCTGCTAAGCGCATTCTTAAATACCTAAAAGGGTCTCAGAACGTTGGTCTTTGGTATCCCAAAGATTCAAATTTCAGTTTAATTGGATATTCAGACGCTGACTATGCAGGGTGTAAGATTGATCGCAAGAGCACCAGTGGAACCTGTCAATTTCTAGGTGAAAGATTAATCTCATGGTTTAGCAAGAAGCAAGCATCAATTGCCACATCTACAGCTGAGGCGGAATATCTTGCCGCTGGAAGCTGTTGCGCTCAAATGCTCTGGATTCAACATCAGCTCAGAGACTATGGCAGTTGAGTCTCCGATATTTTGTGACAACACTAGTGCCATTGTTATAACGTATAATCCAGTTTTGCACTCTCGAACAAAGCATATTGATATCAAACATCATTTTATTCGAGATCATGTTGGCAAAAAAGAAATTCGGATTGAGCACATTTCAACAGACCAGCAAGCAGCAGACATTTTCACCAAACCACTTCGTGAGGCCAAGTTTAATTATTTTCGTCAAATTCTTGGCTTAATAGATTATCTTGATTTTTTAGAGGAATCTTTAATTTTGTTTTAAAGACCGTGAACTAGCACAAAACGATAATACAAAAAATCAGAAAGACACAGACCGGTCCGAACTTTTAGACCGATCTCTGTCAAATCTGATATTATCCTATGATCTGTCTGCTCTATTACAACCAGTCTTTAATATAGTAATTGTTTAAACAGCCCGGACTGATCGAATTTTAACCACCTTATCTCTATTTCATCCCGTCCGTTTATTTTGAATTGCTTAAATATCAGTCATCGAGATACAGACACGTGTCTTCTTTCTCCTATTTAACGGGCTGTACATCTCACTCACATTTCACTTTTTACGACTTACTGCTATCTGTTTGTAACTTTCAAATCTTTCAATTCTCTCTACATTCCTCATACATACTCACATGGCCACTATCACTCACAACTCTCTATCTGTTGAGTTAGGCTGAAGATCCAGATATGGTTTCTATGTTCAAATCGGTGGAATCCTCAGGATTAAGGAACTTTCTGGAATGTGGAACGGTGGTTTACGAATCAGAAATTCGAGAGTTGTTCGCCAATGCTGTTTCTCAAAAGACGTTCATCTCCACATCCGTCAAGGGCAAATCTTTCGATATCTCTCAGGCAACGCTGTCAAAGACCTTTGGTCTTCCTAGCACCGGTCTGACTGATTTTGGCCACATTCCTCAAGCCACTCTCACCAATCTTCAAGGCAAAGTATCTATTTTTGGCCACAAACTGCAGCCATCCTTCAAGAAGAAAGAAATGATGTTTCACTTTCAAGTCCTCTGTAAGATTGTTGCCAAGCCACTATTGGGTAAAGCCGGAAGCTATGACGCCGTAACCGCCGAAAAATTCCGGGCCATGGCTGCTATTTACTCCGGACAGAAGATGAACTGGTCCACGATCTTGTTTGGAGTCCTGCTAGAAACAGTCATTGCATCCAAACAAGCTGTATGCTTTGCTGTTTTTCTCAGCAAGCTCTTAGAGACACTGGACATCGAGCTGGGGAAGCCGTCTGCACTTAACCCTTTCAAGATTCTCAACCCCAAGGGTTTGGCCCTACTTAAATCCAAAAGTGCTCCACCCACTCCCTCTGATCTGGTAACTGTAAAGATTGAACGGGGACAGGAACAGGCTGCTGCTAGAAAACCTAGAGTCAAGCGCAAACTGACAGTCCAGACTGACTCAGAGGAAACTCGGTCTACCTCTGCTCCTTCACCTCCAGCCAACCTCCTCCAAAGAAACCAAGAACCCAGATCACCAAGTCTCTGTCGACCTTAAATATCAAACCCATTTCTACCTTGCCCTCAACAAAAGCCACCCTTGCAATCCAAACTCTGATTCAACCCTCAAAAGTTCAAACTTCAGCAGCTCCACCCACTGTACCCACCGAGTCCCTTTCACTACCCCTGTGGTCAAGGGAATTGTTATCAAGGACTTAGGGGACTACACCCAATCAGGGCTTAAGCCCTCATCTGCCATTGGCAAAAGCAAAGCAGTCCTAGTTGAGCCCCTCTCTTCAAACCCCAAGTCAGCCGCTCAAACTGCAATTGACATCGCCATGGAAGATGTTGAAGACAAATTTAAGGAGCTTACTGTGGTGTTCGATGAATGGGTTGAATACAGAACGATCAACCATTTTGGTATTTTCTTCAGCAAGCTAAAGAGACTCCACAAAATGGAACAAAAAGTCCTTAAAGGGACAGAAACTGATGAGGTATGGATTGCGGTACATCGCAAAGAATGTTCCTGGCTAACCACAGGCTCAGACTGACAAACTTACTCATTGCAGCCAAAAATGCGAATTTTGATGCCAACAATCCGACTGCCAAAGATGACGGTGCTGTCATTGCTCAGCTGGAGATGGATATTCGTACTCTTCACATGGCTGTTCATTTTCAACGACAGAAGCCCAATATATCCACTCCGGTTCCCAGCCCAGATCACCCCTCTGCGAGCAAATCTGTGGCAGAACCATTCTTTGAGCCAGTTCCTTCTGATACAGCAGAGCAGCCACTGACCAATGCTCCGTCTGCAGCAGAGACTGAAGCCATGGATGTCTTGCTGGACTCTCCCACATCTTCCATCCCTCTGGCGTACTCAGTCTCCCATATTCAGCACAGTCCAACCGACGCCCCTTCGAAAGTTGTCTCACCAGACTCCGTTGATCCGGATCTAGTGGTGTCAACAATTGTTGCAGCTTTACAGGATAAGGAGCCTACCAGACCTATCACTCCTCCAGATCAGTCTGCTGAAGATTTGGCATTTATGGCAGAATTCTCTACGGACTTAGTTACTTTGATCCAGTCCGATACACGCCAATCTGATGTCTCTTCACTTGTACCAATTGAAGCCGAGGTTGATCCTACTACGTCACCATCTGATCACTCTCCGGGCCATTTATCTGCTGAAGCCTCATCTCTGGCCAAGTCACTTCAACTACTCTCTGATAACTGTCTCTCTCTATCTCAACGAGTCAGAGAAGTTCATCAGAGTCAAAGGTCTACACACTTGGATTTTGAATCCTTCAGAGAAAATATGACGGCTAGCATAAGCGGTATTCAGCGTGGACTGAATGACCTGTTCTCTCAGCAAGCTTCATAAAAAAACAGCCTGAGAAAAGAACAGATCGAGCTGGCCACTGAAGTTCGGACTTCCGTCGCCAAGTCCCTTATTGCTCAAGACACTCGTCTGGATGCTATCTACGCTCAGCTCACGCAGATCGTAGATTTCCTTCAGGAGATTGCTGCTGACAAAAAGGGGGAAAAGATTAAGGATTTCAAGTCAGCTCAGTAGTCCTCAGCAAAAAAATAGATGTCTATTTGAATCAGACATGTAAATGTATCTATCAGATTTTTCTTCAATAAAATCGAAGTCCTTCAGTCACTTATCTAAGTCTCATTCATTTATTTTGAATAGTTCATTTATTTGGAACAAAATGACTTAATCGATCCGAACTACAACCTACAATGTTCATTTATTTTGAACAAGAAGACTTAATTGATCTGCAAGGATTCTATTCAAAGCTTGTTAAAAGACTGAATAAGAAGACATGGAAGCTAGGTTTTGTCATCATCAAAAAGGGGGAATTTGTTAGTTCCATATTTTAAAGATGACAAAACAGATCAGACCGATCAAAGCCAAAAAACCATGAGAAAGCAGATCACGCCGATATGGTCTATCGCAAAATCAGAATGGATCGATGAAAATCAGCCTGACCAGATCGAAGCACGAGATCAGCTCAATAATGAATAGATCAGAGCAGACAATGTTGAATAAGCTTCGTTCTTCAGTCCGAATCATTAACGGCTATTTATTGAAGCATTTAATGATGCAATTAATGGTGAAAAAGACCAAGGACTGAAGATTACCTTAAAAAGTAAGAAGACAAAGAAGAGCTTACCTGACAGACGCCGAAAGCACAGACCAGAATGGAAAGTGCCTAAAAGAATAAGACTGAAGCTTACTCAGAGATTGAACAGAGTCAAGAGTTGCATAGAAAAGGAAATAATGTCGTTCGGATAAGCAACTATATAAGGATGCAACTAAAGAGCTCAAATGCCAACTAATTGATCAAGAAACGATAAGAAAGACAAAAACAACACAAGCTTACAAGTCCAGATATTCTTGAGCCGAACTGCTAAAAGTTTTCATAAGCACAACATATTGTAATATTTGATCATCATAGGATCATTGTGTGAATTGACAAAATAAGTCCGCCTTCTGTATTTTACTAAAATAGAAGAGTGAGATTCTATTGTAACTGTCAGACAGTTTGTGTCTGAACAGATCAAGAGACTAGGAGTTTCAGTCTGGTAGTGGGATAAATCCAGCTGAATCGGGGTTGTACAAGTAGTTGTATTACTCAAAGTCTTCTAGTGTATCCTTCCTTAATTGGAAGAAGGGGAGACGTAGAAGGATTACACCACCTTCGAACTTCCAGAAACATATCCTGTCTATTCTCATTTTGTACTAAGTTACAATCATTAAGCCATCAAGCCGTTCTTACTTGTCAAGAACAGACCGTTCCACACTCTTATATTCAGTGGTCTGTTATGCTCATAAGTTGATTAAGAAATAGATTTCACTCACTAACCCGAGAGAAATCAATAAGGATTATTTTTAAAGGAGTGTTCATTCGCCCCCCTCTAAACACTCCGAACTGATCCTAACAGTTGTCATATGTGATTAAGTAAACCAATAGTTGATTGATTGTACTTATAATCTTATTATGACAAATCTTTTTTGAATATTAATATATATGTCACTTCTTCATCTATTTACCCATGCATCTTGATTCATTGTTGAAGTCCTTGAGATTGATACAATCCATAGAATGTGGTTACGCATATGATGGTACCATGAAAACATTATCGACCGCGATTTCTAAATGTTCCTGGTCGATGAGCCTTCGAGAATGGGACATCGATATATGCTCGTTAGAGACTGGTATTCATGATGTGTCTAGTGTAGTACGCCGTGTTTCATCGGTGTTGGCTTAGAGAAGTCAGCACACATTAAAATGCCCTCATTAGGAATGAGTTCACTGAACGACCCTACTCGAAATTCTATAAGTGGTTACTATTTGTCGAGTATAGAATTTCTAGTCATAGTTGTGCACCATTACTCCTCATGACCCGAGGCGTCATTGCGATCTTGATAGATAGTTGTGTACTTTGATTTAATGACTGATCACATGTAGGTCATAAAGTTGTTATTTTGGGTATGCAGTGATGCTGTCAGAGACCTATAATTATCGTTGGGGATTCACCACTGGTCTTGATGAACGAGGATGTCCTATGTGTTTTTCTGTATATGATTCAAGGAATCTCTGGCCAGAATGGGTAGTGCTTGTGAAAAAAGAGTTTTTCATATACGCACATAATGAATTATATAACGTGAAACAAATACATAGTTATTGAAATCATAAGGGGTCTCGATCAATCAATGCCCTTGATTCAATCGGGACATATTGAGTAAAAGGAATGTACTGCACGCTAATTATGGCTGACAGGTTCTCGTACGTTGCTAGTAATTTGTATCTAGGTCTTCGTGAAGCGCATATGCTAGGCGCTACCCACGATCGGTAGGTTGTTGCTGGAATTATGTTTTGTCCATTGTCTATTAAAGGAGTATGATTGACAATAGGGCATTCAGGGTAAAGCCAAGAAGTTGTTTGACTTCTAAAATCACAAAGGTTGTGATCCTACTGCTATAATACACTTGAGCCTCGTTGGGTCACAATCAACCGGCCGCCGATCTATCGATGAGATTGAGACTTAAATGTTAAGTGCTCAAATTGAGTGATTTAGAAGAGATGCATTTAATTTTTGAAAGCTCATCACTTTAGTGGAGTTTCTATATTTGAACATGTTCATCTATAGAAAGTTCTAAAATTAAAACGTTTGATATATTTATGTCTCATGATTATGTACGTTGGTAGTACATCAAGTTGTTCAATTGGATTGACTAACTTGGATTATGAGTTTGGAGTTTTGTGTTGGCTTTTGGGCAAGTGGAAGATTGTTAACATAAGATGCCCTGCAAGCCAATAGGCCAATGGTTGGCCCGTTGGGCCCTAAGAATCATAGCTCAATGTGACTCAAACTCTCCTATAAATAAATGATTCATCTCTAGAGTTAAACACACAATTTCATACAATACACTCTCATAAGCCGACATCACACTAGCACTGGTGAGGGCTTGGAGATATGGTCAGGTTGATTGGACTCGAGGGTCACCGCCATCATATTCACGTCGGTGAACGGTAATCCCCTTTCGTGCATTATATTTGATATTTGCATGTTCTAATATATGAATCATGCGAGATCGTCCCTCCCTGGATCTTGATCTATTTATGTTTATTTTTCCGCTGCGTTTGAATGCGACGCCGGGGGCTGGAAAACCCAACAAGTCCGTGCTATCTCCCTTGTCTTAGACCACGACTCTCCAACAAATTGATCAAAGTGTTGTTCCGGGATATGGTGACCTGCCATAATATTAACAAACAACCTGTCACAATCACTCCAAATGCTATAAGAAAAATCGCATTCGTGATTAATATTATTTGATTTATTTGCAAAATATATTATTTTTATTTGTAGTTCTCTCATTTTTATTTGTAATATCATGTATTTTTTTCATCATCATCTTATTAATACTTTAATATTGGTTTTTTTAGCTTGAGGTGTAAATAAATAGAAGATCAGATAAATAAAAAATGAAAATCGATACTAACTTTATGAAAGCTATATCAAGAGTATATTAACATTATTTTTAAAATGAAATATTACAAATCAAGAGTTGATGCATCTATCGGGGCATTGCACTGTGGTAAGCCATGTGAAATAATTTCTATATAATATATATTATATTAGTATTATATGTTTAATATATATATGGGACATAAAAAAATTATAGTACCAATATATAATAGAAAATCTAACAATTATAAGCTACACCATTATATAAACAACCAAATTTAGCGTAGACTTAACAAGATAGACAATGGACATAAAATCATGCAACATGTGCAATCGTGCTATAGGCTCTTACGTTACAAGTTTATGAAAGTCAAAATCCTTAAAACTTCTTTATGAAGGTTCCTCGTAGCTTTTTCTCAAAATCATACTTAGAAATAATCCCAACATCCATCCATCCATCTCTAGATTAGAACAACGTTAATTAACTAAAAACAATTATGATCCTTAATCTCTTCAAATCTTACTCTCTTTTCGACAAACTATTTCACCTCTTTCTCCTAACCATCGGTGTATCAATCGGCATCATCTGCGCTTTATCTCTCAAATGCTTCTTCTTCACCACTAACCAAACACCTCCTCCACCGCCGCCACATGCACCACCACCACCACCACCTTCACCACCGCCGCCGCCTCCGCCGCCGCCGCCACCTCCCCCTCCGCCGCCGCCAGCTCAGCCACTGATTCTTCATAGTAATATGAGAGATAATGAATTATTATGGAAAGCTTCTAGGGTTTCTGCAGATATTCAAGATCATGGAGATGGGAAGAGGGTGATTCTTGTTCCAAAAGTGGCTTTCATGTTTTTGACACCGGGGCCATTGCCTCTTGCTCCATTGTGGGATAATTTCTTTAGAGGATATGAAGGGATGCACTCCATTTATGTTTATGCTCATCCTTCTTACAATGAGTCTGTGCCTGAGGATTCGGTTTTTCATGGCACAAGGATTCCTAGCCAGGTTTGTCGTTTAATTTTTATGGTAATGTAGACTTCGATCATATCTAAATCCTTATATGTTTGGGTAAATTGCATTTGGATCCACACTAAAACCAAAAGTTATTGAAATAAGCTTTGTTGGTGAATTCCTATCAACAAAATGGAATATTCATATGAAAAATCAATGTATTGACTCTTGATCACCTAAATAACTAAATATATATATAATTAACTCGATCAAGCATTGAGGGCACCAACATTTAGGTAGGGGTGAGCAAAATATCGGGTAAACCGATTTAACCGTCCGAACCGAATTAATTTGAAAATTTGGTTCGGTTAATTCCGTTTTAATTTTTTTAAAAAAAAATTGGTTAATTCGGTTCGGTTTCGGTTTAATTTAAAAATATGGTTAACCAAAATAACCGAATTTTTTAAAATTTTAAACTTTCTACATTTTTAAAAAAAATGAATTTGTTAAAATAAATTTATTTAATTCTTTTATTTATTTTTATTTATTTAATTTTTAAAATCAAAATATCTTATTTTTCAAATTTTTATTTATTTTTTAAAAAATATCTGTTCATTCAATTACCGACAGAATTAACCAATATTTTATCCGGTTCAATTAATTCGATTTTAAAAAAAAATTTGGTAACTCGGTTATTATCAAAAAAATTGGTTAATTCACTTTTAGAAATTCGGTTCGCGTTAACCGATTTAACTGAATGTACGCCCTACATTTAGGTGGTTTTCTTATTTATTGGGTGTTATCTCTTTTTAATAAACAACTATTTATTATATATAAAATTTAAATTGTAGAATTTTATATCATTAGGTTTCTAATAATATGAATATACTTACGTAAATAGATTAATTGGACTTTAATATTACCTTCTAGTTTTAACCAAATAGAGTAGAGAAAATTCCTAAAATTTATATTGACACCCACATTCCTCTGTATCAAAATTCATCAATTTATTTCCATTTCATGTGAAAAATAATTAGTTTAGTTGTATTAGTTGAATTCAACATATAATACACTATTATTCAATTAATATTATATAAGATATATTACAATGATAAACTAAAATTATCGGTTAAAGTTAGTACAATTATCTTTCTTTTGGTGCAGCCAGTCCAATGGGGTACCATATCGATGATTGACGCAGAGAGAAGACTTCTAGCGAATGCTCTACTCGATCCCTCTAACCAAAGATTTGTGCTTCTCTCGGATTCATGCATCCCACTCTACAACTTCTCCACAATCTACAACTACCTGACAAGCACAAACCACAGTTTCTTGGCCTCCTTCGACGACCCTCGAAAGCCGGGTCGTGGCAGATACAACCGCCAAATGTGGCCCACGATCACCATCCAGCAGTGGAGGAAAGGGTCTCAATGGTTCGAGCTCCACCGTGAACTCGCCATGAAAATCATATCCGACCAAAAATTTTACAAGGTTTTTGAAGATTTTTGCCTCCCACCATGCTACAATGATGAGCATTATTTCCCAACTTTGGTGAACATTCTTGATTTGGAGATGATGAATGCTAATAGGAGCACTACTCGGGTCGATTGGTCACGCGGCGGGCCTCATCCGAGAAGATTTGGATGGGTTGATGTCAAAGTTGAATTGTTGCATTGGCTCCGGTTCGATTCGGAATGCATGTACAATGGACACACGACCAAGGTGTGCTACCTTTTTGCTAGGAAATTTCTGCCTAATACTTTGGGACCCTTGTTAAAAATTGCTCCCCTAGTACTAGGTTTTGATCCCTAATACCATGTTAGTTTTTCATGTCTGCATGCTGTTCTATTTATTGTTGGAAATTTGAATTGAATTAAATGATGTGTCCATTCATGATTGGATGCTTCCAAATTAAATGGTGTGTCAATTCATGTTGTGGTGCAATTTTTCATGATTGGATGCTTCCAAATGGTATCTCTTGATGGCACCACTTGGTATACTATATAAGAAACAACCATTGAATGAATTAGACATGGAATTTTAGAAATTCACATCATATAGAAGATCAAAATTTGAGTAATTTTGTGGATCTTTATCCTTGTTAAATATTGAGCGCTTATAAACCTTTGTGGTTTAAAGGATTTGTGATTATCACAAATCATAGTCGTTGTATCTTGGGAGACAAATTGCCAAAGTAAACCGTTAGCACCGTAGCGGTGCAATATTATCTTAAGGACAGAGATTCCAAATCTCGCATCGACATTTCTAATACAAGGCCATTTGTTGTTTTTGCTTGCTACTTTCCTAAGATACACACCCATAAATTTTGTACTACAATCTTAAGACAATATTAGCAACAAATGGCTTCGTCGAGTGCAACAACTACTCCAGTTCATCATGGTGAAAGTCTGAAAGACCTAAAAAGTTCAATGGGACGATTTCAAGCGATGGCAACAAAAGATGTTGTTTTATTTGACAACCTTGGGGTTGGCAAGGTTCCTCAATGAGGATGCTCCTACAATCATGGAAGATGAAACAGACAACCAAAAAAGGGTTGCGATTGATGCGTGGAATCAAAACGATTTCGTGGGCAATAATCATGTTGTTGTGACTTTTTGCTATGAAGCAAAAATGAGGCCGATGAAGTGTTTAAACACTTCAAGAATGAGATTGCAATAAAATTTAGCAAATGAGTTTTGCTATGAGAAATTGTGAGTAGATTATACTTGTGTTGTCTAAGAATTTGACACTTAAGCTTGAATCTGCAAGACTATAAAATCTTGAATTCGAGTTTCTAAGCTTTGTACGCTTAAAACAAAAGTGATAAATCGAAGACACAAATTTTGACTAGGCGTTGTAATATCTCAAATTGGTTCATTTTGACTTTCTAAGCTAGTACGCTTATAACATGAATTTGCAAGATTTAAAATCTTGAATTCAAGTTTTTTATGTTAGTGCGCTTAAATTGTAAATTGTGAACCGAGTTTGAGAATATTATCCAATTTTCAACTTTTGCAAGCAAGTACGCTTAAATTCAAAATCTTCAAGAAATAAAATCTTGAATTTGGATTTGTAAGACGATAACACTTAGAACTTGAAACATGATAGTTTGAACGCCAGTGCAATTCGTGACTATCCCGAAGTTGCGGGGGGTTGCAATTCTATGAGTCAATCAGATATTAAGTACCACATTTAGGCAAGGATGAAAAAACCTTGTGATTGAAGGAAAATAGAGTTTCCTACAATATTTGAAATGTGGGGGTGCTTGGCTAAACTAGAAATAAAGGCCAAAGTAAAGTTATAACAAACGTCAAGTAAAAGACGTGAAGAGTTTGACAAATCATGTTGTCCAATAGATTAACGAGTGTGACAAATGTGTACACACATAAGCCTAGATATGCTTGTGTATTGATGATATGGTCATTGTGGAAGCAACTTAAAAATCATCAAGTAACAAAGGAAAATGTTGACGAGATATTTTGACGTATGTGCATCAAGAACAATGCTTGGAATTAAAGTTTCCAAGACATTTGAAGAATGAAATCTCAAGGACTAATTCGAGTTTCAAATTTTAACCTTTGCTCTTAAATTTCAAGTTTACAAGAAATAGAATCTTGAACTTGTAATTTTTAAGAATCTATGCGCTTAAATATAAATTGTGAGTTAAAGTCGAGTATTTTATCTGGTCTCGAATTTTGTAAGAAATAACACGTTAACAACGCTTTAAAAAAAATCGATGATGGAAATATCCTAAAAGGATAAAATGATGCTAATGAGGTAATGTGATTACCAAAACTAATAATATACTGTTGTGGAAAATTCTCTATGCAAAACATATAAAGTTTCTTCGGCCGAGTGGCTTTATAAGTTGTTAGAGAAAAATCATGTGCATGCAACTAAAATGTGTTGTGCTAATGCTATATGACAAAATGATTTCTAGTGGCATAATCGTAAGTGATTATGTGAAACCGCGGATCCGCATATGAAATGGTTAACCGAGAGATCATGTGAAAGTTATCGAGGGGAATGTGGTTAAAACCCTATAATCAAAATCTCATAGTGGATACCCAACCTTGTTGACTGGAGATCCCAAGATCTAGGTTCAAAAGGGACAACTAAATTATGAGATTGTATAAACACCTTGGAGATCAATCTCCAACCCATTCCTATGATAAGGGGTGTAGCCTGCAAAAAGGGTATGAGGATAGGCAAAAGGCCTTTAATGATTCCTAAGACATATAAGAATATGTTGGAGTATAGCGGGATACTCTTCTAGGAGATCACATATCTAAGTGCGAAGTGTGGCCGCTTCAAAATTGGAAAGCACTTACGAAACCAAGCGTGATCCATGGCCGGAATGGACACAACCATAAGAAACCAATGAGAATGTTAGAATTGTTATGGTGTGGGTTCAATTGTCTAGGTTTACACCAACGACTAAATAGTCCAAGACTATAAGTTCACTATTAAGTCAAGTAAATCCGTTTGAATACTACTACAGAAGATTCAAAGCCGCAAGCTATCTCTCCAGATGCCATAATAGTTCGTTAAAAACGCTCAATTACATACATGCATTAATTTAATTCATGTGGGGGATTGTTGGAAATTTGAATTGAATTAAATGGTGTGTCCATTCATGATTGGATGCTTCCAAATTAAATGGTGTGTCAATTCATGTTGTGGTGCAATTTTTCATGATTGGATGCTCACAAATTGTGCCTCTTGATGGCACCACTTATTATACTATATAAGAAACAACCCTTGAATGAATTATACATGTAATTTTAGAAATTCACATCATATAGAAGATCAAAATTTGAGTAATTTTGTGGATCTTTATCCTTGTTGAATATTGAGCGTTTTTAAACCTTTGTGGTTTAAAGGATTTGTGATTTGGAGTGCTCCTATCACAAATCATAGTCATTGTATCTTGGGAGACAAATTGCCAAAGTAAACTGTTAGCACCATAGCGGGACAATATTGTCTTAAGGACAGAGATTCCAAATCTCATCTCGACATTTCTAATACAAAGTCATTTGTTGTTTTTGCTTGCTACTTTCCTAAGATACACACCCATAAATTTTGTACTACATTTATTAATGTACACAGATTCATTCATATAATTTGTATAACAGCTTTGATGAAATCAACTCATTTATTTGTCTGCTCCATATAATTTATGGTCCATGTCTTCATCAATAAGATGTGATTAATAAAATGAATTTCCCTAATCACTTTTTGCCGAAGTCATGTGTCATGCTGTGAGACCCCGTTATCTCAAACATACTAATAGGTGCGATTAAGAGAACTAAACATTCATATGAATGAATCAGAGTAATATGTCGTGTTGATTAACCTGAGCTTAAGAGATTACAGTACCAAAAGTTTCAAAAAGGAATTTCACAAATTCCTACAAAAGGTACTACATTATAGTCTTACTCTACTCTTGTAGAAGCTATACAAAAAGATTCTCTAACATAGTAATCCTGTAGCACTCCTTACAGCTCAGCAAATCAACCCCGACCCTGGTTCTCATCGTCAAAAGCACCTACAAAGACAACCCTCGACACATGAGCATACTGTGATTCATATTCAACATAATATGAATGTAAAGCGTAAATGCACAAACATAAATACAAAGCACTTCCTATATTTCCAAGCATTTACAAAGCCCATTTGTTGTCCCTGTACCATAACTCATAATAACACGTTATATGAACATATGGTTTCATAAATAAATGTCATGACATATATTTCCTTCTTAAATCCTTAATTAAATCCTGAGTCCTTATCATTAGTACATTTTAATGCTTCTTACTTTTCCACGTAAGCGGAATTCTTCCTCGCTTCTTATGGAATCCACGTAAGCGGAATTCTTCCTCGCTTCTTATGGACATTAGCGTAAGCATTAAAATCCTTACTAAGATAACCTTGACTCGTGAAATACACCTCTTATATTTCACAACATACATATGCAAAAACAATGTATATCAACATGTATCACATCATAATGCACTATCTTATGCATATCTTGTTTCACCTTGTGTTAAATAAAGAAACACATAATACATGTTACCGTTGGGATGCCGTACGTCGCTTACGTACCTTTCCAAAATGTAGTGTGTTGTGGGACTCTATCCCCGACGCTGTGTAGCTGTCTGTGAAGGCTCTACACCAGTGTACAACACAATATTAGATGTCTCATTACAATCCAATATCAAATTTAAAACAAATTCTACATTTAAAAAAAAAACACTACCGATCGATCGGGACCTCATCACCGATCGATCGGTGAACTGTTTGAATTAAACAAAAAAGCTACGGCTTTTGCCGATCGATCGGTGTTCTTCACCGATCGATCGGTCGATCATATTCAACCCAGATTTTCCAGAATTCTCTAACACCGATTTTCATACCCTTCAATCTAACATGTAAGGCATACAACATGCCAAGACCAACATGCTAGCAGTTATAACACACTACCCTGAGTGTATTCATATCAAATTTACACCCCAAACATAAGCCCACATGCATAAACGTCGACCATTTACACAAGTACTCAATCAACTTTTCTGGAAACAGGGCAACATTTCCATTCCCAGATTTCTTGAGTACTTCATTTCATGCTATAAAAACTACAACATATTTCATAAAACATGCTCAAACATAAAACGTCCTGGGCTTTACAAACTACCATGCATGTACTCAAATCGAAGGTTCACCCTAAAACCCATCTAACATGCATAATATCACCTCCTCAAAATCACTCCCAGTCCACATTTTCCAGAAAAACAGGGCATACTCCTACCCAGATTTCCGAACACCCGACTTTACATGCTTATTTCCTCAACATAAAACATGTAATATACATAAGGAAAAATGCAGAGAGCTTCATAATAACACCATGTAAGCATTTAAATCAAAGGTTTCAAGAAACCTAAGCTAACATGCCGTTTTCACGCCACCTAAAAACATGAACTTAACAAGCTTAAAAACAAAAACAGAGCATGGTTTCTCACCCTATTTTGCTCCGATTTTTCAAAGGCTTCCAGGCGATGAAAAAGGGAAAGCTCCTCAGAATTTTGCTTAGCAAGTGCTGGTGAAGAAATGGGAGAGAAGGGACGAGATTTGGGATGGCTGAGAGTGGTGAAATGATTGAGCCAAGTGGGGTGTAAAGTCAGCATGTGTACAGGTTGATTGGCATGGGTTGGGGGGGTGGTTGGGTGTTGGGTGGTTTGATGTGTTATGTTTTGGTCCCGGTATTTAGCACGATGTATTAAAATATCCTCACATGATATTTATAGTATTTTCTCAATAAAATACTTCGATTCCCATTTAAACATGCTTTACCAAAACAAATAACACACACCCTAAATAAACATGCCACTACCCCAAAATCCCAACATATACCACATGCACCCTGAAATGAATCTCCCCAATAATATTAATTCAATCCCATGAATTAACACCCAAATCATCATAATTTAAATTAAATGATTAAAATCATATAACCATTTCGGGGATATCACAATACTCCCCTACTTATAAGATTTCGTCCCCGAAATCAAACATGCTTACCAACATGAAGTAAAACAATAGCTCTGGGTAGTGCTGCACCATGTGTCGCTCTGTCTCCCACGTAGCCTCCTCAACACCCCTACGATCCCACTGAACCTTGATCATAGGAATAACTTTGTTCCGAAGCCTGCGGTCTGCTCTATCTAGAATCCTGATAAGCCGCTCCACGTAAGAAACATCGGACTCAATCTGCACCTCTGAAGGCTGCAACACATGTGAAGGATCCAGCTCATACTTCCTCAGCATAGACACATGGAATACATCGTGTATACCAGACAGAGAAGGCGGTAAAGCTAAACGGTACACCAGAGTACCAACACGCTGTAAGATCTCATACGGCCCCACATATCTCGGGGACAACTTCCCCCGCATACCAAACCGTACTACGCCTCTGAAAGGCGAGATCTTCAGAAAAACCCTGTCGCCTAACTGAAATTCCAACGGTCTACGCCGCTGATTGGCATATGCTACCTGTCTGTCCTGAGCTGCCTTCATCTTTCTTCTGATAACCTTAACTTTCTCTTCCATTTCCTGAACCAACTCTGGTCCTCCAACCGACTTACGATCCATGTCATCCCAACACAAGGGTGACTTACAACGCCTACCATAGAGGGCCTCGAAAGGAGCCATCTGTATACTTGCCTGGTAGCTGTTGTTGTAAGAGAACTCCACCAAGGCTATCGAGTCCTGCCATGAAGTGTCGAACTCTAGCACACAAGCTCTCAACATATCTTCGAGCGTCTGTATCGTACGCTCAGTTTGTCCGTCCGTCTGAGGGTGATAGGCTGTGCTCAGCCTCAACTCTGTACCTAGAGCTGTCTGCAGACCCTCCCAGAAGTGAGATGTGAACCGCGGATCTCGATCAGACACTATCGAAACAGGGATCCCGTGCAGTCTCACCACATCTCTGACATATAACTGTGCCATCCTCAAGTGCGTATATGTCATACAGTAGGGAATGAAGTGAGCCACTTTAGTCAATCTGTCCACGACTACCCAGATGGCATCAAAACCCGAAACAGTCATCGGTAAGTGGGTCACGAAATCCATAGATACGTGTTGCCACTTCCACTCAGGTATCTCCAAACTCCTTAATTCACCTCCAGGACTTTGCCTCTCAGCCTTCACCTGCTGACAAATCAAACAGCGCTTGATGAATGAAGTAACATCCTGTTTCATTCGCCTCCACCAGAACTGGCTGCGTAGATCCTTATACATTTTCTTCCCGCCCGGGTGGATACTCATCATGCTGCAATGAGCTCGCTGTAATATACCCTGGCGCAACTCGGGTGTATCTGGAACCACCCATCTGTCGCCAAGTCTCAGAGAACCGTCCTCAGCCACTCTGAATCTCGATGGCTGACCTGAATGAACCACTAACATCCATCTCTGAACCTCTGCGTCGGTCCCCTGAGCCTTCCTGATGTGATCATAAATAACAGGCTCGGCTAACAAGGTCAAAACCTGTAGTGGTGAAGTAGACACATCATAATCAAATCCCAAATGGCAGTATGAGCCCAACATAGCTGATAGACACATGGCATCCTCTGCTGTGCTCCTCACCTTCGGACTCAAAGCGTCGGCTGTCAAGTTTGCTTTCCCCGGGTGATATTCAATTTCACAGTCGTAGTCCTTCAGCAGGTCCATCCATCTCCTCTGCCTCATGTTCAGCTCAGCATGTGTAAACAAGAACTTCAAGCTCTTGTGATCAGTGAAGATGGTGAATGAGGTACCGTACAAGTAGTGTCGCCATATCTTCAAGGCGAACACTATAGCCGCTAACTCCAAATCGTGGACTGGATACCTCGTCTCATGTGGCTTCAACTGTCTTGAAGCATAAGCCACTACATGTCTGTCCTGCATCAGTACGCACCCTAGGCCCTGTAACGATGCGTCCGTATAGAGAACAAATCCTTTGTTCTCTCTGGGAATCACTAGAACTGGTGCAGTAGTCAGTCTGTGCTTTAATTCCCGGAAACTCTGCTCACAAGCCTCTGACCAACAAAATGGGACTCCCTTCTGAGTCAGCTGTGTAAGTGGCTTGGCGATCTTTGAGAAACCCTCGACGAAACGTCGGTAATAGCCAGTCAGACCAAGAAAACTCCGAATCTCACTGACTGAAGTGGGGGCAGACCAATCCATAACTGCCTCTATCTTTCTCGGGTCTACTGATAACCCCTCTCGTGATATAATATGGCCCAAGAAGGCTACACTGCTCAGCCAAAACTCACACTTGCTGAGTTTGGCGTACAACTGATGATCTCTGAGGATCTGGAGTACTATCCTCAGATGATCGGCATGATCCTCCTCACTCCTTGAATAGACAAGGATGTCATCAATGAATACGATCACAAACTGGTCAAGGTACTCCTGAAATACTCTGTTCATCAGGCTCATAAAGACTGTAGGTGCATTTGTCACACCAAAAGGCATCACCAAGAACTCGTAGTGTCCATACCGAGTCCTAAAAGCCGTCTTTTGGACATCGCCAGCTCTAACCCGTGCCTGATGATAGCCTGACCTCAAGTCTATCTTTGAGTAAACCTCTGTACCCTGAAGTTGATCGAACAGGTCATCAATCCTCGGAAGTGGATACATGTTCTTCACTGTAGCCTTGTTCAATTGCCTGTAGTCAATGCACAGACGCATTGATCCATCCTTCTTTTTCACGAACAAGACTGGTGCACCCCAAGGCGATACACTAGGACGAATGTATCCCTTGTCAAGGAGCTCCTGTAACTGTACCTTCAGCTCCCTCAGCTCTGCCGGTGCCATCCTATAAGGAGCACGGGATATAGCAGAAGTCCCTGGCAGCAGCTCAATGGCAAACTCAACATCCCTGACAGGCGGAAACCCCAGAATCTCATCTGGGAACACATCAATGAACTCCGCCACTACCGGAATGTCCTCGGCTCTCACCTCCTTTTCTTCTGAAGCATCCACGGCATAAATAAGATAGCCCGTGTGGCCGCGTTCCAATAACCGCGACATCTTAACCGCTGAGATTACTGGTATCTTTGGACGAGAGCCGTCCCCATAAAAAGTCCACTGGAACCCCTGATCAGATAGAAAACGAACAATCCTCCTTTGGCAATCTACCATAGCTCGGTATCTGCTCAACTCATCAATGCCGATAATGCAGTCAAAGTCTGCCACCTCTAACTGAATCAGATCGGCCCTCAGATCATTGCCCTCAAAATAAATGAGGCAATCAGATAACAGTCGGTCTGCGATCACATGCTTTCCCGTGGGTGTCGAGACCATGAGAGGCGTGGGTAAGAAAGACGAGCACAAGTGGTGTGTCTCCACAAAAGCAGTAGATACATAGGTATGGGAAGCACCTGTATCTATCAAAATAAGTGCAGGGTACGTAAATAAATGGCACGTACCAGCAATGACTTCCTCTGGGGCTGCCTCAGCCTGCTCCCTAGTCAGTGCATACACCTGTCCCTACGGCGGTCCTGCCGTCTGACCTCCCTGTGGTCGTGGTGCAAACTGCTGTCTCTGTGGTGCCCTCCCAGCATCAAACCTTGGCCTATTCGGCCCTGAGTCTGTCTGACCTGCCCGATTGGGGCAACCTCGAGCCATGTGGCCCATCTTGCCACAGACATAGCAACCCTGACAGTCACGTAACAAGTGCCATCCTCCACAGTTGTTACACCTGCTTCCCCCTGCCTTGCTTCCCTGTGTGGGTCCCCGATTGTTCTGCTTCTGCCCTTGAGACTTCTTCCCACTAAATCTGGAAGATGATGAGGCCCCACGAGCCTTGAACTGATCCCTCGTGGCCTCAGACTATCAGCAACAGGCCTCTGTGGTGGTACGAAAGGGGGTACAACATCCTTGTACGCGCCCACTGCAATCTCCGCCAACTCTGCCCGTGTCAGGGCGTCATCAAATGAGCTGGGGTTGTTGGAGATAACCCGATCAAACAGCTCTGGCCTCAGACCCTTCAGAAAGTTCCTCATCTTGGCATGACTGCTGACAGCAATATGAGGTACATACCTCAGTAGTGAGGAATACTGCATAGCGTAGTCTGACACTGACAGGCTGCCCTGCTTCAAACTATTAAATTCATCTTCCTTCAACTGTCTTGCAGCTGCCGAAAAGTACCGGTTAAGGAACCGGGTCCTGAATACTGTCCAATCAACCGTCATACCCTGAGCTCTCAGCTCCATGACTGTGGTCTTCCACCACATGGAAGATTTCTTCGATAACTGGAACTCTGCCAACCTCAGCCAGGCAGTCCGTGCACAGGGTGCCGATACGAAAATCTGTTCCAGTCGCTCAAGCCATTCCTCGGCTGCTTCCCCAGTCTCTGTCCCTTCAAATAGCGGTGGATGATAGCTCAAGAACTGGGTCAGACTTATCTCCCCTGGTAGCAGTATCTGTGCTACAGGCTCCAAGCCTACAGCAGGTGGCGGTAATGGATTCGTCTGAGCAATACTAGCATTCATACTGCCCATATCCCCTACCTCTTCATTGAGGTTCTCCTGGTTAACAGCCGCCATGCTTCAACACAAAAGTTAACAACAATACCAAAAGTAGTTCATAATATAAGCCGTTAGATAACAAGAGTATCTTATTCAAAAGCATGTTAGTATAACACTTATACACAATATGCATCACATGCATAACATGCCCAACAATGAATACCTAGCCAACTTGTCTCTAAAGGCTACCCTTCACTCTTCCCTGGTTATCTAACCACTGCTCCGATACCACTAAATGTGAGACCCCGTTATCTCAAACATACTAATAGGTGCGATTAAGAGAACTAAACATTCATATGAATGAATCAGAGTAATATGTCGTGTTGATTAACCTGAGCTTAAGAGATTACAGTACCAAAAGTTTCAAAAAGGAATTTCACAAATTCCTACAAAAGGTACTACATTATAGTCTTACTCTACTCTTGTAGAAGCTATACAAAAAGATTCTCTAACATAGTAATCCTGTAGCACTCCTTACAGCTCAGCAAATCAACCCCGACCCTGGTTCTCATCGTCAAAAGCACCTACAAAGACAACCCTCGACACATGAGCATACTGTGATTCATATTCAACATAATATGAATGTAAAGCGTAAATGCACAAACATAAATACAAAGCACTTCATGTATTTCCAAGCATTTACAACGCCCATTTGTTGTCCCTGTAACATAACTCATAATAACACGTTATATGAACATATGGTTTCATAAATAAATGTCATGACATATCTTTCCTTCTTAAATCCTTAATTAAATCCTGAGTCCTTATCATTAGTACATTTTAATGCTTCTTACTTTTCCACGTAAGCAGAATTCTTCCTCGCTTCTTATGGAATCCACGTAAGCGGAATTCTTCCTCGCTTCTTATGGACATTAGCGTAAGCATTAAAATCCTTACTAAGATAACCTTGACTCGTGAAATACACCTCTTATATTTCACAACATACATATGCAAAAACAATGTATATCAACATGTATCACATCATAATGCACTATCTTATGCATATCTTGTTTCACCTTGTGTTAAATAAAGAAACACATAATACATGTTACCGTTGGGATGCCGTACGTCGCTTACGTACCTTTCCAAAATGTAGTGTGTTGTGGGACTCTATCCCCGACGCTGTGTAGCTGTCTGTGAAGGCTCTACACCAGTGTACAACACAATATTAGATGTCTCATTACAATCCAATATCAAATTTAAAACAAATTCTACATTTAAAAAAAAAAACACTACCGATCGATCGGACCTCATCACCGATCGATCGGTGAACTGTTTGAATTAAACAAAAAAGCTACGACTTTTGCCGATCGATCGGTGTTCTTCACCGATCAATCGGTCGATCATATTCAACCCAGATTTTCCAGAATTCTCTAACACCGATTTTCATACCCTTCAATCTAACATGTAAGGCATACAACATGCCAAGACCAACATGCTAGCAGTTATAACACACTACCCTGAGTGTATTCATATCAAATTTACACCCCAAACATAAGCCCACATGCATAAACGTCGACCATTTACACAAGTATTCGATCAACTTTTCTGGAAACAGGGCAACATTTCCATTCCCAGATTTCTTGAGTACTTCATTTCATGCTATAAAAACTACAACATATTTCATAAAACATGCTCAAACATAAAACGTCCTGGGCTTTACAAACTACCATGCATGTACTCAAATCGAAGGTTCACCCTAAAACCCATCTAACATGCATAATATCACCTCCTCAAAATCACTCCCAGTCCACATTTTCCAGAAAAACAGGGCATACTCCTACCCAGATTTCCGAACACCCGACTTTACATGCTTATTTCCTCAACATAAAACATGTAATATACATAAGGAAAAATGCAGAGAGCTTCATAATAACACCATGTAAGCATTTAAATCAAAGGTTTCAAGAAACCTAAGCTAACATGTCGTTTTCACGCCACCTAAAAACATGAACTTAACAAGCTTAAAAACAAAAACAGAGCATGGTTTCTCACCCTATTTTGCTCTGATTTTTCAAAGGCTTCCAGGCGATGAAAAAGGGAAAGCTCCTCAGAATTTTGCTTAGCAAGTGCTGGTGAAGAAATGGGAGAGAAGGGCCGAGATTTGGGATGGCTGAGAGTGGTGAAATGATTGAGCCAAGTGGGGTGTAAAGTCAGCATGTGTACAGGTTGATTGGCATGGGTTGGGGGGTGGTTGGGTGTTGGGTGGTTTGATGTGTTATGTTTTGGTCCCGGTATTTAGCACGATGAATTAAAATATCCTCACATAATATTTATAGTATTTTCTCAATAAAATACTTCGATTCCCATTTAAACATGATTTACCAAAACAAATAACACACACCCTAAATAAACATGACACTACCCCAAAAACCCAACATATACCACATGCACCATGAAATGAATCTCCCCAATAATATTAATTCAATCCCATGAATTAACACCCAAATCATCATAATTTAAATTAAATGATTAAAATCATATAATCATTTCGGGGATATCACACATGCCCCGGGCGGGCTCGAGCCCGCGAAAGCACGACTGCAGAATGAGCTTATGTAGCAACTACTTCATATCTGTACTCGCTCTACGAAAATGGTTAACATACGTTCATATAGAAGTCCATGGTAAACCACTACAAACAATTTTAAACTTTCATCTACAACCAATGTGGTACAAGAGCATTGCAATCACTCATTCTTTAGAATGTGGCATCCTCGTCGCCAGCAACAGGAATCCTAGAGGTGGCTACTACAGGTCTAAGAGGTGGCTTCCGTCATGTAGAACTTTGCCCCGCTGGTTCAAGAGGTGGCTCTCATGCACATAACACTTTGCCCCGCATAACACTTATCTCCATGTGTTCCTGCCGGTGATCAGCTTTGATACCATTATGTCACGCCCCGGGCCCGAGCCCGCGCAAGCGCGACTGCACAATAGGCTCATATAGCAACCACATCGTATCCATCATCACTCTACGAAAATGGTTAACACAAATTGATATAATAGTCTATTGTAAGCAATAAACCAATTTTTAAACTTTCATCTACAACCAATGTGGGACAAGTGTATAACATCATGAGAGACAACACACTAATTCTCATGAGGAAGAACTTAAAATAGGCCGGTAATGTCACATTTTCCATCTATATTGCACCATCAGTATGTAGAAAAATACAAAATTTGTACTTTTAAGATGTGAAACAACTTAAATCCAATTACTCACATCTTAAGATACATGATATCTAAATTAAACACGAACAATCTGTCTGACTATTTATGTGGGATGACGAGGAAAGTTATTGGGATTTTTTTAACAGAATATTATAAAAAAAAATATTTTCAAAATTACCGTAAAACGGAATTATGGTAAACCGTCTCTTGAAGAGACGAGTTCAAATGTTAAAGATGAACCCGTCTCTTCAAGAGACGGGTCCAAAAATGATAAAAAGTTGAACCCGTCTTTTCAAAAGAACGTTCAAATTTTTGAGACGGGTTCACTTTATTAATGTACCCATCTCTTTAAGAGACGAGTTCCTCTATAAATTCGTCCACCCACTCCACAATCCACACCAGACTTCTTCCCTCTTCCAAAAATTCTCGGCGGCACTTCTCTTCCTTCTTACAGTTTCTTGGCGGCGACACGACAGCGACAAGGTGGTGAGATTTATTTAGATCGTTGATTTCTTTCGATCTATTTCGATTGTTATAGATTTTAAGGATATAATTTGTTAGATTTAGATTTATAGATTGTTAAAATTATATAATTTGTTAGATTTAGATTTATAAATTAGATTAGGGTTTTAATTTTTATTATTTGTTAGTAATGTTATTTTTATAACATATTACTAAATTTATGAATTTATTAGTACTATTATTAATTTTGTTAGTACTGTTATTAATTTTATAATAAAGCTAATTTTTCATGTACTTTTTGAATAGAGTACTAAGTAATTTTATTTATTACATTCAACAATGGATACACAAATGCATTATAGACAATTGGTTGGGCTATATTACGGATAAAGAGGCCATGTATGGTCGGCCACACCCGAGGGTAATGAGACTATTATACTATATGGTTTTTTACGAAATATACCGGTGTGGTCAGTTTCGTCCCGACTTTCATCTCATCTGTGCGCTGGTAGAGAGGTGGCACCATGAGACATACACTTTCCACCTCCGAGTAGGTGAGACGACAATTATATTGCAAAATGTCGCTGTGATATGGGGGATTCCAGTTAGCGGTCGTTCAACATTTTATGGGTTAAGTTGAACCCGTCACTACAAGTGACGGTTTCATGTAAAATATATGAAGTCGCCACTTCAAGTTGTGGTTTACGGTAATTTGGAAAACACTTTCTTTCTTACGGTAAAAAGTAAAAAAAAAATTATTTTGCAATATTTTGATAATTCACTAAAGTTATTGCCCCAAAAACGTAGGAGAAAACAAGACTGGCTTTGTTGGGTTATGTACACACTGAACACTTTTGGTATCTTATACGGGAACATGTATCTTTGGGTTATTGCAATCAAAGCAACAAAATGGCACAAATGATGAATGTCGATGTGAGATTTGTAATCTCCGCCCTTAAAATAATATTGCCCCGCAATTGTGTTTACGGTTGGCAATTTATTTCGCATTATACAACAACTATGACTCGTGATAAAAGTTCATGAGTTTTAAACCACAAATGCTTAAAGACATTCAACTTTTGAAATGAAGAAATGACGAAGAATGCACATTGTTTGCTCTCAAAACTTGAAATTGATCTTGAAAAAGTGTGTTGAATTCGTTTTATGGTTGTCCTATTTATACTTGACCAAGAGACATCACCAAAATACATCATGTGGAAGTATCAATTCACGAAAAATCACACCCGGACAGAAAAGGACGCACCCTTTTAGAAAAAAAAAATGTAGAATCGGTGCTCGGCAGTGCCCTAGCGCCACCCTTACTGCCTGAGAAATTCCCAGGCAGACACGCAGTGATGGGGTGCTGCCAGGGTAGTGCCCTAGCGCTGCCCTCCACTGCCCCAGAATCTGACCGGCGATGCTTTAAAGTCCGATTTTGCCCCTTTTTTTTCTTAAATTTGCATTTTTTGACTTTTGCATGCTTAATTTCAATCAATTATGCATATTTTTTCCATCAAACACTTCCTTCTAACATCTCAACAAGAACACAACCTTAGTCATGGATGGCCTATCCGATGGACTTGTCTGGATGCACCAAAAACCAACCAAAAACATTTATCTTATAGTTTCTTCTTCCTCTTGACTCATAATTTCCTCGAGTTTCTCATGTCGAAAAACCATTACATCCTTACATATTTGTCTAGAAAATAATTTTCACTAGCCTCGTACCAATCCTCGGTTTGAGAAAATTTTCTTGCTCCAACCATTTGAAGCACCATCATGCCATAGCTATATATGCCAGATTTATGAGAACCTCTCCAATGTTGCTCAAGAAAACTTCGAGAGCGATATCCAGCCATCCCTTTTGCTCCGAGTAACGATAAAATACTCTATGCTTTTGGCAAAGTTTACAAGCCCGAAATCCGAAATTTTTGAACTAAAATCTTAGTCTAAAAGAATGTTCTGAGGCTTGATATCGAAGTGAAGAATCCTAGTATTGCAACCTCTGTGTAACCTCTTGCTATGCCAACCGCAATCTTGTACAACTTTTCCTACTCCAAATGGATATTTGAAATGAACTTGTCCAAAGATTTATTAGATTAATTTATAGACTAGAACTCTTTTATTCTTGTCATGGCAAAAACCCAAGAGATCGACAATATTTACATTGGAAGTTAGTACTAATGATACTCACGACTTCATTAATAAATTCTTCGCCGATACCACTATTTGTCTCGACCAAGACCTTGACAGCAACAAAGCAGCCATTAGGCAGCGTTCCTCGGTATACACAGTCGTTACCTCCTTGTCCAAGCTTATGGGTAAAAGATTTAACTAAATTTATATCGCCTTAGAGCGAGCGATTCAAGGTGCTGTATAAACTTTTCATGGTGTTGATTTCAACTTTCCTTGTCTATCTCGTGCCGATTATGGAGTATTTTGATCATGGATAATATAACTATAAAAGCAATTCCAAGTGACACCCCTGCATACAAAGGAATAGATAAAGTCTAAACAATTTGTCTATATTTAAGTAGCAAGAAAGTTGATTACTTAAGGAGAAAATGTTAAGTTTACCTAGTATTATATACTTCTTTAATTTTTTTGAAGGTTTCTTCTTTAAATCTTTTTTTTAAAAAATAAATGTGACCGGTTCAAGAACTAAATTTTGAAAAAAAATTGAAAGTTAACCGGTCAAAACCCTTCTGTTAATAAAACACACAAAACACACTCAAACACCTTGCAGCGGTGGCGGCGGAGATTATCTCAGGCGAAAGCGGCAGCGACGGAGGTGACAGCAAGAGACGATTCCTGCGAGGGCGTAGACGAGGACGGCAAGGGCGACGTTGGCGAAGACGACTCCAGCGAAGCAAGAGGCGATCCCGACGACGACAACGGTGATTCCGATGACGGCGTGGGTGCCGTTGGAGGTGGAGATTACTGAAATTTGAAGGTGTTATTCTATTTTTAATATAAATTTTATTTATTTATTAAGTGTATTATTACTTTAATCTTATCCAAATAAATTTATTTGTTATAAAAGAGTAAGCTAGTGTTAGTACTAAAAGATTATCTGCCATCTTTTGAAATGAGGAAATTTGAAGGTCTTATTCAATTATTACTGTTACTTTTAATGTTATTTGTAACTTGGAATTTATTCAAGTACACTTATTACTGTTACTTTTATGTTATTGGTACCATGTAATCGTTTTAGTCAAATTTTAATATAATATAATTGTTAACCCTTTGTAATTGCATTTATTATCATAAGTAAAACAGGATGGATCCACGGATATATTATGGGTCATGTGATGATATTGAGTTGACCATACAGTCACAACATAGATTTGATACAATTTTAGAGGGGTCACTTGAGGATATTCTCCATGTTCGACGTGCAAATGGTCCTTTCTGTGATAGATTTGTAGGACAGCGTGCCCGTTGATAGACCACACCCATCAGTACTTAGACGGTTACATTATATTGGTTTTTATCATGTTTGTAGGTGTGGAAAGTTCATTATAGACTTTCATCTTATCACTGCTCTCATATAGATGGAAGCTCGGAGACACACTTTCATTTCTGAGTAGGTGAGTGTTGGAACCTAAGAGGGGGGTAAATTAGGTTCTTTGGCTACTTTAACGATTTTAAAGTGTTTGCAAATAATCGAGTTTGCGATGCAGAAGTCTTAATGTCAATCGAATAAAAAAAATATCAATATTAAATGTGTAATGTAAATGAAAGCAATAAGAACGCAAGGATATGTTATACAGGTTCAGCATTGAATTGCCTACGTCCACTCTTCCATTTGGTCTTCTCAACCAAATGGTCAATCTAACCCTGTACACTAAATATATATATCAGTATAAGAAAATCAAGTTTGGTTGATCATCAAAACCTATAAATAGTTTGGAGTTTAAATAAGCTTTAAACTCAACAATGCATTTAAGGCTCAACAATCTCCCCATTTTGATGATTACAACACTTGGTAAACTTGTAAATGAAATAATCACGAAGTAAGACAAATCAAGGCTCCCCCTTAACAAATACATAGAACATACAAGTTTAACTAAATAAAATGCATTACAAAAACTCTCCCCTCAAAACATGCACATATAAATTCTCACATTTTTGTCAACTTCACCACAAAAATTCTTCCCCATAATCAAGAAGCTTAAAAAAAATTGGTAGAGTTTTGTTTATAAAATTGACCATTCAATAAATCAATAAAACTCAATGTTCAAGTGAACATATGTCTTCAAATTCATAGGACATAGCAACAAATATATGTTGACATATAGTCACAATCTAAAGATAAGCACATGTTCCACATCAAGCCATTGACATAACAATTCAATACCTATCAAAAGCAATATTATTCTTATTCAAATAATCATAGCAATACTTCAATCACGTTCAAAACATAATAACAATAATCATAATCCAAGCAAAATGCATAAAATATGCCGAGTAAGATTTTGAAAATATTTTGAACATGAGGGCAAAGAATAGATAAAATGATAAGCTTAAACCTTTCATGCAAATCATATTTGCTCAATCAAGTGCATATAATAATATTTTACCAAGACACTTGAGAAAGAGGAATGAAGTTAGATGCTTTGAAGAATATGAGTAATATAAACTCATCCAAGCATATGCACCAAACAACATCCAAAATACAATGGCTAAGTTTTTGAATTTCAATAATTGATAAAACTAACTTAACCAAGTATCACTTAAAATATTTAAAAGGTTCTTGAGGCAAACATGACAAAATTATATCAAGAATATGTCATGTCAAAATTCATGCTCAATAAACTGCCAATAAAATCAAATTTAATTGAACTTCTCAAAGCAAGAACGTATACACATGAGAGCAAAATGATAAACATTGAGGCATAAGATAAAATCATTAGGAGGAAGGCAAACATGTGTTTAAGGAAACGAATACGAATGGATTCTAAATGTTAGGATTGATACGGGGTTGAGTTGCCAATCCATACCCAAGTTCAACCAACTTGAGCTTCAATAACTAGTATTCTTGAAATAATTGCACCGAGAGATTATATCGTGTTCTGTTTCAAAACCAAGCGGAAGACACTCGACATAACCCGCTCTGTAACCGATTAAGCATTTGAAAGGTATGCAAGAAAATATGTAAAAATAGTAAGGTAAATAAAGGCAGTAAAGTAAATACATAAGCATTTGTTACTGGAAGTTCGAAGCACAAACGCTTCTACGTCTCCCCTTCTTCCATCTCATGGAAGGATACACTAGAAGATTTGGTTTATACTTTTCAGTATACAACATACTTAGGCTAATACTACACAGATACCCGAAACTCCTAGCCCACACAGAATCACAAAGCTCATGTTCTTTAACATCTGAAAAGACCTCACCCAGTTGTGATAAATCACCAACTGTTACAATTGTATTCATTCTTCTATTTAGCACAAATACAATGAATAGAGTGAATACAAAGACACAAATGATATCCTAACAGATCTGATATGAGCTTCAAAGATGTGCCAAAGGTTTGGGGAGTTGCTCTTCATTTAGCAGATTTGTTCTTGAAGTTCCTCAATTTAATCCCAAATGGGTTTGCTTTGGAATGCTTGGATTGATATTCATCAGCTTTTATTGAGCTTCCAAATCATGTATATATAGCTCTAGATAATGATATAGACGTTAGATACAAGAATATAGCCATTGGACGAGTTTTGGTGAGTTTCCCGAGCTTGCAACGGTCATATTATGCTTTCTGGGCAATTTTTGAAAGTCCGCTGGTCGAGTCTGTTGCTTGATTCCGCTGCCCAAAGTCCGATGGTCGAGTCCGCTGTTCGAGTCTACTGCTCAAGGTCTAATGGTTGAGTCGAACTCTACTGCTCGAAGTCCGCTTGCTCAAGGTCTGCTGCCAACGTTGCTATCCAAAGTCTGTTGTTCTGTTATCTTGGGTATGGATCTTGATTCGTTGATTTCTGGGCAAAGTGATCAACATGAAAGTTGTAGCCCTTTCTCTTAACTTTCTATGGAGTCAAGAATCCCTCAATTTCAAGTTTGTATGTGAGAGTTATGCTCGTAATACGAGGCGATTCTCCTGCTGTAAGTTTGCTGATTTTGTCTGCACATGGCGTGAATTGCAGAAGCTTTTTGGCCATCTTAACGTCCAATTCAGTCTTCGACTTCTAAAGATGATTTGTAGATCTTTGTCTTAACTTTCCAACCCAAGCTGAATCGTCCTGGTTCAATAAGCGAACTGAGAGTTATGGCCGATATACTATAGCCGTTACAATCTGTCCGCTGCTGTTTCAGCTTTGTACCAGCAAGCTCTTGCAGACATGTTTTCGTTATGTAAACTTCGAATCAGGTCTGCTAACTTGAAATACGACTTGTAGTAAATTGAGTTGCCTATCCAACCCCTTTGAAAGCACATCGTTTCAATGTACAAGCTATGAGATATGATCGATTTGGCCAGCAGCGCTAGGGGACTATTGGTTGTGTTACTGGTCTAGTAGACCTTTGCTTGTGTCTACTGGTCCAATTTACTTCAACTCATTTATTTGCTAATCATCAAGCTCTTAATTGTAAGGTCTTCCTACCTTGACAGTGATTAATAACATAAAAAGGACTAAACATGCATTAATGACATTTTAGAGTTTCGGTTGTTACGTGAGCTAATAGGATTACATGCCAAAATAAATAAAAAAATCAAGGTTCTGCCTCTCTCGATCGATCGGCACCAAAATTTCGATCGATCGAGAAAACATGCTAAAATAGTGCCCAAGCACTCTGCCTCGATCGATCGATCGGAAGGAAAAAATCGATCGATCGACAAGTCTCACCGATCGATCGGTAAATCCTTCGATCGATCGGTCCCTGACTTTCAAAACTTATACCCAACGTTCTGCCTCGCTCGATCGATCGGGACAAAATTCTCGATCGATCGAGCACTCTGAAAAATCGGGATTTCCTAGATTTTCGAGCACCTCATTTCATACCATTCAAACCACTTCATAACACATATACAATGTCTGCACAAACATGCCAATAGCTTCATAAAACTTCCATGCATGTACTCAAATCGAAGATTTAATAAAATCTAAGCTAGCATGCATCATAACATCTTCATAAACTTCAATACTCATCCTAATTTACAGAAAAACAGGGCATTTAAAATCTTGCCCAGATTTTTGGGCACATCTTTTCCTAACAAGAAATCTAATACATAAAACATGTAACATGCTCGAACAAACATGCTATGAGCTACAAAATACTTCCATGTAAGTACTCACACCAAGGTTTCGACCAAACTTATACTTAGCATGCATGAAAACATCACTACAAAACCCAAACTTGAACAAAACCCATAAAAACAGAGTACCCACTTACCCCTCTATTTTTGCTCCTCTCTTTGCAAGGTTTTCAATGCCCTTAAAACCAAGCATTTTCCTTCCTTACTGCAGCTCTTTGGGACGTTTTTGATGAAGGAAAAAGGGAAGAGGAGGGAATGGAATGACTTGATTGCAAGAGATGATTGGAAGTATAGGCTTGATCAAGTGGGGGTATGGGTTAAACAAGTGGGGAAGGGGAGGTGGCCGAGTAGGGGGTGGTGTGGGTTGGGGTGGTCGTGGTGTTTAATTGTGTCCCGGTATTTAGTACGATGTATTAAAATATCCTCACTCGATATTTATAAATTTACTTAATTAATACATCCCTTAAACACCCAACATGCCCCCTAAATCACATCATCATAACATAATCATAACCCCCAATTTAAATGCACCACTACCCTTAACCATAACATAATCATATATGTTAACACATAAACATATAACCATTTCGGGGGTATTACATTACTCCCCTACTTATAAGATTTCGTCCCCGAAATCCACATGCATTCACTATATCGAAACTTAAACATAAAGACATACCAGAGAATAGTTCCGGATAGTGCTGCACCATATGCCGTTCCGTCTCCCACGTAGCCTCTTCGACACCCCGACGATCCCACTGAACTTTGACCATCAGTATAACTTTCTTCGTAGTCTACGATCCTCGCGATCCAGAATTCTGATTGGTCGTTCTTCGTAGGACACATCTGAGTCTAACTGTACTTCAGTAGGCTGTAAGACATGAGACGGGTTCGGCTCATACTTCCGTAACATAGAAACGTGAAAAACATCGTGTATGCCAGACAAGGATGGCGGTAGTGCCAAACGGTAGGCCAAAGTACCGATACGCTGCAAAACTTTCCTGTCTCCTAACTGGAATTCCAGCGGTCGTCGCCGCTTATTGGCATAGGCTGCTTGCCTATCCTGGGCCGCTTTCATCTTTTGGCGTATCAACTTTATCTTGTCTTCCATAACCCTGATCATATCCGGTCCTCCGACCGCTTTGCTAGTCAAGTCCTCCCAATACAGTGGTGACCTACATCGTCGTCCATACAGAGCTTCAAAAGGAGCCATTTGAATGCTCGCCTGATAACTATTATTATAGGAGAACTCCACCAGTGCCAGTGAATCCTGCCACGGGGTATCAAACTCCAACACACATGCCCTCAACATGTCCTCAAGCGTCTGAATGGTACGCTCCGTCTGGCCGTCTGTCTGAGGGTGATAGGTCGTACTTAGTCTTACCTCTGTGCCCAAAGCTGCATGGAGACCCTCACAAAAATGTGAAGTAAACCCTTGGGTCTCTATCAGACACAATCGAGACTGGAATACCATGCAATCTCACCACATCCCGTATATACATCTGGGCCATCTTCAAGTATGTAAATGACATACTGTAAGGGATGAAGTGAGCCACCTTCGTCAGCCTATCTACGATCACCCAGATCGCATCAAATCCTGAGGCCGTCCTTGGCAAGTGGGTCACAAAGTCCATAGATATATGCTCCCACTTCCATTCGGGTACCTCTAAGCTCTTCAGCTCGCCAACAGGCCTCTGTCTCTCTGTCTTTACCTGCTGGCAGATCAAACATCTTTTAACAAAATTAATCACCTCACGCTTCATGCGTCTCCACCAGAATTGACCGCATAGGTCCTTATACATCTTCCTTCCTCCTGGGTGAATACTGAACCGACTACTGTGAGTTCGCTCCAATATTCCTCTACGCAACTCTGGTGTATCAGGGACTACCCATCGGTTGCCCAGTCTCAAGGAATCATCCTCAGCCACTCGGAACTTGGATGGCTGACCCTGAAGTACCAATGATGTCCACCTCTGAACCTCATCATCCGACCTCTGGGCCTTCCTGATCGCCTCAAATATGTCTGGCTCTGCCAATAGGGTCGACACTCGCACAGGCGACGTGTCCACATCGAAATCATAGCCCAGATGGCAGTAAGAAGTCATCAAAGCCGACAAACACATAGCATCCTCAACAGTACACTTCACCTTTCGACTTAAGGCGTCTGCTATCAAGTTCTCTTTACCAGGATGGTACTCAATCTCACAATCATAGTCCTTGAGTAAATCCATCCACCTTCTTTGCCTCATATTCAATTCAGTCTGAGTGAATAGAAACTTCAGGCTCTTATGGTCCGTATATATAGTGAAAGACGTACCATACAAGTAATGCCTCCAAATCTTCAAGGCAAAAATGATGGCCGCCAGTTCCAAATCATGCACTGGGTACCTAGCCTCATGTGGCTTCAGCTGCCTTGATGCATAAGCCACCACATGCTTATCTTGCATCAACACACAGCCCAAACCCTGCAGTGACGCATCCGTGTACAAGGCGAACCTCTTATTCTCAGACGGAATTACCAACACAGGCACTGTAGTCAAACGACGCTTCAGCTCTTGGAAGCTTTCCTCACAAGCCTCAGACCAATAGAAGGGGACTCCTTTCTGAGTCAGCTGTGTCAGGGGTTTGGCAATCTTTGAAAAACCCTCGATGAAACGTCGGTAATATCCTGCCAAACCGAGAAAGCTCCGTATCTCAGGTACAGAAGTGGGTGCAGCCAACTCCATCACAGCTTCAATCTTCCTGGGATCCACAGATATCCCTCTGCTAGATATGACATGGCCTAAGCATACCACGCTGCTCAGCCAGAACTCGCACTTGCTAAGCTTTGCGTATAACTGATGATCCCTGAGGATCTTGAGTACTATCCTCAAGTGCTCCACGTGTTCTTCCTCAGTCCGGGAGTAGATGAGTATATCGTCAATGAAAACTATGACGAACCGATCTAAATATGGCTGGAACACCCTGTTCATCAAACTCATGAAAACAGCTGGGGAATTCGTCACTCCAAAAGGCATGACTAAGAATTCATAGTGCCCATATCTCGTCCTGAAAGCCGTCTTCTGAACATCATCCTCCCTTACTCGAATCTGATGATACCCCGATCTCAGATCGATCTTACTGTAGAGCTTCGTACCCTGCAACTGATCAAACAAGTCATCGATCCTCGGAAGTGGATACTTGTTCTTTACTGTGGCCTTATTCAGTTGCCTATAGTCAATGCATAGACGCATCGATCCATCCTTCTTCTTAACAAACAAAACCGGCGCACCCCAGGGCGATACGCTAGGGCGTATGTAGCCCTTATCAAGGAGCTCTTGCAACTGAGTCTTTAACTCACTTAGCTCTGCTTGTGCCATTCTATATGGGGCACGAGAAATGGCAGACGTCCCTGGTAGTAACTCAATCCCAAACTCGACTTCTCTCGTCGGTGGGGATCCGGGAATCTCTTCCGGAAAGACATCAGGAAACTCCGCCACTACGGGCACATCCTCGACTTTCAAGTCTTCCTTCTTTCCAGTAACATCAACAGCATAGATCAGATATCCCATATGGCCTCGTTCCAATAACTATGCCATCTTGACAGCAGATATCAACGAAATCTTTGAACGGGAACCATCCCCATAGAATGTCCACTGGACTCCCAAATCAGATCTGAACCAGACAGTCCTCTGTCTGCAGTCCACCACTGCCTGATACTTGTTCAAAACATCAATGCCCAAAATGCAATTGAAGTCCGACATTCCCAGAACAATCAAGTCTGACCTCAGCTCATTGTCCTCAAAATAAATGAAGCCTTCATAGACAATCTGATCAGTAATCAAACTTCTTCCAGCGGGTGTCGAGACCACAAGAGGCATGGGCGACGGAGAAGTGCATATGTGGTGCCTTTCCACAAAACTCGTCGACACAAAAGAGTGTGATGCACCTGTGTCTATCAATATAAAAGCAGGGTGCGTAAATAAAAGACACGTACCCGCTATAACCTCCTCCGGAGCCACTGTAGCCTGCTCCCTCGTCAAAGCATAAACCTGCCCCTGAGGTGGCCCCATGGGCTGACCTCCATACTGCCTCGGTGCAAAAGGTGGTATGTGTTGTGCTGCTCTGTCCGCAGGCCTCCCCGCAGAATTCTGTTGTCTTCCCCTGTTGGGACACTGGCGAGCAAAGTGGCCTTTGTCACCACAAACATAACATCCTACACAGTCTTTCGCCAAATGTGGTTGCCCACAAAGAGTGCACGGGACCTTCCCGAATCTGTCTCCCTGAGACTGCCCTCTTCCAGATGGGGCATCATTCCTGCGACTTCCCTTCCAACTATTATCAGGCCTCTTACCACTGAACCTCGAAGCCGATGTGTTCCCCCTTGGCTTAAACTGATCACCCCTGGGCTTCAAATTGTCAGTTGTAGATTTCTGAGGGGGTGCTGGAGGTGGCACCGCATCAGGATATGCGCCAACTCCCAGTTCGGCTAGCTCGGCCCGTGAAAGTGCATCATCAAAACAGGCAGGGCCATAAGTGATCACCCTGTCATACAGTTCAGGCCTCAAGCCCTTCATGAAGTTCATCATCTTCGCTTGAGTGCTTGCAGCAATGTGAGGTACATATCTGAGCAAGGAACAGTATTGAAGAGCATAATCTGACACATGCATGTTACCTTGCTTGAGGTTGGTAAACTCATCTTCCTTAGCCTGTCGTGCGGCAGCTGAAAAGTAGCGGGTCAGAAACCGAGTTCTGAACAGTTTCCAATTAATTTCCTGTCCCTGAGCCTCTTGCTCTATCACTGTGGTTTCCACCACATCAGCGCCTTCTTGGCCAGCTGAAATTCTGCTAACCTGATCCATGCGGACTTCGCACACGGAGCTGCCACAAAAATCCGCTCCATCCTTTCTAGCCATTCTTCAGCCAATTCCCCTGTTTCAGTTCCCTCGAACATCGGGGTCGGTATGCCAAAAACTGAGCCAAGCTCAACTCCCCAGGTAATAACTGTTGCTCAGAGGGTTCCTCGCCTAAGGTTGGCGGTGGTAGGGGATTCGTAGGTCCAGCACTTGCATTGACGCTAATAGCATCACCTACTTCCACATTTGCTGCCATGATGCAACACAAGGGTTAACAACAATACCAAAAGCAGTTCATAAAGTACATCGTTAGATAACTAAACATGTTAGTATAACATCTTCTACTTCATATGCAACATACATATAAAACATGTTCAAAAGTAAGCACCTAACTAACTTATTGCTAAGGCTACACTTCACTCATTCCCGGGTTATCTAACCACTGCTCTGATACCACTAATGTAAGGTCTTCCTACCTTGACAGTGATTAATAACATAAAAAGGACTAAACATGCATTAATGACATTTTAGAGTTCCGGTTGTTACGTGAGCTAATAGGATTACAGGCCAAAATAAAAAAAAAATCAAGGTTCTGCCTCTCTCGATCGATCGGCACCAAAATTTCGATCGATCGAGAAAACATGCTAAAACAGTGCCCAAGCACTCTGCCTCGATCGATCGATCGGAAGGAAAAATCGATCGATCGACAAGTCTCACCGATCGATCAGTAAATCCTTCGATCGATCGGTCCCTGACTTTCAAAACTTATACCCAACGTTCTGCCTCGCTCGATCGATCGGGACAAAATTCTCAATCGATCGAGCACTCTGAAAAATCGGGATTTCCCAGATTTTCGAGCACCTCATTTCATACCATTCAAACCACTTCATAACACATATAAAATGTCTGCACAAACATGCCAATAGCTTCATAAAACTTCCATGCATGTACTCCAATCGAAGATTTAATAAAATCTAAGCTAGCATGCATCATAACATCTTCATAAACTTCAATACTCATCCTAATTTACAGAAAAACAGGGCATTTAAAATCTTGCCCAGATTTTTGGGCACATCTTTTCCTAACAAGAAATCTAATACATAAAACATGTAACATGCTCGAACAAACATGCTATGGGCTACAAAATACTTCCATGTAAGTACTCACACCAAGGTTTCGACCAAACCTATACTTAGCATGCATGAAAACATCACTACAAAACCCAAACTTGAACAAAACCCATAAAAACAGAGTACCCACTTACCCCTCTCTTTTTGCTCCTCTTTGCAAGGTTTTCAATGCCCTTAAAACCAAGCCTTTTCCTTCCTTACTGCAGCTCTTTGGGACGTTTTTGATGAAGGAAAAAGGGAAGAGGAGGGAATGGAATGACTTGATTGCAAGAGATGATTGGAAGTATGGGCTTGATCAAGTGGGGGTATGGGTTAAACAAGTGGGGAAGGGGAGGTGGCCGAGTAGGGGGTGGTGTGGGTTGGGGTGGTCATGTGGTGTTTAATTGTGTCCCGGTATTTAGTACGATGTATTAAAATATCCTCACTCGATATTTATAACTTTACTTAATTAATACATCCCTTAAACACCCAACATGCCCCCTAAATCACGTCATCATAACATAATCATAACCCCCAATTTAAATGCACCACTACCCTTAACCATAACATAATCATATATGTTAACACATAAACATATAACCATTTCGGGGGTATTACATTAATCATGATCTATTCACTGCACACTTGGTGAAATATGTTACCAACATAACAACAAGTTTTGTTAACATCAAAACCAAGATTATTCGGGTTTCCAAAACCCAACAATCTCCCCCCTTTTGATGATCACAAAATTTGAATAAAAATATTAACATTAAAGCACAATGTTTCATAATGATAAACCATATTTTTAAGACAACATATTTCTCCCCCTTTTTGTGTGAATAAAAAGGAAGACAACTAAAATTTTCTCTCCCTCAAGAATTAAATTAAAACCCCCCTTAATTTTAAAAGGTTTGAAAATTTGAGCAAGTGATGAGCAAATGTGGTAGGCTAAAATTTAAAACAATGCAATGCACATTTAAATTTGAACAAAAATAACCTCTTTGATGATGGGTGGAGCATACTTGGCGATAAATTTGAATTTCTTGACAAAAACTCAACAATATCTATTCATTTTTCTGCGGCAGCACACATGAGTCGACTATGCTGAATAAACTACTTTTTCTAGTTAAGAATTAGGCTGCAAGATCTATACCATTGCGATCCTCTATAAGTCTAGTTTGCAACGTAAAAAATGGTTCGTCATTTGGACATCCGAACAAGAAGTTATGCCAATTTTCTCAAAGTTGATGCAAGCTGCTAGAAAACTAAATGCTTCCAAAATTGTTAGAAAAAATCTCAAGATAACAATTTTAAACTTAAAATGAGTTTGAAACAGAATGAACAAAAATTTGAATATTTAAAATAGATTTTAAAAATATTTTCGTGCAAAATAAATACAATGAAATTGATTTTTATGCTAAAAATATTCATAAACCAAATGTTTTAAATTTATGCTATGAAAATAATTTCTTGCTCATGAGAAAAAAATTTAAAACGATTTTAAAAGGTTACCGCCAAAAAATCGGTTAAAATCCTTTCCAAGAACAACCCGATCTGCTACCACTTATTAAGATTGATTCGGGGGTGAGTTGTCAATCCACACCCAAGTTCAACCAACATGAGCTTCAACAGCTCGTGTGCTTGAAATAATTACACCGAGATATTATATCGAGTTCGGTTTCAAAACCGAGCCGGAGACACTCGACATAACCCGCTCTGTAACCAATTAACCATTTGAAAGGTATGCAAAAAATATGTAAAAACAATAAGGTAAATAAATGCAATAAAATAAATACATAAGAATTTTTTTCTAGAAGTTTGAAGCACAAACACTTCTACGTCTCCCCATCTTCCATCACATGGAAGGATACACTAGAAGATTTGGTTACACTTTTCAGTATACAACCTAGGCTAATATCACACAGATAGCCTAAACTCCCAGCCCACACAGAATCACAAAGCTCATGTTCTTTAACATCTCACATGGAAAGATCTCATTCAGTTGTGATAAATCACCAACTGTTACAATGGTATTCACTCTTCTATTTAGCACAAATACAATGAATAGAGTGAATACACAAATGATATCCTAACAGATCTGATATGAGCTTCAAAGATGTGCCAAAGGTTTGTGGAGTTGCTCTTCATTTAGCAGATTTGTTCTTGAAGTTCCCCAATTTAATCCCAAATGTGTTTGCTTTGGAATGCTTGGATTGATATTCAATCAGCTGTTATTGAGCTTCCAAATCATGTATATATAGCCCTATATAATGATATATAAGTTAGATACAAGAATATAGCCATTGGGAGAGTTTTGGTAAGTTTCTCGAGCTTGCAACGGTCATATTATGCTTTCTGGGCAATTTGTGAAAGTCCGCTGGTCGAAGTCCGTTGCTTGATTCCGCTGCCCAAAGTCCGATGTTCAAGTCCGCTGGTCGAATCTACTTCTTAAGGTCTACTGGTTGAGTCGAACGCTACTGCTCAAAGTCCCCTTGCTCAAGGTCTGCTGCCAAGTTGTTGTCCAAAGTGTACTGTTTTGTTCTCTAGGGTATGGATCTTGATTCGTTGATTTCTGGGCAAAGTGATCAACATGAAAGTTGTAGCGCTTTCTGTTAACTTTCCATGGAGTCAAGAATCGCTCAATTTCAAGTTCGTATGTGAGAGTTATGCCCGAAATACGAGGCGATTCATCTGCTGTAAGTTTGCTGATTTTTTCTGCACATGGCGTGAATTACAGAAGCATTTTGGCCATCTTACCGTGCAATTCAGTCTTCAACTTCTAGATGATTTGTAGATTGGTAGCGCTTATCGCGTACGCCCAAATTAACCCTTCTTCAGTTAATAGCAAAAATATGTAGTATCGGAAGTAGGGATCGATCCCACAGGGAAGGTAAATTTATTTCGTGCCAAAAAAGAATAGTAACAAGGGGGTTTTATGATGAATGATTACTACTAAGCAAATTCTATAATTAAACTAATTAACGAGATTACTAAGATGGTTTAAACTTATGAGAGTGACGCAATTCTTGGTTTCCAGGTAACCGTACTTTTGGAAAATTATCTTTTAGTCATCAAATCAAAACATTCGAATTCTTTCAATTATCTATCGATTGGAAATTCAATTCCTACTCATCTTATTCGTAGTCAAAGAGAAAACAGCATTCAATTCAACCCTTACCAAATCTCTAATCACCACTACAGCCGTTAATGATTAAATCAATGATAGTTTCAAAACTAATGAGTTCGATAAATCTAATCAATGAAAACTACAGCCGTTAAAATTGATTACTCAACCGTTTCTCCTAAGAATTCAATAACACATACAGCCGGTTAATTATTGATCTTAGTTGTTTCTTAACAAACTATCGATTATGCAATTGAATATTAGGTGATCGGTCTAATACACAAACACAACAATCATGGAATTCGAAATCTGAGAAACAAATTGAAATCGAAATCTAATTCAACAATCCAACCAAATTCTCATAAAAGATTTAAATCCAAAAGTAGGTATCCCTTCAACCAAGAATCAAAGGGTTTAGCCTAGCATAATTAAATCTAATAACACTAAAAATTCGATGGAAAACATTAAATAAATAAAGGAAAAGAAATTACTAATATAAATCACGATTCCGGCTTGTCGATTCCGGTTCCGTTCTTCGTTGTTTGTGAAGAAAACTTGAAAGAAAATTAATCTAAAATCTCATAATATTCTAAAAGTATCAAAAAATATCCAAAACTGCTGCTAATGAGGCTTAGTCTCGAGTTTTAGGGTATGGGAGTGATAAAAATGGGATACAATCTTTTAAAACATGGTAAAAGACTCAATTTCCTAATTTCCGGACTCTTCGGCGATCGATCGCCTTGAATGTGGCGATCGATCGCTGCATTATTTTTTTCGGAAAAACCCTTGAGGCGATCGATCACTATAAAGTGGCGATCGATCGCCGAGCTCCAGTAGACTTTGGCGATCGATCGCCCCTTCTTCGCGATCGATCGCTGGCTCTTCAAATTTGATGCAAATGTTTCTGTCCATAGGCGATCGATTGCCTCTTCCAGGTGATCGATTGCCTCCTCCAAAAATACATTTTTGCCCTTTTCTTGATCAACTTTGTGTCCTTGTCATGTCCATGTCTCTTCTTGGTCTTTACACATCATTTTTAGCTCGTTTTCTTCGATTGTACCTACAATTACACAAATATACGATTAGGTAGCATACGTATCAAATTATCTATCAAAACCTACCAAATCGTAGACAATTAAGCACTAAAGATGTGTCTATTTCTAGTCACATCATAGATCTTTGTCTTAGCTTTCCAACCCATACCGAATCGTCACGTTTTGATAAGCGAGCTGAGAGTTATGGCCAATACTACAACCGCTACAATCTGGCCCTTGCTATTTCAGCTTTTCACCAATAAGCTCTTGCAGACATCTTTTCGTCATGTAAACCTTTGAATCAGGTCTGCAAGCCTGAAATACTACTTGTAGCAAATTGAGTTTGCTAGATATGATCGATTTAGTCAGTAGCGTTTGGGGTCTACTGGTCCAGTAGACCTTTGCTTGTGTTTACTGGTCCAGTTTACTTCAACCCATTTCTTTGAAAATCATAAAGCTCCTAATCATGATCTATTCACTGCACACTTGATGAAATATGTTAGCAACACAATAACAAGTTTTGTTTGCGTCAAAATCAAGATTATTCTGGTTTCCAAAACCCAACACTAAACATGCAAAGTGTGCATATGTTCCACCAAAATCTATGGCTTCTTCTGGACAATAACCGTGGCTACTAACCTAGCCTTATTTCGAATAATCATCCCATGATCATCCAATAATGGGACAATCTGAAGGCCTAGGTACAAGATTCTAAACTTTATTTCTTTCGAAATGATTTAATTCATCTTGCATAGCTAAAATCCTAGAATCATCAAGCAATGCATTACTTATATCCTTAGGCTCTACATGCGATAAAAAAGCAAGATGATTACAAATATTTAAATGAAGATCGAGTTGTTATCCATTTTGATGTGCTACCAATGATGATATCAATGTGATGATTTTTGTTGGTTATTCATTTCTTTGGAAGTTCAACATTCACCTTGAATTGCTTGGTTCCACATTTTGTTTTTCTTTGTCGCCACTCATGTCCTCAATTGTGGTGGATTCTAACCTTTGCTCAAGCAATTTCACATCATCATCGCCATTAAAAGAAATTCTCGATATCGAGGATTAGTTTCAGCAAAATAAGAGTAGATTATTCAATAACAAGAGTATATTTTAAGAACTTAAAAAAAAAAACTCAAATTACCAATCAAGTAAATCTTATTAAAAAATCAAAATTTGTAAGTACTTATTTATCAAGATTGAAAAAAATAAACATTTAAATCATGAAAGCTCAAATTAAATAAACAAAGCATACATAAGCACTTGGTTATAAAAATGTGCCAATGTTCATGCTATCAAATTATGTGTGCTTGACTGAGTTTTTTAGATAAAAGATCTTTTAAGCACCATTACACAATTAGCATTTAAACATTTAACAAATACGAGTCATTTAATAAATATCAAGGCATGCTGATCATATTGATGAATCATTATACCACATGGACATAGTCATCAAATATTTGACAACAATTATAGCATATTGACTAAGCCGGTAAATATGCATCCTCAATGATGTTTATGGCTCAATGCAACATCATAAAATATTTCTCGAGTTAATAAAGCGTATGTGATGAGAGAAAAATCATTTAGTCATATGAAATCCAAGGTTGAGCATTCAAACAGTTGAAGTATTCTTAATCATATAAATTAAATTGCACATTGCATTTTCAAAGTAAACCCAAAGCAAAATAGTCTCATGCAATGTTTTAATTAGTTTAAGACATGCTATCAGGAAGTATGAAAATTTAACTTATAAATCATGCAAATAATCTCATGCTCAATCTACTTGAAATTAAACTCAAGCATAAAGGCATGCAATTAACTTATTTGAAAATGAATGAACTAAAATATGCTCATTTTAAGCAATTAGATCACATAAGACATGTTATACACAATTAATGATCTAAACAAATTGAAACATGATAAATATAAAAAGATCATATAATTAAATTATCACAACTAAGTCAAAGCTTTCTAAACGAGATTTTATCAAAATTTGGCAACTCATAGCTTTGACACCAAAACTCAACATGCTTGAGATTAAATATAACAAATCTTAACAAATTTGATTTCATGTTGAATCATTCAAAACAAGTTTAAGAAAAGAATTAAAAGAATCAAACACAATACACATGCTTTGGTAAAAAAAGCTTCAAGTGTCAAAAGGATTTAAGCATATAATATTTGTAGCATCATGAATAGACTTTTTAAAGCTCATGGCAAAGTCTCAAACAATTTATAATATGGCATCACAAGACTACGCCAACAAAATAGCATGCTCAAGAAGAATTTTTTAACTTATCAAAGTATAGAGATATCAACTAAATTAAGGCACATGTGATGAGAACATGATTAGGAGAACAATGATAGGTAGTTTTTATACAAACTCCTATAACCACAATTATTTGAGCATTTACATATTTTCACCATAATGAGTTAAGCATATAAAACATGCATTTAACAAATTTAAATATACAATCATGTAAACAAAATCCATTACAATAAGAAGATAACAATTAATAAACATTCAAGCATAAAAGTCCACCGCTCCTTTCGACACTTGAGCTTAATTGTTAAAAGTCCAGCTTGAGACCATAAATCAATAACTATTTCTTATCCCTTATCTTTGTTTTTGAATTCTGTTTTGGTTTGCATTTTGTTTTTGTTTTTTGATTTTTGGTGAGTGACTCCATGCGTGCTGTCATGTGTTCCAACAATATACCACGTTAGCTGATGAGGAATTTGATGACGATCGCTGACGGTCGTCTTCAAAGGTTAGTGCTTGTCTTATTTTACATGAATATTACATTGAGTACAATGCACAATTTAAGTTTGGGGGAGTGCATTACAGTGTCATGCTTTTTCTGTGCAATTGTATCGTTCTTTGAGCACGAACGGAATTTTTTTCTGAAAATAAGTTCAATTATTGAGAAAAGAATGAATCATAGAGTGGTTACTATTCAATGATGTTATTAATCTCACTATGCGTGTCAACTTGAGTTTTGATGATTGTGAGACTTGTTTGTGAATATCTTGTTTTGAGTTAGCATGTCAAAGATGAAGAATATTTTAAGCACCTTTGAGTCATAATCTTGTGAATTACATTTGGAGTAGTGAAAATCTTTGTGAACTTGATGAATTGTTTTTCAGCATCTTTGAGTACTCTAGAACCAATTTCATGATGACACTTTGAGGCGAAATTTTATAGTTACAAACTTGACTTGGAAATGATCTAGGCGATCTTTGGAACGTTTGTGCCTTCCAAGCTTACCAAGTATACATCGATCCTTAGTATCAACTTTGAGCCTAATTGAAACAGAATGGTATATGTTTAAACATACTATTAGCCTCCTTTATTGGCAAACTCATTATAACCATCTATATGATCCTAAATTGAAACTTTACCTTTACCTAAAGGAGTATAATGAATCTCATGAGGTGCACATGAATTGTTATATGTTGATGAGCTTATTGTTGAACAAAATTATGAATGAGAAAAGAAAAGAATAGAAAGAACCTTGAGAATAAGTACCAAAATAAGACCCAAAGTGGCTAAGGCTAGAAAAGAAAAAAGAAGAGAAGCTCAATTTGTGCTAAAATATGAACAATACATGATTATTGTGCTATCCTACCTTTTCTTTGAAGCCAACACCTAGGCCTAACATTACAAGCTTAAAAAGTCCTTTTGATTCAAGTCTAGGGAATAACTACAGTAAGGACCCCCGTGCCCTTAACCCGTTATTAGTGTATTAATCCATGCCATTAGTGCATACAATCATAAATACAGGGGAAAACCACTTATCATCATAGCCAATCATGCGTGCAATAAAATTTCTTTACATTATTCCATATAATGTCTAGTTTCCCCCCAACCAAGTCCACATACATCTCATGCACCAATATAATACACTAACATGTTCTCAGTTCATTTAGCAATTCAATAAATAATTGCCTGCAACACATAAATGAAAAGAGAAAGGCCCTTGCCTTCTTTATACAACCCATATACACATAACACTGCCCACATGCGAGCATCGAATAAGTATGCGTGTATCTAGTGTATAAAGTATAATGCTCAATACCGTTGTTGGTACCTCGATCCTGGAATCATCTCAAATCCACAGCTCGAGCTCAACTCCAAGCCATCGATGTACCTAGTAACCTGCCCCAACAGAGACAGCCCCCACACGGGGTGAGCATATCAGTATCCCAAATTCAACAATCACAATAATACAATTCATAATTTACAACAATGTAAATGCTATGAAATACAAAATATACTCCCTGGATGGTATCATCCTCATCTGGGATTCCATGTACTGTCCCTGTTCTCAAAACAACTGAAACCATCAAATTCCCAAATGCCAGTTAATCATTACATTGATTAACGAATCTATACCGATATCATAATCAATAATACCAAATCAATAAACAATGATTACAGATATTCCAAATACCTCACATATGGTTCCATAGTTTTATTCCATTGCTCGCTCTACAATAGCGGCATTTCGTCCTCACGCATGCTCAACAGCAGTGGCGTCATAACCGATGTTCGCTCAAAGACGACAAAATCCCAATTATTGCTCGCTCAAAAGCGGCACCATATAAATCCCAATGCATATTTATACAATTGTAGCAAATACCATAAACCATGCATTTCATTATCCGTTATTGCTAATGCCATATATCATGCATTCCCATACACATTCATTGCAACACGGTGTACCAAGCACTCAATAATTGCAATTATATTAAAGGGCTATGCTCGTACGTCATACGTACCTTATAATTCCGTAGTTCGAGTCCAACCTTGCATGAGTCCCACGACCCGATGAGTTAAGTGCTAACATGCAAATAACTCTCAATTAAACATAGGCATGCAATCACGCGTCCAAGCACGTTCACAACTTCCAATTATATCGTCATTCATGACGATTACCAAAAATAAAAGCCCCCCGGCTAATCATGCATAATACCCAAAATATACCATTTTGCAAGTTCAAAAGTTAGCCAATTACTCAATCGAGTATTCCATTTTATTAAATCATGGCTCCAACCAATCCATTTTAAAAGTATAGCATTCCTATTGGAATGCAGACATTGCCCCGGAAACCGGCTATTTAAACCCCAAGTCCAAAAATTCCAAGTTTTAAAATAAATAGTGAAAAATCAATATTCAGCAAGCCGCGATCGATCTCCATTTACGCGCGATCGATCGACGTTCCTCACTGCTGGGCAGAATCAGCTCGTGATCGATCGCTATGTCTTGGCGATCGATCGCCAAGCGCCTCGCGATCGATCGCCAAGAAGTCGCGATCGATCGCCGCACTGTTTGTCTTCCTCAAATTTCCAGTAGCTCGTTGCGATCGATCGACGCTCCTCGGCGATCGATCGCGACCTGTGATTTTCCGAAAAACTCGAGCTTCCATGGTGTTTTTGACACCCAACCTCAAAACCAACACCCCTAACTTCCCCAACACCTCTAATACACCAAATAAACTCAATAAAAACTCTAAAAACAACATTTTAGACTTTAACCAAAACTCCCAAAACTCAAATCCAACCCAATACTCAACCATTTAGCACAAAACTTTAATAAAATCGAAGCTAAAGGTGAGGAGAAGAAGATTACCAGCCTTTATTCAAGGAATCGGGCTCCCAAGACGAGCAACCATCGATTTCTTTCCAAGAGGAAAAGAGGGGAAGGGTTTGGGGTGAGGGAGAGAGACGTGAGGGAGAGGAGAGAGGGAAATGATTCCGTATAATGACGGAATACCGAGTCTATTTGGTATATATAGCTCCAAAGCTTCAAAATACCGACTCCTCCACAAATACATCATGATTCATTAAATATCATCTGTTTTCACAAATTATCTCTCTAACCTCAATTCCCATTACCAGCCCCAGTACAACGTACTCCGGACCCCAGATTACACCAAAAACCAAATTCCAAGGTTATCACCACGATGAGATACAATCTCATCCCTTGGATCCAACGACTCCAAAAACAGGATTTAAAAATCCCCGGAAGTCCCAAAACCACAACTAAAACACGATTGCCACAGTTAAAATCCATTATGGATTATTACCACACCGGAATTAACACCAATAATTCCCGGTCATCACAATTATCCCCCACTATCCCCACTATTAAAATTTCGTCCTCGAAATTTGCACGGCGTACTCCATGTATCGCCGAGACCACACAAACTCAACCGATCTACATCGCCGAATCATGAACAATCATGAACGACATTCCAAACGCGAGTACACCGACCCCGCACCAAAATCCGGAATGGAGTAAACTTCCCAAACCGTCATAAACTCAAAGAAAGACGTCAGCATTCCCCGATGCTAACCATCTCAAAGCAGTCAGCCAACCATAACTGCTAACCAAACGAATCATTCGTGATTCCAAAATAGATATCGCCCCAATGATATCTCCAAGACTTAGTCACCGATGTTAAACATACATCGTTACTAAAGTAACCATTAGTACACAACAGTGTACCTGAACTACATCCGGTTCCCAATTTCCAAATCCATCTCCAACAGGGGAGTAGTTTCACCACATTGCAATATGGATCGGACAACTCACGGTCACCGATAGACACCAAACACATCTCCAAAGATGTCTACATCTGTGTGTCCCAAGAAATCATATCTTGGTCCCAAACACACTATCGAGACTCCACAAGGTCTCAAGTTCCAAAAGGACATGCAAGAACAATCAATTGCATTCCCGCCATACGTGTCAACCACGGCACTAAACATATCCGAATCCTGGCCATCCCTCGTTTACCCTAGGATTCAACAATCCTAAAACAGGGAGGCTATCGAATTAACCAGAAAAGAATTTCCATGGCCTAAGATACGACAATCCCTCCTCAGGGGAAGTCAATCAACCCTCACGATCATTCACCAGAATACATCGCGCCATCGAGATTACCAAACTCAAAGTGACACAATCTCTCACCGGAGGTTCGTCAACCAAGCACACTAATCTGATACTCAACAAGTACCGAAAACGCGGGCATTCGTATCCACATACATGCCCAAGTACCAATACAGCACATACTCAAAGCAAAAGGCTCGGGTATCTCCAATCATACCCAAAGTTCCAAAAACCAACTATCAATCCCCAGCTATTCTCACTTCGCAGAGAATAATGATTGACAGACCAACGACCAATGGTGTGATTCCCACATCGACACCACATAAACCGACTCATTGAATCTCCCAAAGATTCCCAATCGGTAGGTACATCAATGCCGTTTTCCTATCATAAGGAAAATGTCATGAATTCATGGCCCTCCAACCTCGAATCATCGTTCGGAAAACTGGATATATTTATACCAAAACACATCCCGGAACCAAAAATTCGCAACTGGTTCAGAATAGTGCATCAAAGCTACTATTACCAAATCGAAATCCGTATACGCCATGTATACTCATACCAACAATGCTCTGTACTAATACCATAGTACTACACAATCTCGAGCATTTCCATGGAGACGTCTCCTCGAACGTCTCACCAAAAGGTAAGAAATCCTTTATTCGGTCCAACACCAGTAGGGCTTACCCCAAGTTGATTTACAATCAACCCTCAACCAATACCTGCTGTCTCCATGACAGTACAAACCAAACCTCTCCAAGGAATAAATCAATATAGTAGTGTCACCCCACTAACTATATCTCACAATTCCAATTGTGACTCCCGTTGCATTCCATATGCAAGGATGCTCAACTAGAGCTAACAATGACTTGTTGACACTCACATTGGTATTCCCAACAAAAACGAGTTGTCCCGGTACAAGTCCCTCAAAACACTTAACGTATAAACGTCCCCGTGAGGTATTCCCTGCCTCAATTATCACGCCACATAGAGACTACAAGAGTCTACCATAAGTCCCCATCGTATCACCATACGATCCACCGAACTCAGTCCCAACGTGCAGTATAATGGCCACAACAAGCACACTATAACACTGCTACAATACCTGGCTAGCAAAACGCTGCCTCCATAGGCTTACACCAAGCCTACAACCGTATCATACGTTCCATCCCGGTACACCATACCGTAACATCCATTAGAGTAGTGGGTCACACCCAATATTTCTCTAGTACCAAAGCACAAAGGACATCCCGGTGTCCTTACTCAACCACAAAGCATTCCTAATTCCGTAGGATTTATTCCACACCCTCAGGGGGGGTGTGATCATGTCTACCACATGTCACCTCGGCATAAGCAAGTAGTTTCCTCAACAACTACTCCTGTTACCAGTCACTTGGCCATAGCCATTCCAACGAGTATACCCAAAGGTACCACTACTCGTAAAACATCTACCTCAAATATGTGCTGCGGTACACTTCCTGTACGGCGCACCCAAAAATTCATCGAGCGACCTGCTCAGCATAATGGTCTCGTCAACTAATGACCCAGACACTACCATGTGCTCACCATTGGCACTCAAATCATACAACTAAGTACATATACATAAATGTATTATTCATCGAAACGACGCCACGCGTCTGCATAGACATCCACTATGTCATCGTCATCTCGTGACGGTACCTGTCAACATATGACATTCAAAATAGCATCGTCAACTCGTGACGGTACATGTCGAAACACGACATTCACATCCTCATCGTCAAACACATGACGGTATATGTATATCAATGCATATCATCCAACATAATGCTAATAAAACAGTAATATGCCATACCTCATCGCTAACAAGGTAGTGGCATACATGTCTCCGTCGTCCAACAGTGGTACGCAATCAGCACCCATCGCTCGTAGGTGGTGTAATCCACTGAGGCACATAGCGGTATAACCCATCACTATAGAATCCGCGGCATGATCTCTCACCATAGAGTCAGCGGCATAAAACATCGCTATAGATACCAGGCGGTATGAACCATCGCCAATAGATGTAGCGGAATGTACCATCGCTATAAAATACCCGGCGGCATGAACCATCGCCAATAGAATAACGGAATGAACCATCGCTATATAATACCCCGGCGGCATGAACCATCGCCAATAGAATAGCAGAATGAACCATCGCTATGAATACCCAGCGCCATAAACCATCGCCAACAGAATAGCGGAATGAACCATCGCTATGAATACCCGGCGGCATAAACCATCGCCAACAGAATAGCGGAATGAGCCATCGCTATGAATACCCGGCGGCAAACCATCGCCAATAGAATAACAGAATGAACCATCGATATGAATACCCGGCGACATAAACCATCGCCAATAGAATAGCCGATCCCTAGTCTTGTTACAGTAGTGTATTTTAATGCACCTCGCTTGTCATGACCGCGGCACAAATACCCATCGCTTCGACATATCAGCGGCATAGAATAACCTCGCTCAAATGCGACATGCGGCAATACCCTCGCTTCAACATTTGGCGGTAAATATTCTTTCCTCGCTATGATATGACAGCGGCAAGTATTCTATCATCGCGTCAAGTGACAGCGGCAAAGCATTAAAAACATCACTCATCCATAACAACGACTCATGGGATATTCACCAAGCATTCCATCTATACCTGCAACACAATGCATATTCCATATTCCAATATACATCACCATGAGTGTATTTTAATGCACCTCGCTCAAATGTGACATGCGGCAACACCCTCGCTTCAACATTTGGCGGCAAAGCATTAAAATCATCACTTCAATATACATACAACCACAATGAGTGTATTTTAATGCACCTCGCTCAAATGCGACATGCGGCAACACCCTTGCTTCAACATTTGGCGGCAAAGCATTAAAATCATCACTCCATTGTACACATGCAACCATAATGCATAATCCATGATGTATATAAAACGCAGGTTACCGTTTCGTGTCTTTCAACCCTGGCCTTAGCCCTTCGTGTCATAGTGTCCCTACAGGAACAATCCCAAACCATGAGCATATAATAATCCATATTCACCACAATATGATTATAATGAGTAAATACATAAACTATGAGTACAAAGTACTTCATGTATCCCAATGCATTTCAAAATGCTCCCTTTGGTTGTCCCTGTGCCACAACTCATAATCATAATCAACAGGTTATATTATGATTCCATAGATGTCATGACAGATAATTGTTCCACTATGATCACATAACATAAATGCACATAAGCAAAATAGTTGTGTCACACAGCACTAACTACCATCATGCATATTATGTGCTACTCATTTCCATCAATATGACTCTAGGCCCTCAACAACCCCAAAAGAGCAAACCACTGCTCTGATACCACTAATGTAAGGACCCCCGTGTCCTTAACCCGTTATTAGTGTATTAATCCATGCCATTAGTGCATACAATCATAAATACAGGGGGAAACCACTTATCATCATAGCCAATCATGCGTGCAATAAAATTTCTTTACATTATTCCATATAATGTCTAGTTTTCCCCCAACCAAGTCCACATACATCTCATGCACCAATATAATACACTAACATGTTCTCAGTTAATTTAGCAATTCAATAAATAATTGCCTGCAACACATAAATGAAAAGAGAAAGACCATTGCCTTCTTTATACAACCCATATACACATAACCTTGCCCACATGCGAGCATCGAATAAGTATGTGTGTATCTAGTGTATAAAGTATCATGCTCAATACCGTCGTTGGTACCTCGATCCTGGAATCATCTCAAATCCACAGCTCTAGCTCAACTCCAAGCCATCGATGTACCTAGTAACCTGCCCCAACAGAGACAGCCCCCACACTGGGTGAGCATACCAGTATCCCAAATTCAACAATCACAATAATACAATTCATAATTTACAACAATGTAAATGCTATGAAATACAAAATATACTCCCTGGATGATATCATCCTCATCTGGGATTCCCTGTACTGTCCCTGTTCTCAAAACAACTGAAACCATCAAATTCCCAAATGCCAGCTAATCATTACATTGATTAACGAATCCATTTGCTATATACCGATATCATAATCAATAATACCAAATCATTAAACAATGATTACAGATATTCCAAATACCTCACATATGGTTCCATAATTCTATTCCATTGCTCGCTCTACAATAGCGGCATTTCGTCCTCACGCATGCTCAACAGCAGTGGCGTCATAACCGATGTTCGCTCAAAGACGACAACATCCCAATTATTGCTCGCTCAAAAGCGGCACCATATAAATCCCAATGCATATTTATACAATTGTAGCAAATACCATAAACCATGCATTTCATTATCCGTTATTGCTAATGCCATATATCATTTCCCATACACATTCATTGCAACACGGTGTACCAAGCACTCAATAATTGCAATTATATTAAAGGGCTATGCTCGTACGTCATACGTACCTTATAATTCCGTAGTTCGAGTCCAGCCTTGCTTGAGTCCCACGACCCGATGAGTTAAGTGCTAACATGCAAATAACTCTCAATTAAACATAGGCATGCAATCACGCATCCAAGCACGTTCACAACTTCCAATTATATCGTCATTCATGACGATTACCAAAAATAAAATCCCCCCGGCTAATCATGCATAATCCCCAAAATATACCATTTTGCAAGTTCAAAAGTTAGCCAATTACTCAATCGAGTATTCCATTTTATTAAATCTTGGCTCCAACCAATCCATTTTAAAAGTATAGCATTCCTATTGAAATGTAGACATTGCCCCGGAAACCGGCTATTTAAACCCCAAGTCCAAAAATTCCAAGTTTTAAAATAAATAGTGAAAAATCACTATTCAGCAAGCCGCGATCGATCGCTATGTCTTGGCGATCGATCGCCAAGCGCCTCGCGATCGATCGCCAAGAAGTCGCGATCGATCACCGCACTGTTTGTCTTCCTCAAATTTCTAGTAGCTCGTCGCGATCGATCGACGCTCCTCGGCGATCGATCGCGACCTGCGATTTTCCTAAAAACTCGAGCTTCCATGGTGTTTTTGACACCCAACCTCAAAACCAACACCCCTAACTTCCCCAACACCTCCAATACACCAAATAAACCCAATAAAAACTCTAAAAACAACATTTTAGATTTTAACCAAAATTCCCAAAACTCAAATCCAATCCAATACTCAACCATTTAGCACAAAACTGTAATCAAATCGAAGCTAAAGGTGAGGAGAAGAAGATTACCAGCCTTTATTCAAGGAATCGGGCTCCCAAGTCAAGCAACCATCGATTTCTTTCCAAGAGGAAAAGAGGGGAAGGGTTTGGGGTGAGGGAGAGAGACGTGAGGGAGAGGAGAGAGGGAAATGATTCCGTATAATGACGGAATACCGAGTCTATTTGGTATATATAGCTCCAAAATACCGACTCATCATGATTCATTAAATATTATCTGTTTTCACAAATTATCTCTCTAACCTCAATTCCCATTACCAGCCCCATTACAACGTACTCCGGACCCCAGATTCCACCAAAAACCAAATTCCAAGGTTATCACCACGATGAGATACAATCTCATCCCTTGGATCCAACGACTCCAAAAACAGGATTTAAAAATCCCCGGAAGTCCCAAAACCACAACTAAAACACGATTGCCACAGTTAAAATCCATTAAGGATTATTACCACACCGGAATTAGCACCAATAATTCCCTGTCATCACAATACTACATTAGTTGAGAAGTTGTTTGGAAAGTAGGCTTATAGGGTTCTCAACGATAATATTAACTTTCATTGATAAGCATGATTTTATCTATGAAATTTGCATGAAACTTGAAAGTGACAATAGCACACACGCACGTTCTGAGCTTGAGACATGTTGCTTGATTTAGGAGAAAACATAACTTGTTGAACTTTTGGATTAATTCTTGTTTGTCTATAAGCGGGATGTCTGAGCTACATGATTGACTGCGAATTGGTTCATTTGAATTATCACTATTGAACTCTACATTTTGATTTTATTACTTGCTCGAGACGATCAAGTTTAAGTTTGGGGGAGTTGATAAGTGTGATTTTTACACTTATTTTGCTTTGAAATCATAGGCGTTTTTGTATGGATTCCTGGACGATTTTACGATTTTTGGTATATTTTTATTGATTTTGGGAATCTAGGTCCAAGTGCACAAAAGTGTAGGAAATAAACTAAAAATGATGAAAATGGCCAAACCGAGCGAACACGTTGGAGAAAGGACGAAATCTCAAAAGTTGAATTTGAAGAGTGGCGATCGATCGGTATCTTCACAACGATCCATCGCGGTTTTCCTGAAAGTTTTGACCATCGATCAATATTTTCACAGCGATCGATCTCGGATACAGACTTTGAAAAATAATTTCAGAATACTCTGGCAATCGATCGGCTGGATGTCGCGATCGATCGCCAGTCGCGGAAAAGTCGAGATTTAGTTTCCTTATTGGAAATTTTTGTGTCCAGAAGTGGGAGAACTCTTCTACCACTGTAAAAGGGATGAGGTGCATGAATTTTAGGGACTTTTATCGGGCTTTTTAACCTAAACAAGAACCCCCTTCACCTTCATCCTAACCATCATATACCATTGAAGAGGATGCCGGATCGGGAGAGACGGGACGACACAGCAGCGCAATGAGTCATCACCTAGCGTTATTTTTGTATTTCTAAACTTTGTTCTTTCTTTTATTTTCAGATTTTGATGTTTAATTTGTTGCAAAACATATTTTTTCATTGTTATTTGAGGATGATTGTTGGCCAAGTTTTGCAAGACTAGGGGGATCCCATGTTTTGAACCCATAATTCAATTTAAGGTTTTTGATTGATTCTTACAATTATTTGTGCATAATTTATTGTTCATCATGCTTTTAAGGGGTTGATCACCTTTGAGTGATATTTTATTGTAATTGACTTGACCATACGATATAATTAAGCTATGGGTTTAGAATGAGACTGACCAAGTAAAATCAAACACACGTGTGATAGCAATACAATAGATTTACCAAAATCGAAGGCTAATAGTTTCCATAAATTGTCATTAAATATTGAGTGTTAAATAAGTACATGACCATTGCCTTGTTGCCTCTTAATATTAGATTTGTTATATCTTGACCATAGTATAACAAGTGCATTAGGAAAGCTCAACACCTTAGAACGTATGAATTTAAAAATAGGCGAATTATGGAGGATTACATGGGTGAACCGAAGTCTTGATAATTGTCTCTACTGATTTATATTCTCGTTACTACTTGTTTGGGTTGGATATTGAGTCTTTAGTCAATTTAGTTTAATATTCATCACTAATTATCGTAGGATAAATATAGTTAAACCACTTGAGTTTGATAGTTATTTTCTAGTTCTCGTGGGTTCACAACCTTTTCTTAAAATCTATTTATACTAAAACTTGACACCGTGCACTTGTGGTATACAATCGCTACACTGGAACTTTCTGTTTAAATAAATAGCGATCAAGAGAATATAGTTGTGGTAATGCTGTTTATTTTTTGTATCGAGAGCTGTGCACCTCATGTAAGAAGACAAAGACCACGATGTCCGGTGCATTACAGTTACTACATGTAAAACATTTACATATTTCTATACATACTTGTTGTTTTATAGTAAATAATCTTACCAACTTTATTGTTTAATATTGCAGCTTTGGGCATTGTCTCGGATTACACATACAACACCTTATGTTGGTGAGATCAATATTGATATGAATGAGTGGAAATACCCTGATTTGGATTTGACACTCCCTATTCCTCAATACGGTGCAAGGGAATTAATTTAGATATTTATACTTTTACGTTCATGATTTTTTTATGTATATATTTCATTACATTAAAATTTCCAGTTTCAATGTCCCCATGACTTACTATTGTTGAGCCTTAAACGCATGGTTGTGTTTAATGCTTTAATTTATCTCCGGTTTATTTTTGAGTTTTGATGATCAACAAAACTTGCATTTGTTGTACTAATATGTCTACTTAGTGTACAGGGTTAGATTGATAAATTGGTTGGGAAGACCAATGGAAGAGAACCCAAGTTATACAAAAACATATGCGAGTTCATAGGACAATCGGTGATTTTTATCAAGGAATCTATTGAGCTTGGACGAGAAGGAATGACATCTATGAACAACCAATTTAAGTGTTCAACATGTGTGGAATGATGTTGGAACAATTTCTTATGATGGGATGAAGACCCACAAACCAATGGTCCGTTGGTGGGCAAATTCGTATAGAAGCCAATTGGAGCGCAGTGCAATGTTTTGATTATATCTCTTGGCTCGATGCTCCGAACAAGGTGAATCCAAAGAGGTTGGAAAGACAACTCAATATTCTAGATTTCATATTCAAACATCTCAGTCCAATGCGGAATGCATCATGGAGAAAAATGGCATGGAAGTCATAACAAGTGCAGATTGTAGCAAGGTTTGAGCGGCTGTAGAATTTTGGGCGTAACTTCTTCATACCTTAATGAAATGCAATGAAATTTTGTCCACTCCTAGATAAGAGGAATAGCTACAACTTTAATGTTTACCACTTTTCCCAGAAACGAGCTTAAGATGGTCGAAAAGTACAAAGTTTGAGAGTGTTGAAATCTGGGAGATAGTATGAGGCGATCCGAGCCATAGTCTGCGGCGATCCGAGCCATGTTGCGCACCATCGACTGAAGCGATGGCACGGTGTGCACGCTGGCAATCAGATCGCCCAAGGCGATGGTCAAGCTCGCCCCAGGCGATCCAGAATGCTTCCTAGGCCATTGTTTTGAAGGGCGATCGCCCCAGGCGATGTACGGAACGCCCGAGGCGATCCAGAACTTTACCTACGGCCTTGTTTATCATTGATGATCGCCCCAGGCGATGGGGAGATCACCCGAGGCGATCTGGGGCAGATTTGACCGTTAAAGGGTGGCGATGGAGATCGCCCGAGGCGATGTCCGAGGCGATCGAGGAGTGATTTCATCCTTATGTGTAGCAACGGCTAGTAGGAGCCTTGGGGGCCTCCTACACTATAAATATTGATCTTTTGGAGCATTTTGAAGACAAGAAACAAGCCTACAAACTTCATCAAAGCTTTGCCAATTCAAATTTCAAATAGCTTTGCAATCTCCATACATTGTTGTTGTATTGGAGCTTGTAATTGTTATTTTGATAGAGTTTTGTTGTCTTCGTGTGAGTACACCGTGAAGGTGTTTGTTGGTTTATTGTAAAGGTCCTCCAACACCAAAGAAAGTTGGAAAATTGTAAAGTCGCCAACAAGTAAAGTTGGTGCATGTGTTGTGGCTATCCTTGGAGCCCTTAAGGCCAAGAAGACTCGTGAAGAGTGTTGGTAGCTCGGGAAGAGCTTTGTGTACTCGGGAAGAGTATTGTGCTCGGGAAGAGCTTTGTTTACTCGGGAAGAGTAGTGTGCTCGGGAAGAGCTTTGTAAACTCGAGAAGAGTTGGGTTGTGGCTAACTTGGAGCCCTCAAGACCAAGATCATTTATTCTAGTGGAACCTCGGTTGGAGGTTATCTAACCGGGAAGAGGAGACGTAGGCGATTCATCGCCGAACTTCTATAACAAATCTTTGTGTCTTTTATTTCTTTAATTTTCATTACGCATTTATTTACTTATTCTTTTTATTTATCGATTGACGTAAGGCTTCCGCAAGCGCAAAACTCTTTTATTTTTCAAACTCATTTTAAAACGCTAAAGTAGCCAAGGAATCTCATTCACCCCCCCTCTTCGATTCCAACAACTATCATACGAATCAATATTATTATGGCTATTCCGGATGCTTGATCTTATGGTGCCACATCATGTTAGTAGTATTTCAAATGAATTTATTTAATATGAATAAATCAAACAAACTTTTATTTACGGCTATTATTTAATGATTACAGTTCATATGGCGACCATATGATAAGACAGTCGAGTTACCTGAGGATAGTGCACCCCATTTATGGACGTCAATATGTCCATTGATATTTTATGAACGTGTTGAGTGGCACCATCCTGATAGGTACTCCGTCAGTTTGGGGTGATCTAGCATATTCCTGCCACTCCATTAGATAGAGCATTAAATGTACACATATATGATCATCGAGGACGACCTGAATTTAACTATGAGGCAATTATGAATTAATTACGGTGTTGGAAACACCCGAGGATATTAAATCGGGTAGTTGAGATCATTGGATCCAAAGGTTGAGATTGTATTCTTATCGTGGTGAAAAACCTTGGAACTGGGTTTCGGGTGGTTTTTGGGGTCTGGTGTACTTTGTATTGGGGCTGGTAGTGAAAGTTGAAGCTTGAGAAATAAATATGGAAAACATATGATTTTTAATGAATCATGATGTATTTGTGGAGGACTTGGTATTTTGGAACCTTGGTACTATATATACCAAGTGGACTCGATGTTCAATCATTGTTGGCTTTGTTCTCTATCTCTCCCTCTCTCTCTCTCTAAACCCTTCCCCCATTTCCACTCTTTTCTCCCATGGAGGAGAAATCGTTGGTAGCTTGCCTCCGAAGCCGGATTCCTCGAAGAAAAGTTGGTAATCTTCTTCACCTCGCCTTTACCTTCGTTTTGAGTATGGTATTGTAGATTTTGGTTAGGTGTTGGGTTAGATTTGAAATTTGGGGATTTTTAGTAAAAATTCAAAGTCGAGTTTTTGGTATTTTTATTGGTTTTAAATTGAGTATTGGTGGTGTTAAAGGTGTATGGGGTGTTGGTTTTGAGTTTGGGTGTGAAAAACACCATTAAAGCTCGAATTTTTCGGAAACCCGCAGGTCTTGATCGATCGCGGCTTAGCGCCGATCGATCGCGACATGATACTGATTTTGGAGTGACGAACAGTCACGGCGATCGATCGCGAATAATGGGCGATCGATGGGTCTTTGTTGGAACCGAAGAGGGGGGGTGAATGAATTTCATTGGCTACTTTAGCGTTTTAAAATGAATTTGCAAAATAGTCGAGTTTGCGCTGCGGAAGACTTTAAGTCAATCGACAAATAAACAAAATGAAGAAATAAATAAATGCGTAAATTAAATAAAGCGATAAAGAACAAGAGAATTTGTTATAGAAGTTCGGCGATGAATCGCCTACGTCACCTCTTCCCGGCTAGATAACTTCCAACCGAGGTTCCACTAGAATAACTTTTGATCTTGGCCTTAAGGGCTCCAAGTTAGCCACAAAACACTCTTCCCGAGTAAACAACTCTTCACGAGCAACACACTATTCACGAGTCTTCCTGGCCTTAAGGGCTCCAAGGATAGCCACAAAAAACTCTTCCCGAGTTACCCACACTCTCCACGAGTCTTCTTGGCCTTAAGGGCTCCAAGGATAGCCACACACTTGCACCAACTTCACTTGTTGATGACTTATACAATTTTCCAACTTGCGTCGGTGTTGGAGGACCTTACAATAAATCAAATAACACCTCACGGTGTAACGACACGAAGAACACAAGCTCTTCACACAATAAATAAATTACAAACTCCAATACAACACAAATGTATGAAGTTTTGCAATGCTAGAATAAATTTGAATGAGCAAAGCTTTCTTGTAGTTTATAGACTTGTTTCTTATCTTGAAAATGCTCCAAAACATCCATATTTATAGTGTAGAAAGCCCCCAAGGCTCATACTAGTCGTTGCTACACTTAAGGCTTGAATCACTCCTGCATCGCCTCAGCCATCGCCTCGGGCAATCTCCATTGCCGCACACCAACGGTCAAAAACTCCACTGATCGCCTCAGGCGATCGATACCAAAAATCAACGCCGTAGCTTCGGTTGCTCAAAAATATTCATCGCCTCAAGCGATCACTTCTTCGCCTTAGGTGTTCTCCCCATCGCCTCAGGCGATCTTGCCATGCGCGCAGTCCTCGATGTCGCTTCAGTCGACGTGCCTGGCGCAGTCCCTCTTGGGTGCCATCGCCTGGGGCGATCTGCCCGATACTTGCATATTTTGATTTCCTTCAACCAATCCACTTTTCAACCATTCTAATCTTGTTTCTCGAACTTGTGGTAACCATCAAAGTTGTAGCATATCCTCTTAGATACGCATGGACACCAAAATCATCGAACATCGAATATTGTTACCATCTCATCCTGTACACTAAGTAGACACATTAGTATAACAAACACAAGTTTTGTTGATCATCAAAACTCATAAATAATTCGGAGATAAATTAAGCATTAAACTCAACAATGCGTTTAAGGCTCAACAATCTCCCACTTTTTGATGATCACAAAACTTGATAAACTTGAAGATGTAATATGCATGAAATGTGAGTCAACAAGACTCCCCCTTAACAATTGCATAGCACATACAAGTAAAGCATAATACATAAACTCTCCCCCTCAAACCATGCTTGTATTAAGCTCTCCCCCTCAAATCATGCATGTATTAAGCTTCAAGTTTATCACAAAATTCTCCCCCTTTTTGTGATAATCAAAAAGCACAAAGTTCAAATAAGCATAGCACAAAATTATGTTGACACATAGCCATATTTTAACAATTAGCACATGTTCCTCATCAAGCATGTAATAGCCATAACAAGCATAAGATTAAATCAATGAGAGGAAAAACAAACATGCGTTTAAGGCAATCAACAATGACTTCTAGATGTGCAAAATGTGCATATGTTCTATTAAGAGTTCATGCACCCATGCCCAATAGACATTAAAGATCTCAAAGCATCATTTGATAAGTTAATGATAATAAAATCATTAAGGTCATAATAGCGTTATATCTATTTTACTATGATCCAAGATAGAGCATCTAAACACTTAAAGCCTGCTAAATCATATAATTGCACATTTCAAATTCAAAGTGAATTCGTGGCACATCAAGATATTTCCCATAAAGAGATAAGCATAAATCATGCATCAACACAATTTAAATGTGCATATGCTAAGAGGAAATGCATTTTACTATCAATGGATATTGAGCTTCATTATTTATTGGTCACAATTAATTTGTGCCAATGAAATTCTTGATTGCTCTTGTTAAATGCACAATTATAATTCAAAATAAATTTACCTTGCATGATAAGAATGAATTCATATCATCGGTCCTTTACCTCGCGCTTCTTCTATTGTAGTGCATAAGATGATTTCTTCCCTTGAGGTGCTAGTGCCTTCATCCTCCATCCCTTTGTTGTTCCTATAAAACATTTTTGATTTGGGATTCTTTGGTACCCATTTGATTTTTTGGTCCTTGCGGGTTAGCTTTCATCGATGCCTTTGGAATTCATTTCCACCTCTTGTTAGGTTGGTATTGGTTTTAGCAAATCTACATTTATTCTTTGTATGACCATCTTTACAACAATAATATGCAAGTAGGGGAATTATGCTTAGCTTTAGGCAACAAGCTTGAAAAAGTTTTAGATTTGCTTGAAAAGCCTAGTCCGGCTTTATCGAAGCTACAACGTTGCAAGCCAAGCAATTCATTCATCTTTAAACTACTATCACTAAACTTTCAAATAGATTTCTTCAAAGAACTTAATTCATTTTTCAATGAATTGTTTTCTTCATCTCTCTTGGCTACCTCAAGTTTGAGTAATTTGTTACTCATCTTGGTTTTGCCAAGAACATCAATAAGCTCATGATAGGAATCTAATAATTCATCAAACGATGGTACCTCATCGTCGCTCTCCTCTTCCTCGTAATTTGCATCATCTTTGGCCATGAGACAAAGGTTTGTTGCTTCTTCTTCATCGGAGTCACTATCACTCCATGTGGCCATAAGAGCTTTCTTCTTCCCTTTATCTTCATTCTTTTTCCTAGGACATTCATTAGCATAATGACCTTTATATTGACGATTATAACATGTTACCTCTTGTTTTGAATCATGTTTGGTGGCACCGGAGGTCTTTGGCTTGTTGTATTTGTTGCAGAATTTCTTGAACTTTCTAGTGAACAAGATCATCTCTTCATCATCGGATTGTTCTTTCCTCCCGACCAAGGCTATTCTCTTTTCTTATGGATCTATCTTCCTCCTTTAATCCCTTCCGGGTTGAAACTTCAAGCTCATGGGTCACCAATGTTCCATGGAGTTCATCAAGATCATATGACGCACTATCTCCTTTGTTGGATTCAATGATAGCCGTCCTCTTTGCATCACATTCCTTTGGCAAGGCTCTTAGTGCTCTTCTCCATATTTGCTTTGGAGGATACTTCTCTCCAAGTTGGGCAAGCTCATTGATGATTTGAGTGAGCCTTCTAAACATTGAATCAATGTTTTCTCTGGACTCCATCTCAAAGGTTTCATATTTGAGTTGCAATAGATCAATCTTTGTCTCCTTCACTTGGTTTGTGCCCTCATGACAAATTTGTAATTTGTCCCAAATTTCCTTTGCGGTTGAGCACATCGAGATCCGGTTGTATTCCTTCATATCTAAAGCACAATGCAAAATGTTAATAGCTTTAGCGTTTTGAGAAATTAAAATCATATCCGCTCTTGTAAAATCATCCATTTCTTTGGGAATACTTATTCAACCAACTTCCTTTAAAGGAATATGTGGACCTTTTACAATGATTTTCCATAGGTCATAATCTACGGATTGGATGTATAGAGAAATTCTATTTTTCCAATATCCGTAGTTATCTCCCGTGAAGAGCGGAGGGCGATTGGTCCATTGACCTTGAGAAACTCATTTGCTAGATTAGCCATAGAAAATTTTTGATTTAAAATAAAAATCAAATGGCTTTGAAACCACTTGTTGGAACCGGAGAGGGGGGGAGGGTGAATGAGGTTCCTTGGCTACTTTAGCGCTTTAAAATGAATTTGCAAGTTAGCCACAACACACTCTTCCCAAGTAAACAACTCTTCCCAAGCAACACACTCTTCACGAGTCTTCTTGGCCTTAAGGGCTCCAAGGATAGCCACACAAAACTCTTCCCGAGTTACCCACACTCTTCACGAGTCTTCTTGGCCTTAAGGGCTCCAAGGATAGCCACACACTTGCACCAACTTCACTTGTTGATGACTTATACAAGTTTCTAACTTGAGTTGGTGTTGGAGGACCTTACAATAAATCAAATAACACCTTCACGGTGTAACGACACGAAGAACACAAGCTCTTCACACAAGAAATAAATTACAAACTCCAATACAACACAAATGTATGAAGTTTGCAATGCTAGAATAAATTTGAATGAGCAAAGCTTTCTTGTAGTTTATAGACTTGTTTCTTATCTTGATAATGCTCCAAAACATCCAAATTTATAGTGTAGAAGGCCCCCAAGGCTCCTACTAGCCGTTGCTACACTTAAGGCTTGAATCACTCCTGCATCGCCTCGGGCGATCTCCATTGCCGCACACCAACGGTCAAAAACTCCATTGATCGCCTCAGGCGATCGATACCAAAAATCAATGTCGTAGCTTCGGTTGCTCAAAAATATTCATCACCTCAAGCGATCACTTCATCACCACAAGCGAACTCTGCACCGCCTCAGGCGTTCTCCCCATCGCCTCAGGCGATCTTGCCATGCGCGCGGTCCTCGGTGGTGATGTCCCTCTTGGCTGCCATCACCTGGGACGATGATCACCATCGCCTGGGGCGATCTGCCCGATGCTTGCATATTTTGATTTCCTTCAACCAATCCACTTTTCAAACATTCGAATCTTGTTTCTCAAACTTGTGGTAACCATCAAAGTTGTAGCTTATCCTCTTAGCTACGCATGGACACCAAAATCATCGAACATCGAATATTGTTACCATCTCATCATGTACACTAAGTAGACACATTAGTATAACAAACACAAGTTTTGTTGATCATCAAAACTCATAAATAATTCGGAGATAAATTAAGCATTAAACTCAACAATGCATTTAAGGCTCAACAGTCTTGGCGATCGATCGCAAGATCTGGCGATCGATCGCGGCACGCATTTTTCGGGCAGTAGGTTCTCGCGATCGATCGCGGGAAGTGGCGATCGATCACGGCCCTGTTTCCTTTGGTTTTTATAAAAAAAATTGGGAAAATGTCGGGATTTTGGAATCGAGGTTTAATTAGCCGATTTCCGGGACAATGTCTAGATTCCGATGGGAATGCTATGCTATTTTGGGTATTATGCATGCTTAGCCCGGAGTCTTTTAAAATGGTTAATCGTCATGGATTGACGATATTTGGAGGTTGTGAACGTGCTTGAACACGTGGTAGCATGCTTGTGTTTAATTGTGAGTTATTTATGTGTTAACAAATAATTCATCGGGTCGCGGGACTCAGTCAAGGTTTGGTTCAGACTACGGAATCATATGGTACGTATAACGTACGAGCATAGCCTTTTATATTATTGCAACTGTGAAATGCATGGTTTATTATATTTGCAATAAATGGACATATATATTGGGAATTTAATGGTGCCGCTTTTGAGCGAGCAATGATTGGGATGTTGTCGCCGTTGAGCGAACATCGGTTATGACACCGCCGCTGTTGAGCGTGCGTGAGATTAAAATGCCGCTATTGTGGAGCGAGCAATGAAATGGAACTATGGAGCTATTAGTGATATATATGGAATATCTATAATCATTGTTTGATGATTTGATTTTATTGATTATGGTATCAGTATATGGGGAACGGATTTGTTAATCAATGTAATGATTAACTGGCTTTGGAAATTTGATGGTTTCGGTTATTTTGATAACATGAACAGCACAGGGGATCCCGGATGAGGATGATGCCATCCAGGGAGTGTCTTTTAATAATCATAGTCTTTACATTATGTAAATTATGAATTGTAATATTGTGCTTATTGGATTGGTGGTATTGGTAAGCTCACCCCGTGTGGGGGCTGTCTCTGTTGAGGCAGGTGCATAGGTACATCGATGACTTTGGAGTTGAACTCGAGCCATGGATTGTATGCACTTCCAGGATCGAGGTACCAGTGTCGGTATTGAGGACGATATTTTATACATTAGATATGCATACATTCATTTGATGCTCGCATGTGAGCACTACTATATGTGTATATGGTTTGTAAGGGCCTTTCTCTTTTCATTCATATGTTGCATGAAATTAATATGAGTAATTGCCAAATGAATTGAGAATATGTTAGTGTATTATAAGGGTGCTTGCTATGTAAGTGGACTGGAATGGGGAAATTGGACATTACATGGGTTAATGTAAGAAATATATTGCTGGTATGTTATGCTATGGTAGCATGTGTTTCTTTCTCCTGATTATATGATTGTATGCACTAAATATATAGATTAATACACTAATAGCGGGTTAAGGGCACGGGGGTCCTTACATTAGTGGTATCAGAGCAGTGGTTTGCTCTTTGAGGCTGTTGAGGGCCTAGGAACATGTTGATAGGAATGAGAAGCACATACTTATGCATGATGGTAGTTAGTGTTGTGTGACACAACTATATTGCTTATGTGCGTTTATTATATTTGTTCATAACTGGAATATGTTGTTGCTAACCATGATGGTTGCAGGGTCATATGGATATGGACGAAATTATGTGGAATGAGGATCACCTCTTGAGTCCAATGGGCAAATTGCACATGTACGGGGTCACCTCTTGAGTTTACGGGGCAAAGTGGCACGTGCATGGGAGTACCTCTTGAGCCTGCGGAACAAAGTGATACATTCCTGATATTGCCGCTGACATGTCGAAGCGATGATGCCGCTGTCGTGTCGAAGCTATGGTACATGCTGCTGTCACGTCGAAGTGATGATGCCGCTGTCATGTCGGAGCGATGATGCTTGCCGTTGTCATACCGTAGCGATGAAAGAATATTTGCTGCTAAATGTTGAAGCGATGGTAAAGGCCGTATGTCACATTTGAAGCGAGGTTATTCGATGCCGCTGGTATGTCGAAACGAGGAGTATTGGTGCCGTTGTCATACCATCACGAGGAAGAATATTTGCCACTTATAGCGATGGATATTATACCGCTAATATGGCGAAGCGATGAGCTTTCCGCTGTCATATGATAAAGATGGAGAATATTTACCGCTTAAGCGAGGGATATTATGCCGCTGGTATGTCGAAGCAAAGTAGCGAAGAGGGATATTTGCCGCTTTATAGCGAGGGATATCATGACGCTATTCTATTGGCGATGGTTCATGCCGCCGGGTATTCATAGCGATGGTTCATTCTGCTATTCTATTGGCGTTGGTTCATACCGCCGGGTATTCATAGCGATGGTTCATTCCCCTATTCTATTGGCGATGGTTCATGCCACCGAGTATTCATAGTGATGGTTCATTCCGCTATTCTATTGGTGATGGTTCATGCCGCCGGGTATTCATAGTGATGGTTCATTCCGCTATTCTATTGGCGATGGTTCATGCCGCGAGGTTTTCATAGCGATGGCTCATTCCGCTATTCTATTTGTGACGGTTCATGCCGCTGGGTATCTATATATAGCGATGGTTCATTCCGCTACGTCTATGGCGATGGTTCATGCCGCAGGATATATATATAGCAATGGTACATTCCGCTAGTTCTATAGCGATGATATATTCCGCTGATTCTATAGGGTTCATGACCCTGATTACATAGCGATGTTTCTTGCCGCTGATTATATAGCGAAGGCTCATACCGCTGATTTTATAGCTTGGAATTGTGCCACCTTCGAGCGATGGGTACTGATTGTGTACCTCTATTGGATGACGGAAACAGGTATGCCACTTTCTTATTAGCGATGAGTTATGGTATATTGCTATTTTGTTAGCATTATTATTGAGGTCATATGTTGACATGTACCGTCACGTGTTTGACGATGAGATTATTGATAGGCTTAGATTTTGAGTGTTTTTAGCTGTAATTTCTTCCCATTTTTCGTACTTTTTCCTGGATGATATTATGCTTTTTGGTGTTTATTTGATTGTTTCAGGAAAATAGGTCGGAAGTGGAAGAAATGAGCTAAAATGAAGAAAACGGGCGAAACCGAGGCAAAAAAAAGATCAAAATGAAGAAGTTGGATTTTCGGAATCTCGATTGATCGAGAATATTTCTCGATCGATCGAGCCAGGCAGTGTGCTGAGCACAAAATGAATCGAAGTCTCGATCGATCGAAAATAATTCTCGATCGATCGACCCAGGCAGAAACTTCAGAGCCAATTTTATCGAAGAGTCGATCGATCGAGAATATTTCTCGATCGATCGAGCGAGGCAGTGAGTTTCAAAGGCTGACGTGAACAGTGCACCGATCGATCGGACATAATTCTCGATCGATCGACACGCGATTTCTGAAAGATTTTATTTTCCATGTTTATCGTGATCTTCGGGGGTTTTAAGGGGGATTTGATTCATTCCCTCATAGATCATATATCAGACAAAACTCTGGACAAAAAGGAGCAACCCTAGCCGCCGGCTAGCTGCCGCCAAGGAGAGCCATCTTCTCCGTTCTTCGTCCGAGCTTGAGCCAACCGATTCCGGAGTCAAGGAAGAGCAAGAGAAGAAATCACGGTGCAACGCACGGATTCATCCGCCGTTTATCGTATTTCTAAACTTTGATTTCTTTGATTTTCATTTCATTTGATGTTTTTGAGGTCGAGAGACAATTAAACTCTTATGTATTTGATTTGAATTAAATCTAGTTTATTTTATTGAGATTTAGTATCATTGTGTTTGATTTGTTGATTCAATTGTGTTTGAGTGTATTGATTCCTATTGTTCATGAATTAATTGCTTGTTAAGATCAAAGCCTAGCTAACTTTGATTGATTCTGAGAGTTATAACCGAGATCGAGAGATAACGTTATAGCACGCTCTATTAATTCATGAAGTTTGTTTAAGATTGAGATCGAGAGATGAAATCACATACGTGAGAACTTTGAATCGAGAGATTTAGAGTAACGAGGTTTTGACAATTTATGCAATATTAAATTAGTAAATAGGTGCACGAGAGTGACTTGTTCTAGTTTGATATTAGTTTCTTTACAGCTCGAGAGAGTGTATTGAATAAAAGCGAAAACCTTTCACCTTTAGAATCAATTGATTGATAATTTGCTTATTCAGATGAATCATTAAAGATAACACAGTTGAACGAAGAGCTTGATAAATTTCTCGAGCGAATTACCTTTGCATATCCGGAACCATTCATTATATTGTTTCTTGGTTATTTTTCGTTCCTTAGTTTAGTTTTCCGCTAGTTACTCACCTTTGTTAATCGTAGGCTAAATATAATTTTATTAATCTTATTTGGTACTTATACATTAGTCCCTGTGGATTCGACAGCCCTTACTTTCAATTAAACTATACTAAAACTTGACAATCGTGCACTTGCGGTAGAATCGCTTCACACTACTCTTTGAAATATTTTCTGTTTAAAAATAAAGCGGTCAAGTTTTTGGCGCCGTTGCCGGGGACTAATCTGTATAATATCATACGAGATTAGTTAATTGTAATTTAGCCAATTTTATTATTGCGTTTTTGTTTTCTTTTTCTTTTTGTTATTTTCAAGAAAAAAAAAGAAAAAGATAAAAAAAATATTATTTTATTTAAGTATGTTATTGGTTTTTCTTGCGAGGTACTTGTGATGCTTCATCAACAAGTCTTCACAAGATTTGCCCAACAATTTTCAGAGCCGTTTTATTCGGTGTGGGAGAGATTCAATGAACTGGTAGACACATTCAGGTATCACAACTTTTCGAACTATACTCTTCTGCAACTTTTCTTCAAAGGTTTGGATGCACAGACACGAGGATGGGTATTCAGAGGAGCACTGGTGACTGGGAGTCCCCTGGTTGATAGAGATGAGGACAGTGTATTACACCTGTTCAATGATATGGCGGACTTTGATTACCACTGGCATTGTGATCCTTCCTTGCAAGGTTGGAGTCACCAATACTCACCAGAGCCTCACTACCCTAATGATACGCACCAAACCTTTGAGCATCACGGCGACAAGAAGGATAGTTTTGTAGAAGGAACGGCTCAATCAGAGAATATGTTATTTAGACTCATGGCATCAACTGATCAACGTTTAGAGAACCAGGCCAACTATATGTCATCTAGAGCAGCAATTAGCAATCCTAGTGGAAACCATCTCAATGAGCTGCCAAGAGGAGGAGACGAGATCTACAAATCAGGCTTGTTACATGATGATGATCACTCAACCAATCAAGTTTGGGGGAGTGATCCCACTCATGTGGAAGAATCAAGGGAAGTTGAGCCTATGGAAGTGATTGAGCCTACGGTGGAAAAGTCATCTGAGGAGATCCTATGGGAAAACAAGCCAAGAGTGATGTTGGAGGATGAGAGTTTCGAGAACCTTGATATGCACCCATCGATGGAGACATGTTATATGCCATATGTGGACACGTATTTCCCATCGATGCCACCAACTTCACCACACTACGCCCCATATGAGATGAAGTCAAGTAAAGAATCATTCTCCCATGCTCACTATGTCACGACGAAAAGTTGTTGGAGCGACGAGTTTACACTGGAGACATCTGGCCAATCTTGAGGGCATACTGAATGAAGACCCATTAGTGGTATCATACGATACTTACTATGGGCGGCAACCGCTCTTTGATGGTTGCTTCTGATGGTCAAGCCGACGACTAGAAATCAGCGCTTCTTGGGAGGCAACCCAAGCGTATCCTTTTGCATTTAGCTTTGTTTTATTTTCAATTTTGCATTTAGTTTGTTTTTCTCTCTTGTCAATTTTTTTAGCATCCTTCTTTTGCGAGGTACTCAAGTGGAGCGATGAACCCCTACAGCAGTGGAGCTTTCAAAGCCAAACTTCCTCAATCCTCATGCAAGCGTCTTGATCAGGGGAGTTTACTTTTTCCCTTTTGATTCTTTTAAACATTGAGGACAATGTTTCAGTTAAGTTTGGGGGAGTGGCTTGCGTGTTTAACTTGTTTTATCCGCATGTTATGTGCTTAATTGTCACTTGAATCGTCCTTGAGCTCTATCAACAAAATTTTTTTTAGAAAATGAGTTATTCTTGAGAAATGATGAGTTGGATTTGCAATGGTACTACATGATGAAATTAATCCTCATCTAGATAGGAGTCATGAAAATGTTTAACTTGTTTGCTTATATCCTTTGTTAAGCATATGTCAAAATTGAGGAATAATTTGAGCACATTTTGAGTCATGATTGAGTGAAGTATGTATTGATTAAAGTGAAAACTTGTGTTAACTATGATTAGTCTTGAGCATCTTAGATAACTCTACAATTTATTTGAAAGCACTTTGAGGCGAAAGTTATAATTAAGAACTTGACTTGGAGATGATTTAGGCGATCTTTGGACCGTTTGTGCCTTTCGAGCCTACCTTTTATACATCATTCCTTAGTGTCCCCTCTTGAGCCTTATTGAAAAAGAATGGTATATGCATTGCATATGATTAGACCCCCATTCGACATTCTTGGCAAACTCATTATACCCACCTTGGTTTGAGCCTAAAAGAAAATTTTTATCCATCCCTAAGGGAGTATAATGAATCTCATTCTTTGCACTGAATTGTTATATATAGATGAGTTCATTATGAACAAAAGAATGAGCAATAAGAAAAGTTGTAGAGAAAAGCCTTGAAAAAATGAAAATATTCAAATAAGACCCAAAGTGGCCAAGGCTAGAAAAAGTTGAAGAGAAGCTCAATAGTGTGCGAAAAAAAAATTGTTGAACTGATTCTATTGTACTCTCTTCTTTGCATTCATCCTACCTTTTCTTTGGAGCCGACACCAAAAGGCCTAACGCTATAAGCTTTAAAGACCTGTTGATCCAAGTCTAGGGAATAATTACATTAGTGGAGAAGTGCTGGATAGTAAATTTGTAGAGTAATTCAAAGTATTCTTGACTTTAAGTTTTCATGGCACATTTTGATCTTAAAGATATGTACATTATTCATGTTTGACAATAGCACACACGCACGTTCCAATGTTGCGATGTATTGTTTAACTTAGGAGAAATTGCTTCTTGTTGAATTTTGAATGACACTTATCGATGTGTAAGTAGGATTTCTGAGTTTTTACGTGAGTTGTAATGATGATTCATGCATAGTATTAAGTTAACTCTTCTTTTTGAGCTTATTGCTTGCTCGAGGACGATCAAGTCTAAGTTTGGGGGAGTTGATAGGCTTAGATTTTGAGTGTTTTTAGCTATAATTTCTTCCCATTTTTCTTAGTTTTTCCTGGATGATATTATGTTTTTTGGTGTTTATTTGATTGTTTCAGGAAAATAGGTCGGAAGTGGAAGAAATGAGCTAAAATGAAGAAAACAGGCGAAACCGAGGCAAAAAAGAGATCAAAATGAAGAAGTTGGATTTTCGGAATCTCGATCGATCGAGAATATTTCTCGATCGATCGAGCCAGGCAGTGTGCTGAGCAGAAAATGAATCGAAGTCTCGATCGATCGAAAATAATTCTCGATCGATCGACCCAGGCAGAAACTTCAGAGCCAATTTTATCGAAGAGTCGATCGATCGAGAATATTTCTCGATCGATCGAGCGAGGCAGTGAGTTTCAAAGGCTGACGTGAACAGTGCACCGATCGATCGGACATAATTCTCTATCGATCGACACGCGATTTCTGAAAGATTTTATTTTCCATGTTTATCGTGATCTTCGGGGGTTTTAAGGGGGATTTGATTCTTTCCCTCATAGATCATATATCAGACAAAACTCTGGACGAAAAGGAGCAACCCTAGCCGCCGCCTAGCTGCCGCCAAGGAGAGCCATCTTCTCCGTTCTTCATCCGAGCTTGAGCCAACCGATTCCGGAGTCAAGGAAGGGCAAGAGAAGAAATCACGGTGCAACGCACGGATTCATCCGCCGTTTATCGTATTTCTAAACTTTGATTTCTTTGATTTTCATTTCATTTGATGTTTTTGAGGTCGAGAGACAATTAAACTCTTATGTATTTGATTTGAATTAAATCTAGTTTATTTTATTGAGATTTAGTATCATTGTGTTTGATTTGTTGATTCAATTGTGTTTGAGTGTATTGATTCCTATTGTTCATGAATTAATTGCTTGTTAAGATCAAAGCCTAGCTAACTTTGATTGATTCTAAGAGTTATAACCGAGATCGAGAGATAACGTTATAGCATGCTCTATTAATTCATAAAGTATGTTTAAGATTGAGATCGAGAGATAAAATCACATGCGTGAGAACTTTGAATCGAGAGATTTAGAGTAACGAGGTTTTGACAATTTATGCAATATCAAATTAGTAAATAGGTGCACGAGAGTGACTTGTTCTAGTTTTATATTAGTTTCTTTACAGCTCGAGAGAGTGTATTGAATAAAAGCGAAAACCTTTCATCTTTAGAATCAATTGATTGATAATTTGCTTATTCAGATGAATCATTAAAGATAACACAGTTGAACGAAGAGCTTGATAAATTTCTCGAGCGAATTACCTTTGCATATCCGTAACCATTCATTTTATTGTTTCTTGGTTATTTTTCGTTCCTTAGTTTAGTTTTGCGCTAGTTACTCACCTTTGTTAATCGTAGGCTAAATATAATTTTATTAATCTTATTTGGTACTTATACATTAGTCCCTGTGGATTCGACAACCCTTACTTTCAATTAAACTACACTAAAACTTGACAACCGTGCATTTGCGGTAGAATCGCTTCACACTACTCTTTGAAATATTTTCTGTTTAAAAATAAAGCGGTCAATTATGGATGTCATGTATTGACATATACCGTCACGTGTTTGACGATGAGATTATGGATGTCATGTATTGACATATACCATCACGTGGTTGACGATGATATTGTGGATGTCATGTGTTGGCAGGTACCATCACATGATGACGATGACATAGAGGATGGTCTATGTGGACGGATGTCGTCGTTACAATGAAAAATACAGTTGGGAATATTATTTAGTCGTAAGGTTTGAGTGCCAATGGTTGGCACGAGGTGGTATCTGCGTCATCGGTTGACGAGACCATTATGCCGAGTAGGTTTACTCGATGAATAACTGGATGCGCCGTACAGGTAAGTGTACCGCATCACGCATTGAGGTGGTACCTTCGAGTATACTCGTTGGGATGGCTATGGCCAAATGACTGGTGATAGGCGTAGTTATTGAGGAGACTACATGCAAGGGATTAGGATTGCATTGTGGTTGAGTAAGGACACCGGGATGTCCATTGTGCTTTGGTGTTTAGAGAAATATTGGGTGATGACCCACTACTCTAAATGGATGTTACGGTATGGTATACCGGGATGGAACATATGATACGTTGGTAGGCTTGGTATAAACCTAAGGAGGCAACGATGTGCTAGCCAGGTATTGTTGCAGTATTATAGTGAGCTTTTTGTAGCCATTATACTGCTCGTTGGAACCGAGTTTGGTGAATCGTATGATGATACGATGTGGGTTTATAATGGACTCTTGTAGTCACTATGTGGCACGAGGTTTGAGGCAAGGAATACATCACGAGAACGTTTGTGCATTAAATACTTTGAGGGACTTGTATTTGGACAGCTCAGTTTTGTTGGGAATACCAACGTGAGTGTCAACAAGTCGTTGTTAGCTCTGGTTGAGCATCTTTGCATATGGAATGCAATGGGGAAGCACAATCTGAATTGTGGAATATAGTTAGTGGGGTGACACTACTATGTTGATTGTATCTCTTAGAGAGATTAAGATATACTCTCATGGAGACAGCTGGTATCGATCGTGAGTTGATTGTAAATCAGCCGTGGTAAGCATTACTGGTGTTGGACTGAGTAATAGCTTTTCATTTTCCGAGAGATGTACGAGGAGACGTCTCAGGTGAAATGCTCGAGATTGTGGAGTACTATGATATTAGTACATAGAAGTGTTAGAATGAGTATACATTGTGTATACGGATTTCGGATTGGTGATAGTTACAAGGATGCACTATTCTGGATCGGTTGTATATTTTATTAGTTTCGAGATATATTTTGGTATATCCAGGTATTCCGAACGATGGTTCGAGGTTGGAGGGTCATGGTTCATGACACTTTCCTTACGAGGAAGGCGGTATTGATATACCTATTGGGAATCCTTAAGAGATTCGATGAGTCGGTTTTTGTGGTGTTGATGTTGGAATCACACCATTGGTCGTTGGTTCGTCAATCATCATTCTCCGCTGGGCGAGAATACCTGAAGATTGATGGTAGTATTTTGGGGCCGGTATGTATGATTAGAGATACCCAAGCCGAGTGCATTGTGTATGCATGTGGTATCGGTGCTTTGGCATGTATACAGGTGTGTGTATACAATGCCAGCATTTTATTGTCAAGCATCAGATTAGTATGCTTGGATGGATGAATCTCCGGGGAGAGAATGTGGCACCTTGAGATTGGTAATCTCAATGGCACGATGTATTCTGAAGAATGATCATGAGGTTCGGTTAATTTCCTCTGAGGAGGGATTGTCGTATTTTGGGGTCATGGTAGTTCATTACTGGGTAATTTGACAGCATCCCTGAGTTAGGATTGTTGAATCCTAGGGTAAACGAGGAATGACCAGGTTTTGGACTTGTTGGGTGTTGTTCTCGACACAGGTGGCGAGAATGCAATCGATTTTGTCTTGCATGTCCTCTGTGGAACTTGAAACCTTGTGGAGTCTCTATAGTGTGTTTGGACCAAGATGTGATTCCTTGGAACACACGGATGTAGACATCTTTGTAGATGTGTTTTGTGTTGATCGGTGGCCGTGAGTTGCCCGATCCGTGTTGCAAAGTGGTGCAACTACTCCTCTGATGGAGATGGATTTGGAAAGCGGAAACCGGGTGTAGTTTAAGTACACTGTAGTGTACTGGTGGTTTCTTTGGTAACGATGTATGTTTGACATCGTTGGCTAAGTCATAAAGATATTATTTGGGTGATATCTATATTGGAATCACGAATGATTCGTTTGGTTAGCAGTTAGGGTTGACCGACTGCTTTTGGTGGTTAGCATCGAGGTATGCTGACGTTCTTTTGAGTTGGTGATGATCTGGGAGATTTACTCCATTCCAGGATTTGGTGCGAGGTCGGTGTCCTCGCGGTTGGTGTGTCGTTCATGATATGCTCATGATTCGACGATGTGAATCCGTTTGGATTGTGTGGTCTTGGCTATACGTGAGGTACGCCTGTGCAAATTTAGAAGATTAAACTTTATTAGTGGGGGATAATTGTGATGCTCGGGAATTAATGGTATTAATCCCGGTGTGGTAATGACCCTTAATGGATCTTAATTGTGGCAATTATGAATTAATTGCGGTGTTGGAAACACCCGAGGATGTTAAATCGGGTATTTGGGATCGTTGGATCCAAAGGTTGAGAAATTCTCATCGTGGTGAAAAACCTTGGAATTTGGTTTTTGGGGATTTTTGGGGTCTGGGTATTGTGTATTGGGGCTGGTAGTGAAAGTTGGGGGTTGAGAGATAATTATTGAAAATATATGATTTTTAATGAATCATGATTTATTTGTGGAGGACTTGGTATTTTGGAACCTTGGTACTATATATACCAAGTGAACTCGATGTGCAATCATTGTTGGCTCTCTCTCTCTCTCTCTCTCTCTCTCTCTCTCTCTCTCTCTCTCTCTCTCTCTCTCATAAACCCTTTCCCCCATTTCCCCTCTTTTCTCCCATGGAGGAGAAATCGCTGGTAGCTTGGCTCCGAAGCCGGATTCCTCGAAGAAAAGTTGGTAATCTTCTTCCCCTCGCCTTTACCTTCGTTTTCAGTATGGTATTGTAGATTTTGGTTAGGTGTTGGGTTAGATTTGAAATTTGGGGATTTTTGGTAAAAATTCAAATTTGAGTTTTTGGTATTTTTATTGGTTTTAAATGGAGTATTGGTGGTGTTAAAGGTGTATGGGGTGTTGATTTTGAGTTTAGGTGTGAAAAACACCATTAAAGCTCGAGTTTTTTGGAAACCCGCAGATGCGATCGATCGCGGCTTAGCGCCGATCGATCGCGACATGATATTGATTTTGGAGTGACGATGAACAGTCGCGGCGATCGATCGCGAATAATGGGCGATCGATCGCGGGGGTCTTTGTTGGAACCGAAGAGGGGGGTGAATGAGGTTCCTTGGCTACTTTAGCGTTTTAAAATGAATTTGCAAAATAGTCGAGTTTGCGCTGTGGAAGACTTTAAGTCAATCGACAAATAAACAAAATGAAGAAATAAATAAATGCGTAAATTAAATAAAGCGATAAAGAACACGAGAATTTGTTATAGAAGTTCGGCGATGAATCACCTACGTCTCCTCTTCCCGGCTACATAACTTCCAACCGAGGTTCCACTAGAATAACTTTTGATCTTGGCCTTAAGGGCTCCAAGTTAGCCACAACACACTCTTCCCGAGCAAACAACTCTTCACGAGTAACACGCTTTTCACGAGTCTTCTTGGCCTTAAGGGCTCCAAGGATAGCCACATAAAACTCTTCCCGAGTTACCCACACTCTTCACGAGTCTTCTTGGCCTTAAGGGCTCCAAGGATAGCCACACACTTGCACCAACTTCACTTGTTGATGACTTATACAATTTTCCAACTTGCGTCGGTGTTGGAGGACCTTACAATAAATCAAATAACACCTTCACGGTGTAACGACATGAAGAACACAAGCTCTTCACACAAGAAATAAATTACAAACTTCAATACAACACAAATGTATGAAGTTTGCAATGCTAGAATAAATTTGAATGAGCAAAGCTTTCTTGTAGTTTATAGACTTGTTTCTTATCTTGAAAATGCTCCAAAACATCCATATTTAGTGTAGAAGGCCCCCAAGGCTCCTACTAGCTGTTGCTACACTTAAGGCTTGAATCACTCCTGCACATCGCCTCGGGCGATCTCCATCGCCGCGCACCAACGGTCAAAAACTCCACTCATAGCCTCAGACGATCGATACCAAAAATCAATGTCGTAGCTTCGGTTGCTCAAAATATTCATCGCCTCAAGCGATCACTTCATCGCCTCAAGCGAACTCTGCATCGCCTCAGGCGATCTTGCCATGCGCGCGGTCCTCGGCGTCGCTTCAGTCAACGTGCGTGGCGATGTCCCTCTTGGCTGCCATCGACTGGGGCGATGATCACCATCGCCTGGGGCAATGAACACCATCGCCTGGGGCGATCTGCCCGATGCTTGCATATTTTGATTTCCTTCAACCAATCCCCTTTTCAACCATTCTAATCTTGTTTCTCGAACTTGTGGTAACCATCAAAGTTGTAGTTTATCCTCTTATCTACGCATGGACACAAAAATCATCGAACATCGAATATTGTTACCATCTCATCCTTTACACTAAGTAGACACATTAGTATAACAAACACAAGTTTGTTGATCATCAAAACTCATAAATAATTCGGAGATAAGTTAAGCATTAAACTCAACAATGCGTTTAAGGCTCAACAGTCTTGGCGATCGATCGCAAGATCTGGCGATCAATCGCGGCATGCATTTTTCGGGCAGTAGGTTCTCGCGATCGATCGCGGGAAGTGGCGATCAATCGCTGCCCTGTTTTCTTTGGTTTTTTTTCAAAATTTTGGAAAAATATCGGGATTTTGGAATCGATGTTTAATTAACCGATTTCCGGGGCAATGCCTAGATTTCGATGGGAATGCTATGCTATGAAATTTAATTGGTTGGAGCCAAATTTTAATAAAATAAATGGAGTTCTCGATTTTAGTATTGATTAGCCTTTGTTCACTTGAAATGGAATATTTTGGGTATTATGCATGCTTAGCCCGAGTCTTTTAAAATGGTTAATCGTCATGGATTGACGACAGGTTTGGAGATTGTGAACGTGCTTGAGCATGTGATTGCATGCTTGTGTTTAATTGTGAGTTATTTATGTGTTAGCACATAATTCATCGGGTCGCGGGACTCAGTCAAGGTTTGGTTCGGACTACGGAATCATAAGGTATGTATAACGTACGAGCATAGCCTTTTATATTATTGCAACTATGAAATGCATGGTTTATTGTATTTGCAATAAATGGACATACATATTGGGAATTTAATGGTGCCGCTTTTGAGCGAGCAATGATTTGGATGTTGTCGCCGTTGAGCGAACATCGGTTATGACGTCGCTGCTGTTGAGCGTGCGTGAGATTAAAATGCCGCTATTGTGGAGCGAGCGATGAAATGGAACTATGGAACTATTAGTGAGATATATTGAATATCTGTAATCATTGTTTAATGATTTGATTTTATTGCTTATGGTATCAGTATATGGGGAACGGATTTGTTAATCAATGTAATTAACTGGCTTTTGGAATTTGATGGTTTCGGTTATTTTGAGAACATGAACAGCACCTGGGATCCCGGATGAGGATGATGCCATCCAGGGAGTGTCTTTTAATATTCATAGTCTTTACATTGAGTAAATTATGAATTGTAATATTGTGCTTATCGGATTGGTGGTATTGGTATGCTCACCCCGTGTGGGGGCTGTCTCTGTTTGGGCAGGTGAATAGGTACATCGATGACTTTGGAGTTGAACTTGAGTCATGGATTGGAGGCACTTTCAGGATCGAGGTACCAGTACCGGTATTCAGGATGGTATTTTATACATTAGATTCACATACATTCATTGAATGCTCGCATGTGAGCACTACTATATGTGTATATGGTTTGTATAAAAAGGCAAGGGCCTTTTCTTTTCATTCATATGTTGCATGAAATTAATATGAGGAATTGTCAAATGAATTGAGAATATGTTAGTGTATTATAAGGGTGCATGCTATGTAAGTGGACTGGAATGGGGAAATTGGACATTACATGGGTTAATGTAAGAAATTTTATTGCTGGTATGTTATGCTATGGTAGCATGTGTTTCTTTCCCCAGATTATATGATTGTATGCACTAAATATATGGATTAATACACTAATAGCGGGTTAAGGGCATGGGGATCCTTACATGCACCACACGAGACTAACAATGAATTACCTAGTAGTGCATGTAAATTACATGCACCACTAGTCTATTGGTGCATGTAAATTACACGCACCGATAGACTCAAGTATTGTCTTTAACCAAAAATATAGTATATTGGTGCATCAATGCATCATCGTCTATCGGTGCACGTAAATTATATGCACCTATAGAATCATATGGTGCATGTAATTGACATGCAACACACGAGACTAACCAGAAATTACCTAGCGGTGCATGTAATTTACATGCACCGCTAGTCTCTCGGTGCATGCAAATTACATGCACCGATAGACTTACATGCACCGCTAGTCTATCGGTGCATGCAAATTACATGCACCGATAGACTTAGGTACAAATATGAGGTTGTAGCTTTTTATGCAAGGAAATCAAACGCTTGACGAGCAGAACTGAGTTTCTTACTTTCTCCACTCAATAATTTGCATGTGGAACATTGATTGTGATGGCCGTTTTAATCTCCTTCATTTTCGTTGATCAATCGCCACATTTAGTTTCTGTTCAAGCGAAAGGTAATTATTGAAGTGGCCCGTTGATAGTAACTGTTAAAAGCTACAAAAATCTGAACGAGTTCGTGTGTTTGATTGATTCTTTGATTAAATTCGAAGTGGTGAATTAATGGCGCATTTTTTGTCCGCAAAGCACATCTTCAGTGATTTTACATGCACTGTCAGGTGAATTACATTATCCTTTCTGATATTACATCCAGCACCCGGGTCAAACAAATAGAGTCGGGTTCACAGAGGAATGATTTCTGGTTTTGAATGTTATTTGCGACGATTAAAGCGACGAATTTGGGAAGAAATTGCGTTTGCGTTGATTTATAGAAGAGAGAAAAACACGTAAATGATGGGAGATGACAGTGCATGGGTATTTTTGTCTATTTGTAGCGAAATGGACCTAGTTGAAAGAAATTTTTTTGAGTGAATGTGCCGAAAGATCTTTTAGCACCCACTTCTGTACCCGAGATACGGAGCTTCCTTGGTTTAGCAGGTTATTACCGACGTTTCGTCGAGGGATTCTCTAAGATCGCTAAGCCGTTGACACAGCTGACTCGGAAAGGAGTCCCGTTCTATTGGTCCGAAGCTTGTGAGGAAAGCTTCCAAGAATTGAAGCGTCGTTTGACTACAGCACCTGTATTGGTGATTCCTCTGAGAATAAGAGGTTTGCCTTGTACACGGATGCATCACTGCAGGGTTTGGGCTGTGTGTTGATGCAATATAAGCATGTGGTGGCTTATGCATCGAGGCAGCTGAAGCCACATGAGGCTAGGTATCCAGTTCATGATCTGGAACTGGCGGCCATCATTTTTGCCTTGAAAATTTGGAGGCATTACCTGTATGGTACGACGTTTACCATCTATACGGACCATAAGAGCTTGAAGTTCTTATTCACTCAAGCGGAGCTGAATATGAGGCAAAGAAGATGTATGGATTTACTCAAGGATTATGATTGTGAAATTGAGTACCATCCTGGTAAAACAAACTTGATAGCAGACGCCTTAAGTCGGAAGGTGAAGAGTACTGCTGAGGATGCCATGAGTTTATCAGCTATGATGACTTCTTATTATCATCTGGGCTATGATTTCGATGTGGACACGTCGCCGGTGCGAGTGTCGACCTTATTGGCTGAGCCAGACATATTTGAGGCTATCAGGAAAGCCCAGAGGTCGGATGATGAGGTTCAGAGATGGTCATCAATAGTACTTCAGGGACAGCCATCAAAGTTCAGAGTGGCAGAAGACGGTTCCTTGAGGCTTGGTAACAGTTGGGTATTGCCGAGGGAACCAGAGTTGCGTCAAGGGATCTTGCACCGTGCTCATAGCAGCAGGTTTAGCATACATCCAGGTGGGAGAAAGATGTACAAGGACTTATGCGATCAGTTTTGGTGGAGACGGATGAAAAGAGACGTCATCACCTTTGTTAAGAAGTGTTGATTTGTCAGCAAGTAAAAGCGGAGAGGCAGAGGCCTGGTGGCGAACTGAAGAGTTTAGAGGTACCTGAATGGAAGTGGGAGCACATGTCTATGGACTTCGTGACCCACTTGCCAAGGACAACCTCTGGATTTGATGCGATCTGGGTGATCGTGGATAGGCTGACGAAGGTGGCTCATTTCATCCCTTACTGTATGTCTTTCACATATCTAAATATGGTCCAATTATACGTACGGGATGTGGTGAGGTTGCATGGGGTTCCAGTCTCGATTGTGTCTGACAGAGACCCAAGGTTTACTTCACATTTCTGGGAGGGTCTCCAGACAGCTTTGGGCACAGAGGTGAGACTGAGTACATCTTATCACCCTCAGACGGAACGGCATATGGTGCAGCATTACCCGGAACTATTTTCTGGTATGTGATGTATGTTTAGTTTCATTTTGGGTAAGTGCATGTGATTTCGAGGACGAAATCTTATAAGTAGGGGAGTATTGTGATGTCCCCGAAATGATTAATTACAATTTGGACGTTAATTTATGTTTATGTGATTAATTATTATGGTAATTGATTTATGTGTTGGAAATTAATTATCATGTTGAAATGCTTAGTCACATGATAGGCGTGACCCGGGGGTTGCATTTCAGGGTGCATGTTATGCATGTTAGAAAATGGGGTGTTAACATGATTTATTGGTATTGGTTGTTAATTATGTGGAAGATATGAATTTAGTGGAAGTTTGTTGCATTTTTGTAAAATGCTTTTAAAATACCATGTTTGGGTATTTTATACATCATGTTAATTTTGGGGTTCAATTTTAATTAACTTTATAACCCCTTTACCCCACTATACTCTATTCACTTTTAACCCTCACTTTTAAATCCCAAAATTCATCCCCAACCCTAACCCATCTCATATTTTCGAAACTTGGCAAGGAAGGAAGGAGAAATCTTCACAAAACTTTTGTTTGTGGGATTTTTGTTAAGATTTGGAGTCTTAAAGAGGTATGAAACCCTTCCTAAAGTTTTAATGATGTTTGATTTAGAAATGGGTTAGCATTTTGAGTTTTTATGTGGGTTTGTTTTGGGTATGTGTTGAATGTGGTTGGGGTATAATTTTGAGGTGTTTTATGTGGGTTTTAGTGAGTTATGATGATGTTTGAGTTGTTGGAAAGTTTGGGTTTGAAGGGTATGAGATTGAGCTTGGAAAATGCTCAAAAATGGTGAAGAATCGTGACCGCTTTATTTTTAAACAAAAGATATTTCAAAGAATAGTGTGAAGCGATTCTACCGCAAGTGCACGGTTGTCAAGTTTTAGTATAGTGAAAATTAAGTACGGGTTGTCGAATCCACAGGGACTAACGTATAAGTACCAAATAAGATTAATAAAATTATATTTAGCCTACGATTAACAAAGGTGATTATCTGATACCAAACTAAACTAACATCCAACAGATAAACAAGAAATAATAAAATGAATGGTTCCGGATATGCGAAGGTAAGTCACTCGAGAACTTTACCAAGCTTGTCGTTCAACTATGTTATCTTTAATGATTCAACTAAATTCTCAAAATATCAACCAATTGATTCTAAAGGTGAAAGGTTTTCTCTATTATTCGATACACTCTCTCGAGCTGTAAAGAAACTAACAATAAATTAGAATAAGTCACTCTCGTGCACCTATTTACTAATTCAAAGTTGCATAGATTATCAAAACCTTATAACTCTAAATCTCTCGATTCCAAGTTCTCACGTATGCGATATCATCTCTCGATCTCAATCGTAACATACATCATAAATTAATGGAGCGTGTTACAACGTTATCTCTCGATCTCGGTTATAACTCTCAAATTCAATCAAAGCTAGCTAGACTTTGATCTACACAAACAATTAATTTATGAACAATAACAATCAATACGCTCAAACACAATTGAATCAATAATCAAACACAATGAAACTAAAACTCGAATAAAATAAACTAGATTTAAATCAATCAAATACATAAGAGTTTTATTGTCTCTCGACCTCAAAAACATCAAATGGAATTGAAAATCAAATAAATTAAAGTTTAGAAATACGATAAACGGTGGATGAATCCGTGCGTTGCACCGTGATTTCTTCTCTTCTTCCTTCCTTGCACTCCGGAATGGATTGGCTCGACTTTGGACGAAGAACGTAGATTGAATCTCCTTTGGCGGCGTTAGGCGGCGGCTATGGCTGCTTGTTCTTGACCTAATTCACGTCTGGTATCCTCTTTCTTGATTTGGAAGTGATTTATCCTTTTATACCCCAAAAATCATTTCAAAAATGGAAGATAAGATTTTCCCGGATTTGCGTCTCGATCGATCGATATTTGCGTCCGATCAATCGGTGCACTGTTCATGTCAGCCTTTGACACTCACTTCCTCGCTCGATCGATCGAGATTTTCTACCGATCGATCGAGACTTTGAAAAAATCAGCTCTTAAGTTACTGCCTCGCTCGATCGATCGAGATTTTCCACCGATCGATCGAGCCTTGAAATTCTTTTCTTCTCAGCGCACTGTCTGGCTCGATCGATCGAGATAAAATCTCGATCGATCGAGATTCCGAAAATCTCACTTCCTTCATTTCAACTCTTTCTCGCCTCGATTTCGCCTGTTATCTTCGTATTAGCTCATTTCTTCCATTTCCGATCTAATTTCCTGAAACAAACGAATAAACACCAAAAAACATAATATCATCCAGGCAAAAGTACGGAAAATGGGAAGAAATTACAGTTAAAAACACTTAAAATCTAAGCCTATCAACTCCCCCAAACTTAGACTTGATCGTCCTCGAGCAAGCAATAAGTTCAAAAAGAAAAGTTAAACTCGATACTAAGCATGAATCATCTTTACAACATACGTAAAAACTCAGAAATCCTACTTACACATCAATAGAAGTCATTCAACACTTAACAAGAAGCAATTTCTCCTAAGTTAAACAATACATCCCAACATCGGAACGTGCGTGTGTGCTATTGTCAAACATGAGTTACATACATATCTTTAAGATCAACATGTGCCATATCAACTCCTAGTCAAGATTACTTTGAATTACTCTACAAATTTACTATCCATCACTTCTCCACTAATGTAATTATTCCCTAGACTTGGATCAAGAGGTCTTAAAAGCTTATAACGTTAGGCCTTTTGGTGTCGGCTCCAAAGAAAAGGTAGGATAGAAGCAAAGAAGAGAGTATAACAGATTCAGTTCAAAATCTTCTCGCATAATCATTGAGCTTCTCTTCACATTTTCTAGCCTTGGCCACTTTGGGTCTTATTTAAATTTTCTTTTCAAGGCTTTTTCTCTACATCTTTTCTTTTCTTTGCTCATTCTTTTGTTCATTTCATTTCTTTCACAATGAACTTATCAACATATAACAATTTAATGCAATGAATGAGATTCATAATACTCCCTTAGGGGTGGATAAAAATTTTCTTTTAGGCTCAATCCAAGGTAGGTATAATGAGGTTGTCAAGAATGTTGAATGGGGGTCTAATCATATGCAATGCATATACCATTCTTTTTTCAATAAGGCTCAAAAGGGGATACTAAAGGAATAATGTATAACAGGTAAGCTTGAAAGGCTCAAACGGTCCAAAGATCGCCTAAATCATCTCCAAGTCTAGTTCCTAATTATAAATTTCGCCTCAAAGTGCTTTCAACAAACTGTAGAGTTATCTAAGATACTCAAGACTCATCACAGTTAACACAAATTTTCAATTTAATCAATACATACTTCACTCAATCATGACTCAATAAGTGCTCAAATTATTCCTCAGTTTTGACATATAGTTAACAAAGGATATATACAAACAAGTTAAACATTTCCATGACTCCTATCTAGATGAGGATTAATTTCATCATGTATTACCGTTGCAATTCCAACTCATCAATTCTCAAGAATAACTCAATCAATAAAAAAATTTTTGTTGGTAATGCTCAAGGATGAATCAGTCACAAAATCATGCAGTCATGCAAGGTAGGGTAACAAGACAAGTAGCAATATGTGCAAAAGCGAGATATATAAAAATACTCAAAAACCCCCCCAAACTTAGCATGTGAATTGCCCTCAATGAACAAGAAAAATAAATGCAAAGGCAAAGACACATACCATGACGACGATCGTCACTGATCGTCGTCCTCATCATGCTCCGGAGGAGGAATTGGGTAGTGGTGCTCCTCAGCACACATGGATTCATGCTACAAAACAAAAGTAAACAAAATAACAAAATCAATAAAACTAAACTAAAGAAAAAGAAACAAAAGGAGTAAGAAAGAGTTCTTGATTTATAGTCCCAAGCTGGACTGTCATCTCCTCTGTCTTAGTCGTCAAGATAAACTATAGAGGTAACCGTTTGGACTTCATTGCTCATGTGGTAATGCTTTAAGCGTTGCCCATTCACTGTAAATGTTCCCCTGCTAGGATCAGTAACTTCAATTGCACCAGAGGGATAGATCTTTGCAATGGTGAATGGCCCGGACCAACGAGAGCGTAGTTTGCCTGGAAAGAGTCGCAAACTGGAGTTGAACAAGAGTACATCATCCCCTACCTTTAATTCCCTTTGTTGTATACGTGAATCATGCCACTTCTTAGTTTTCTCTTTGTAAATCTTGGCATTCTCATATGCTTGATTTCGGAATTCTTCCATCTCATTCAATTGTAGAAGACGCTTCTCACCTACAGCCTGACAGTCAAAGTTCAACCATTTAATAGCCCAATATGCTTTATGTTCAAGTTCAACAGGGAGGTGACATGCCTTACCAAATACCAACTTATAAGGCGATGTGCCAATGGGTGTCTTAAAAGCAGTTCTATAAGCCCATAGTGCATCATCTAAGCGTAAGGACCAATCCTTTCGGCTTAGAGTCACTGTCTTTTCTAAGATCCTCTTCAACTCTCGATTTGAAACTGATAGGCTTAGATTTTGAGTGTTTTTAACTGTAATTTCTTCCTACTTTCCGTTCTTTTTCCTGGATGATATTATGCTTTTTGGTGTTTATTCGTTTGTTTCAGGAAAATAGATCGGAAGTGGAAGAAATGAGCCAATATGAAGATAACGGGCGAAATCGAGGCGAGAAAGAACTAAAATTTAGGAAATGAGATTTTCGGAATCTCGATCGATCGAGATTTACTCTCGATCGATCGAGCCAGGCAGAGAGTTGAGCATCAAAGAAATTCAAGTCTCGATCGATCGGTAGAAATTTCCGATCGATCGAGCGAGGCAGTGACTCCAGAGCAAATTTTATTAAAGTCTCGATCGATCGGTGGAAAATCTCGATCGATCGAGCGAGACAGTGAGTTTCAAAAGCTGGCATGAACAGTGCACCGATCGATCGAGAAAACCTTCCGATCGATCGAGACGCGAAATCCTGAAGATTTTATTTTCCTTTTTTATCGTGATTTTGGGGGTTTTAAAGGGGAATTTGATTCATTCCAAGGGAGAGAGGAGATCAGACGATTTTTCTGGACAAAAGAAGAACCCTAGCCGCCGCCTAGTCGCCGCCAAAGAGATCCATTCTTCCGGTTCTTCGCCCGAGTCAAAGCCAATCAATTCCGGAGTGCAAGGAAGGAACAAGAGAAGAAATCACGGTGCAACGCACGGATTCATCCACCGTTTATCGTATTTCTAAACTTTAATTTATTTGATTTTCAATTCCATTTGATGTTTTTGAGGTCGAGAGACAATAAAACTCTTATGTATTTGATTTGAATTAAATTTAGTTTATATTATTGAGTTTTAGTTTCGTTGTGGTTGATTATTGATTCATTGGTATTTGAGTGCATTGATTGTTATTGTTCATAAATTAATTGCTTGTGTAGATCAAAGTCTAGCTAGCTTTGATTGAATTTGAGGGTTACAGCCGAGATCGAGAGATAACGTTGTAACACGCTCCATTAATTTATGATGTATGTTACGATTGAGATCGAGAGATGATATCGCATACGTGAGAACTTGGAATCGAGAGATTTAGAGTTATAAGGTTTTGATAATCTATGCAACTTTGAATTAGTAAATAGGTGCACGAGAGTGACTTATTCTAATTTATCGTTAGTTTCTTTACAGCTCGAGAGAGTGTATCTCGAAAACCGTTCACCTTTAAAATCAATTGGTTGATAATTTGAGAATTCTATTGAATCATTAGAGATAACATAATTGAACGACGAGCTCGGTAATTTTTTCGAGTAACTTACCTTTGCATTTCCGGAATCATCCTATTCATTATTTCTAGTTTAAATCTTTATTCTTAGTTTAATTTAGCTCTAGTTAATCAAACTTCTTAAATCGTAGGCTAAATATAATTTTATTAATCTTATTTGGTACTTATACGTTAGTCCCTGTGGATTCGACAACCCGTACTTAATTTTCACTATACTAAAACTTGACAACCGTGCACTTGCGGTAGAATCGCTTCACACCATTCTTTGAAATATCTTTTGTTTAAAAATAAAGCGGTCAAAAACCTCTACTTGCCCACTGGTTTGTGGATGATAAGGTGAAGACACTTTGTGGGTGACACCATATTTACTCAAAAGTTTTTCAAATTGTTTGTTACGAAAATGGGTGCCACCATCACTAATGATTGCTCGACGGGTGCCAAAACGAGTAAAAATTTTTCTTTTCAAAAATTGTACCACCACTCGAGCATCATTAGTGCGCAAAGCTTCCGCCTCTACCCACTTTGACACATAATCTACTGCAACAAGTATGTATTTATTTGAACAAGAGCTTGGGAAAGGTCCCATGAAATCTATTCCCCACACATCAAAAATTTCACATTCAAGCATATTGATCAATGGTAATTCATTCCTCCTAGAAATATTACCGACCCTCTGACATCTATCACATGAAGAGACATACCTGAATGTATCCTTATATAGCGTTGGCCAATAAAATCCAGAAGCAAGTACCTTAGCCGCTGTTTTGGTAGCTCGAAAGTGCCCACCAGCGTCCCCATCATGGCATTTCTGCAAAATATCCTGTATCTCCTCCTTGGGGACACAACGCCTTATGATGTTGTCTACACAGACTTTAAACAAGTATGGTTCCTCCCACAAAAGATGTTTAACCTCAGAAAAGAATTTTTTCTTTTGATAAAACGTCAGATTTTGTGGGAGGATACCACTAACAATATAGTTTGCATACTGTGCATACCAAGGTAACAATTCAGCACTAAACAATTGCTCATCAGGGAAATTCTCATTAATCTCAACTACCTCAGTGTCACTTGTATCAGTCATGTTCTCAATTCGCGATAAATGATCTGCAACCACATTTTCAACACCTTTTTTTATCTCTTATCTCTAAGTCAAATTCTTGCAATAATAAAATCCACCTAATCAAGCGTGGTTTGGCATCTTTCTTTGCAAGTAAGTATTTAAGTGCAGCGTGGTCAGTGTACACAATAACTTTAGCAAGACATAGGTAGGAGTGAAACTTATCAAAAGCAAAAAACTATGGCTAGAAGCTCTTTTTCAGTGGTGGCATAGTTAAGTTGTGCTTCATTCAGAGTACGACTAGCATAGTAAATTGTATGAAATACCTTGTTCCTCCTTTGACCTAAGGAGGACTGCTCCTACCGCAGTGTCACTGGCGTCACACATTAGTTCAAAAGGTAACTCCCCATCAGGTGCGACCAATACCGGTGCAGTTACCAATTTCTCTTTGAGTGTCTCGAACGCCTGCATACAATCAGAATTGAATTCATAAGATGCATCTTTAGTTAACAAATGAGATAAAGGTTTAGAAATTTTTGAAAAGTCCTTAATGAAACGTCGATAAAATCCTGCATGTCCTAAAAAACTTCGGATTCCTTTCACTGTTGTCGGCGGTGGTAATTGTTGTATCACTTGAATTTTAGCCCGATCCACTTCAATACCCTTTTCAGATATCTTATGTCCCAATACTATTCCTTCTTGGACCATAAAGTGACACTTCTCCCAATTTAGTACAAGATTTGTCTCTTCACACCTTGCCAACACCAAATTCAAGTTAGCTAAACATATATCAAAAGAAGAACCAAATACAGAAAAATCATCCATGAATACTTCTAGGAACTTCTCTATCATTTCATGAAATATGGCCACCATACATCTTTGAAAGGTAGCAGGTGCATTACATAATCCAAATGGCATTCGTCGGAATGCAAATGTGCCATAAGGACAAGTGAAGGTGGTCTTCTCTTGATCCTCAGGCGTAATAGCAATTTGGTTATATCCCGAATATCCATCTAGAAAGCAATAAAAATCATACCCTGCTAACCTTTCTACCATCTGATCAATGAAGGGAAGGGGGAAATGGTCTTTACGAGTGGAATCATTTAACCTCCTATAGTCAATACACACTCTCCACCCTGTGACTGTTCTTGTGGGTATTAACTCATTATTCTCATTAGGGACAACAGTAATACCTCCCTTCTTTGGCTACACATTGAATAGGACTTACCCATGAGCTATCAGAAATAGGATAGATAATACCTGCATCCATAAGCTTAATCACCTCAGCTTTGACTACCTCTTGCATTTTTGGATTAAGACGACGTTGAGGTTGAACCACGGCCTTGAATGTGTCTTCCATAAGAATTTTATGCATGCAGACCGATGGGCTAATTCCTTTGATATCTGATATCTTCCATCCAAATGCTTTCTTGTGCTCCTGAAGGACTTTCAGAAGCTTTTCCTCATTATCACCTGTCAAAGACAAAGAAATAATGATTGGTAAAGATCTTTTAGCATCTAAGAAAATATACTTGAGATGTGATGGAAGAGGTTTGAGCTCAAGGTTAGGTGACTCTTCAATTGATGGCTTTTGAGGTTTAATATCTCTTTTTCCCAACTCTCCCAGATTCTCAGTGGCTCGCTTCATGTATGGACTGGTGTTGTTCATAAAAGCTATACTCTCAGTTTCTTCCTTGCAGTGTTGCTCATCAGCTTCCACTAGGCACGCTTCCATGTTACCCTTGAATGTATCTTGCAACAAATCATCTGTCAGAATATCAATAATATCTATACTGAGACACATGTGTTCATCGTGTGGATGTTTAAGTGCTTTGAAAACATTAAAAGTCACTTGATCCTCCCCTACTCGGAGGACCAACTTCCCTTGTTGCACATCGATTATTGCTTTTCCCGTTGCTAAGAATGGTCGACCCAAAATCAGTGGTGTCTCTGAATCTGCTTCCATATCAAGTACCAGAAAATCAACGGGAAAGATGAATTTATCCACTTTGACTAAAACATCTTCAATGATACCCCTGGGGTATGTGATGGATCGATCTGCTAATTGTAGTGAAACCTTAGTAGGTTTTGGCTCTCCTAGCCCCAACTTCCTGAAAATAGAAAATGGCATTAAATTTATACTAGCACCCAAATCACATAATGACTTTGTAAAAGATACTGATCCTATAGTGCACGGTATAGTAAAACTCCCTGGGTCTTTTAACTTTGGAGGCATTTTATTTTGCACAATTGCTGAGCACTCCTCCGTCAAACTTACCGTCTCATAATCGCCCAACTTTCGCTTATTCGACAAGATTTCCTTCAAAAACTTAGCATAACTAGGCATTTGAAGTAAAGCATCAGCAAATGGAATATTAATATGCAGTTTCTTAAAAACTTCAAGAAATTTACCAAATTCTGCGTCCATCTTAGCCTTTTTCAATGCTGCGGGAAATGGGGGAGGAATTACTATCCTATCAATGTGTGTGATCGGTGTAGTGTTAGAATTCTTACCTTTCTCTGTTGCCTTTTTCTCAGTCATATCCTTGCCTTCGGATGTCTCTCCATGACTCTCTTCAGCTTCAGCTTGCGGTCTTAGCTCTTTTCCACTTCTTAACTCAATGGCCTTTGCTTGCTCGTTTTGATTCTTCACTGTTCCAATTGAGATTGTGCCCTGCGTTTGTCCTGAAATTAATGATGCGAGCTTACCCACTTGCACTTCCAAGTTCTTTATTGCTGCATCCTGGGTTGTCATCCTAGATTCAGTTGATGCTATGAACTTGGCTATTAACTCTTCCATATTCAGTTATTTGATCCTCCCGGTTGTAGCTGTTGATTTAACACTTTCTCTTTGTTGGACCACCTAAAATTGTTATGACTCCTCCATCCCGGGTTGTATGAGTTTGAGTACGGACTGTTGGGTGGCCTGTTACCTACAAAATTCACCACTTCATTAGTTTGCAAGAATGGGTTACCTGCCTGGCATTCGATGCTAGGATGACCGCCTCCACACAGCTCACAGAAGATAGCTTGGGCGTGCATTGCTGCCGCTCCCATGCTGTCTATCTTTCGGTTCATGGCTTCTAATTGAGCCGAAAGAGCAGTGATCTCGTCCACTTGATGGACTCCCATTGGCTTCTGTGGCGTGCTCCTCTCTGACTGCCACTGGTAACTGTTGCACGCCATTTCCTCCAACAAGCTATATGCCTCTTCCGGCGTCTTCCTCATTATTGATCCCCCAGATGCTGCATCAATCATTGAACGGTTAGAAGAAAATAAACCGTTATAGAACGTTTGTACCTGCAACCAAATGGGTAGACCATGGTGTGGGCATCTCCTCAACAATTCCTTAAAACGATCCCACGCTTCATATAACGTCTCAGGGTCAAACTGCCCAAAAGTTGTGATATCGTTCCGCATCTTCGCCGTCTTGGAAGGGGGAAAGTACTTTGATAAAAACGCTTTCGTCATCCCCTCCCATGTTGTTATTGAACCTGCAGGTAGTGAATTCAACCATGCCTTAGCTTTGTCTCGTAATGAAAAGGGGAAAAGTCTTAACCTGATGGCGTCGTTGGAGACGCCATTATGTTTGAATGTGTCACAAATCTCCAAAAAGTTGGAGATGTGATTATTCGGGTCGTCTGTAGCTGCTCCCCCAAACAAAACCGAGTGCTGTATCATTTGTATGATCGTCGGCTTGATCTCAAAGTTGTTCGCTTGAATCGTCGGCCTCATAATACTGGACAATGATCCATGAAATACTGGTTGCGCAAAGTCCATCATTGACCTTGGGTTCTGTGCTTCATTATTATCTGCCATCTCTCGAGCTTCTCGTAATCGCCTAAGTAGGGTTCTTTCTATTTCCGGATCGAAAGGCTCGAGAATGGGCTCCTCTCTTCTGAGCATGCACTAGAGAAAAGATACCTGTACAAAACAGACAAAAGGAGACAACAAGATACACAAAGTTATTAACAAAGATCAACAAAAGAAAACAGAAAAGAAAAACAAAAACGCAATAATAAAAGAATTGGCTAAATTACAAATAACTAATCTCGTATGATATTATACAGATTAGTCCCCGGCAACGGCGGCAAAAACTTGACCGCTTTATTTTTAAACAAAAGATATTTCAAAGAATAGTGTGAAGCGATTCTACCGCAAGTGCACGGTTGTCAAGTTTTAGTATAGTGAAAATTAAGTACGGGTTGTCGAATCACAGGACTAACGTATAAGTACCAAATAAGATTAATAAAATTATATTTAGCCTACGATTAACAAAGGTGATTATCTGATACCAAACTAAACTAACATCCAACAGATAAACAAGAAATAATAAAATGAATGGTTCCGGATATGCGAAGGTAAGTCACTCGAGAACTTTACCAAGCTTGTCGTTCAACTATGTTATCTTTAATGATTCAACTGAATTCTCAAAATATCAACCAATTGATTCTAAAGGTGAAAGGTTTTCTCTATTATTCGATACACTCTCTCGAGCTGTAAAGAAACTAACAATAAATTAGAATAAGTCACTCTCCTGCACCTATTTACTAATTCAAAGTTGAATAAATTATCAAAACCTTATAACTCAAAATCTCTCGATTCCAAGTTCTCACGTATGCGATATTATCTCTCGATCTCAATCGTAACATACATCATAAATTAATGGAGCGTGTTACAACGTTATCTCTCGATCTCGGTTATAACTCTCAAATTCAATCAAAGCTAGCTAGACTTTGATCTACACAAACAATTAATTTATGAACAATAACAATCAATACGCTCAAACACAATTGAATCAATAATCAAACACAATGAAACTAAAACTCGAATAAAATAAACTAGATTTAAATCAAATCAAATACATAAGAGTTTTATTGTCTCTCGACCTCAAAAACATCAAATGGAATTGAAAATCAAATAAATTAAAGTTTAGAAATACGATAAACGGTGGATGAATCCGTGCGTTGCACCTTGATTTCTTCTCTTGTTCCTTCCTTGCACTCCGGAATGGATTGGCTCGACTTTGGACGAAGAACGTAGATTGAATCTCCTTTGGCGGCGTTAGGCGGCGGCTAGGGCTGCTTGTTCTTGACCTAATTCACGTCTGGTATCCTCTTTCTTGATTTGGAAGTGATTTATCCTTTTATACCCCAAAAATCATTTCAAAAATGGAAGATACGATTTTCCCGGATTTGCGTCTCGATCGATCGAGATTTGCGTCCGATCGATCGGTGCACTGTTCATGTCAGTCTTTGACACTCACTGCCTCGCTCGATCGATCGAGATTTTCTACCGATCGATCGAGACTTTGAAACAATCAGCTCTTAAGTTACTGCCTCGCTCGATCGATCGAGATTTTCCACCGATCGATCGAGCCTTGAAATTCTTTTCTTCTCAGCGCACTGTCTGGCTCGATCGATCGAGATAAAATCTCGATCGATCGAGATTCCGAAAATCTCACTTCCTTCATTTCAACTCTTTCTCGCCTCGATTTCGCCTGTTATCTTCATATTAGCTCATTTCTTCCATTTTCGATCTAATTTCCTGAAACAAACGAATAAACACCAAAAAGCATAATATCATCCAGGAAAAAGTACGGAAAATGGGAAGAAATTACAGTTAAAAACACTTAAAATCTAAGCCTATCAAATCGCGCACACAGCAGGTGGCGATCGATCGCCATATATGAGGCGATCGATCGCCGAAGGCCAGTAGCGATTTGCGCAGCAGGCGATCGATCGCCATATATGGCGCGATCGATCGCCGCGAGGCAAAAAGTCAGGCGATCGATCGCCTCGATGCAGCGATCGATCGGCAGCAGCTTAAAAATGGAAATGATTATTTTTGTTGAATTTTTGGTATTTGGCTATTATTTAGCTTCTAATATTTATTTGTATGGTTGTGTAGAACCACCCCAGGTACCAACAACATCGAGGAGATAAAGTTCTTCAACTTCTCCACTTTTGGAATTAAGGTACGTAAGAGACGTACGGGCATCGGACGGTAAAACGCACTCTCATACTATGACTACGCAATGATTGCATAAGTATTTATGATGTTTATGATGATGATTATGATGAGTAAAGATACGATGATGTTTATGATGAGTAAAGATGATATGATGTTTATGAGGATGTTTATGATAAGTGAGGATGATGTTTATGATGATTAAAGATGTTATGATGTTATGATGTATGTTAAACTATGTTACTAGAAATGGCAGAATGTTCGGTGGTTGTTATGGGCAAGAGAGGAAGGTACTTACCGCTGACATAGCTAGCGAGGAGATACATCCGCTATCAAGGTGTAGCGAGGGGTATCACAGTACCGCTATATGTCGAGCGAGGGGGCCAATTGTGCCGCTGTCATAACAGGACCAGGACAGTCATATTTCTAATTAACATTGTTGATTATGAACATATGTGAAGTATGATTTTAATCATTTATGTCAAGAACTAATGACTACGTGCATGATTATGAAACAGGGACAACCAAAGTGGGTTAATGCGATTAACCAGGAAGTATATGTTATGATTATTTTCATGCATTTATTTATATGCCATTGCCTTATGATGTTAAGTATGATGTACATGCTCATGATGGGTTGTTCCTGTAGGTACACTTTTGGACTGAAGGGCTAAGGGTCGGGTTGAAGCAATGAGCTAAAAGGAGCATGAAAGAATATAGGATACAGGATTTTGGATAGTCTATACTCTAGGAGTAGTGTAAACCTATAATGTTAGCATTCATTTTTGGGAATGTAATTATTAAGTTTGAAATTTTATTTTTGGCCTGTAATTCTATTAGCTCAAAGCTACAACCGAAACCCTAAGATGTTATTAATGCATGTTTAGTCCATAATATGTGATTATAATGATGTTAAGGTAGGAAGACCCTACAGATTATGATTGTGGTACAGGGACAACAAAAGGGAGCTTATAAATGTATTAAATACAGGAAGTGAATTGTATTTACGGTTTATGTATTTGAATTACAATCATATTATTGTGAATATGGTTTATATACATGCTCATGGTTTTGGGGTTGTCCCTGTAGGTACTTTTGGGCGGACGGGCTAAGGCGGGTTGATGCGGTGAGCCAGTGAGGAGTGCTTTTGGCATAGCAGGCTTAATTCTTTTGTATAGTCTCTACTCTAGGAGTAGTGTAAAACTATATGATTAACATTCTTTTGGTAGGGAATGTAACTAATCCCTTTTGAAAATTTTATTTTGGCCTGTAATCTTAACGGCTCAAGGCATCAATACGAACTTTATATTCATTAGATGCATGTTAGCTCTATTTACGCCTTTAATCCGCACTTAAGGAACTAGGGTCCGTACAGACTTCCTTGAACGTGGAGTTGATAATATTTTTGTGTTTGTTAGAATGATGCTTTGAATATTGAATAAGGAGCTGCAGTTGAATGTATTGATCAAAAAAATCGATAATGATGTTTGTTTGTGAAGAATGAATTTGACGAGAGAATGAGAAGAATGGAGGAGAAGTGGGTAAACTGAAGTCGGTACATTTAAGAAGAAGCACCGTTGCCCTTTTTTGTAATTTTATCCCAAAATGGACTTATATGAACTTAAGTTAGTTTGGGTGAATTATGTTCCATCAGTTGGTACCGGCCCATAAGTTCCGCAAACTAAAAATAGAATTATAATTGGGCTTCATCATATAATGGTATAAAGGAAATAACACATGGGCTAGCCCGAGCTGAAGCCCATACTAGCCCATGTTTTGTCTCGCCCCTACATATCTCCCAACCGGACGTTGAAGCTTTTACACGAGGGGATGCTCGTAGTTGGTATTCAAAATATCTGATTCAAGTAAGATCCGTAAACTTGCCGCATATTGAGTTGATAGTAAAGGCCGTACGTGTAAGGACCCCAAGCCCTTAACCCTTGATTAGTGTATTAACCACTATGTGTGGCACATGCTTTCAATAAAAAGTCAATCGGGAAGCTCAGATGATACTTTATCATTGCATGGCAATTACAAAATTTCCATTAACACTCAATGTTAAAAGATCATCAGCCTAACAACAAATAGACTCATAAAGTTCGCCCATTACCATCCCATTTGTGCCACTTTTTAAATTGTGGACTTTTATAAAAATTTGGGCAGAGTCTTCCCATAAATAGAGCTATCCCGAAATAAAAGCACAACACATAACATAATTCCCGGCCAGGGAAAACATAATACTCATCAGAATGCAGTAATACCAAGTAAATTCCCAGCCAGGGAAGACACCACACATATGACGACAAAAGTGGGTTTCAACACCCACATAATACACCAATGACTCTCATATCATTTAGCAATTCTACCTCTAATTGCATGCAACATCAAATGAAAGAGAGAAAGGCTCATGCCTTTATATACAATCCATATACAAGTATAATCGTGCTCACATGCGAGCATCATGAATATGTATATAACCCTCAGGTGTATATAGGTACTCTATACGATACCGTGCTCCATCAAGCTCTGGTATCACGATCCTGGGAGTAAATCCAATCAACAGCTCGAGCTCAACTCCAAAGCCATCGATGTACCTGTTCACCTGCCCCAACAGAGACAGCCCCCAACGGGGTGAGCATACCAATACACAAAATCCCATAATCACAATAATGAAATTCATAATTTACAACAAAAGTAAATACTAATGAATTTTAAATGATACTCCCTGGATGGCAACATCCTCATCCGGGATTCCGTGTACTGTCCCTATTCTCACAATCATCAAACTCATCAAATCTCATAAATCAGTAAATCAACACATTGATTTAACTCATAGCATGCCTGATTCTCAAGTATCAATAATTAATGATTCCAAATTCATTATACATACAAACATAGATATCTCGATATCTAATACTGATTTTCAACTTTGCTACCAATCACAGATAGCTTAAATGCCTAGCATTATTTTACCAATTCTCCATTTCACTTAGACATCTCACATGTCTTACAATGAATACATGATCCCACGATCATTCTCAGGCATCTCAAATGCCCTACAATAGTCATATAAACCCAGTACCCCATATCTCAGGTAAGGTTATACTACTCTAGTATTACGCACACTTGTGGCAGCAATGTCAAGACTAGGTCGTTCCATAGTCATTTCAACACATATATATATATAGCCATACCCACAACCATCTAATGCAATTAAAACACATTATGCATTTCACAAATGCTTTCACATAAAGTAATGCTCGTACGTCACACGTACCTTAAATTTCCGAAGTCCGAGCCAAACCTTGCTCGAGTTCCATGCTCCGAGGAACGATGTGCTAACACGATAAATAATTCACAATTATTTACGAACATGCAACCCATGCTCAAGCACACCCATAACCCTCAAAAAATATTGTCAACACACGACAATTAACCATTATCGAAAATTGCTCAAGAACACCCCACAATTTTCGAACCTTCACAACACAAATCGAACTCAAATAATCACCATAATTCATCTAAAACTTGAATTAATCAATTATTAACAAGAATCGTCACTCCCTGCCAAAAACCCCAATTTTCGAACCAAACCCTCGCCCAACAGCAAGAAATTCGAACCAAAAGCCATGCAACCAGCGCTCAAACCGAATCAATTGGCAACCAAAATCTTTGAACCACAAAGCATAAAATTTTCGACACAAAATGCAGCACAAAACGCCCCAAAAACACTGGAAGAAAAGCCCCAAAAATCGTACCAAAATCGAGCCACAAAATCGGACAGAAATCCAGTTCGAACCCTAGCGCTTTTCTGGCAAATCCGAGCTCAAATCGCGACCAAACTTCGAATTGTTGGTATGGGGAGGAGCGCCTGGAAGAGACGAAGCCACCGGTAGGTCGGACCGCGCCGAACGGCGGCCGGACGGCGGCGGGCGCGGCGTTTGAAGCTGCGTGGGTCGAAGCAGATCGGGAAGACCAGCGTGCGCGAGGAGAGAGAAATAAGGTGCTGAAATGGTTTCGATAATTAAAATCTCGGGTTCAACTGGTATTTATAGCAAAAATACCCCGAAATACTAATAGCCCCACAAATACATCATGATTCATTAAAAATCATCTGTTTTCAAAAATTCTCTCTCTAACTCAAAAACCCCCTACATGTGCCCACACCAAGCACCCGAGATTCCGAGTCACACTAAAAACCCAACTCTTAGATTTTTCACCATAATGAGAATACAATCTCAACCTCGGGATCCAACAATCCCAACTACCCAAATAAATGAACCCAGAAGGCCCAACACCGCGATTAAACTCCAAATCGCCACGTAAAACAACTTTAGGGGTTATTAACACTCCGGGATTAACATCCCTAATCTCTGGTCATCACAATATCCCCCACTAAAAGAATTGCGTCCTCGAAATTAGCACCGGTGTAATACGTAACACCCAGGCTACCCAACAACATGAAGCCATAACCTCGATTCTTGACCATATCAGAATCGTCTTAATAAACGTGAGGATACTTACCTCACATCAAACTCTGAAACAGAGCGACATACCAAAACCAACATATCACTCAAGAGGCAAAACGTACCTCGATGCGGTCCATCCCAAAAGTCAGTCCCTCATGACTGCAAAACAACCAATACTAATGATTGTAAATCGGATGGTCATCCTTAGTTCTAATACAACTAGTAAGAACGCATCCTGAATGACACCTCAACCGTGAGAACGTTGACCTCGTGTCAAACTATGGAGTGGAATAGACTTCCAAATCCATCATAACGTCGAAGAGCGTCAGTGCCACTCAACGCTAATAATCCAAAAGCAGTTAGTCGACTGAAACTGCAAGGATTCGAATTGCTCCCGATTCCATCGTAGATATCATTCAAAGACATCTCTATCATGACTCACGATGTCTAACATACATTGTTACGGGGGAAACATTAGTATACCACGGTGTACACATACCAAACCTGGTTCCTGCTACACAAGCCACCTTCATCCAAGGAGCAGTTGCACCCTCTGCAACTCGGATCGGGCAACTCACGGCCACCGATCCACACCCGAACACATTTCACAAGATGTCCACCTCCGGATATTCCAAGAATCACATCCTGATCATAAATAAACCATTGAGACTCCACAGAGTTTCAATTTCTGAAAGGACATGCAATAAACTCAATGCATCCTCAACGCTTGTGTCGACAGCGACACCCAACAAATCCGAATTCCTGCCATCCCTTGACAATCCTAGGATTTAACAATCCAAACTTGGGAAGGCTATCGCATAACTCGAAGGAAAACACCAACAAGGAAATACCTTACCCACACAAGATAATCCCTCCTCAAAGGAGTCAACTAACCTCACGATTATGCCTCATAATTATCGTGCCATGGAGATTCCCAATCTCAAGGTGTCCCATATCTCTCATCAGAGATTTAACCATCCAAAAATAGCATAACTCTATGCTTGACAAAAGGAAATCAATAACTGGCATCCGTATACTCACCGGTATACCTGCCTAAGCACGGACATCACATGCATACTCAATGCACTTGGCTCGGGTATCTACAACATGCCCCTAAGCCCAAACACAACTGTTAATTCTGAGTCATTCCCATCTCAGTGGAGGATGATAATTGACGATCAACAACACGGCGTGATTTCCAAAATCAACACCACACGTACCAACTTACCGAATCTTTCAAAGATTCCCAAATAGGTATAATACTACCCCCCTTCCCCACAAGGGAAGTGCTATCGAACTCGAGATCCACTAGCCTCGAACCACTGATAAGTGTGATTTTTACACTTAATTTGATATATGATTAGGGACGTTTTTATAGTGATTCCTGTAAAATATTACGCGTTTTGGTATATATTTGTATATTTCAGGAATCTAGGATTAAATGCATAAAAGTGGAGAAAATGAGCTAATAATGATGAAAAGGACCAAACCGAGCAAAGACGTCGAAGAAATGATGAAAATCAAAGTGAAGAAAATCTCATGTCACACGCAGCAGATTTAAAGAGGGAGACTCACGTAAATTCCCGGAGGTTGCCATGTTGGTTTGGAAACAAATTTACCGAATATTTTATTAGTCTAAGATGGAAGCTTTGAGAGATTAAAAGGAATAGAGGAGATTCGCGTACATCAATTTAGATTTATTGCATGTTTCATGGAATATTGCATACTGGGTTTAGAAGATTGGAGGGGAGATACCATATATATAAAACGAGGGCAGCAAGAAGAGAGGGGGAGACTTCAACAAGGAAAAGAGACGTAAAGATACGGGTGAGAAGCAAATTCTGAGAGGAGAGGGAACTTACGTACGATTCACGGAGGAGGCGGATAAAAGGTAGAAAAGCAGCAACGTGCGAAGGGGGAGGAGATTGAGAGGAGCGAAACATACAGGAGAAGAGGAGAATCAGTTTGAGAGAGAAGAAACGTACGTGGGAGTTCAGAGTGAGGGGAGCAGCGAATACGGGACCATATCAGAGATAAAACGTGCTCCGGAAAAGAGAGAGGAGAGATCAGAAGCAAGCGGACGAGAGTTTACGTGAGTGGAAAGGATAGACGTGAGAAGAGTTGGAACGAGAAGAAGTTTAACAGGAGAGGCACGAACAGAAAGGACTTCACGCACAGCATCGATAAGAGAACAGAATTATACACGACGTGGAGAGTGATTGGAACAGAGGAGAAAAGAATAAGCAGAAACGTGAGGAGTTACGGGAAGATAGAAGTAGATTTACGAAAAGATAACCAGAAGAAAAGAGTGACGAGTAAGGAGTGAGGAAGGAGACGAGAGTTTACGGCAGAGATTAAGAACAGAAGGAAAGTGATTCGAACAGAGGAATTCACGTACAGAAAGCAACGAATTGTTGAAGATCAATTCACGTACGTACAGTGAAAGGTAGCAAGGTGTTGGTGAAGAACTCACGTACAGAGCACGACCAAAGGAAGAGACTGAGCTACGGATCGACAACGCGATTCAACATCGCTAGTTTATGCGTATTTCTAAACTTAGTTTGATTCTATTTAATTTCTTTATGCTTTTGATGTTGAAAAACATGATTTTGCATTTGATATTGAATATGTTGATAGGCTAAGTTTATTATCAAGACTTAGGGGATCCTATGTTATGAACCCATGATTTAATTTTAATGTTTTGATTGATTCTTATTTATCTAAGTGTATAGATCATTGTTATTCATGCTTTTAAGGGTTTGGCCATCCTTGAATGATAATAAATTACAATTGAGATCGAGAGATAAAATTGTGATTCGATATAGTGATTTATGCCGTGGATTTCAGACTGAGATCGAGAGATAAAGTCAAATACACGTGTGATAGCTATAGATATCTAGTAATCGAAGGCTAGAAGTTTTCATAGATCGATTTACAATATTAATTGTTCAATAAGGGTACGAGAGTGGCTTATTGTTACGTTAGTATTAGATTTGTTATAGCCGGACCAAGGTATAGCAAGTGAATTAGGAAAACTCGTCACCTTAGATTGTTTAAATTAATTCTTAACTAATAGGCGAATTGTGGGTGATTACATAGGTGAACCGAAAGTCTTGATAATTGTCTCTATTGATTTTATTCTCATTCTCTATCGTTTGTTTGGATTTATTATTGAGTTAATTAGTTAAATTAGTTAATTAGTTATAACCAATTTTCGTATGCTAAATATAGCTAAACTAGTGGAGTTTGGTACTTATTTACTAGTCCTCGTGGGATCGACAATCCGTACTTATATTATCATTATACTAAAACTTGACACCGTGCACTTGCGGTATAGAATCGCTACTCTGAGAAAATAATTGTTTAAAATAAAAGCGATCAAGTTTTTGGCGCCGTTGCCGGGGACTAGTTTTAATAATATCAAACGAGATTAGTTGACTGTAGTTTAGTCATTTATTTGTTTTTATTTTCGATTTTTTTTTCTTTCTCTCTATTCTTCTACTGTTTGTGTTTTTTTTGGTTGATTGTTACAGGTTGTTATCTCTTGGTGCATGCTAAGGAGTAGCAAGCCTACACTTGAGAGAACACTTGTCAAAGGAGGCTAAGGCAAGCAAGAGCACACATGGCTAATAACGAGGAGATTCCGGTACCACTAGTGGCAAGATCACTCATGGACTATGCCCACCCTGCATTCCATGGATCACTGTCGAGTATCACGAGACCAACCATACAGGCTAACAATTTTGAGATCAAGCCTGCTATCATACAGATGATCCAACATTCGGTCCAGTTTGGGGGAGCTGCTACAGATGATCCAAATGATCACATCTCCAACTTCTTGGAGATTTGTGATACATTCAAGCATAATGGCGTTACTGACGACGCCATCAGGTTACGTTTGTTTCCCTTTTCTTTAAAAGATAAAGCTAAATCCTGGTTACAATCGTTGCCTGCAGGATCTATTACCACCGCGGGATGGAATGGCGCGGTTGTTCTTGTCAAAATTCTTTCCACCATCCAAGACGGCCAAGATGCGCAATGACATCACTACTTTTGCCCAATGTGATCCAGAGACACTATATGAGGCTTGGGAGCGCTTCAAAGATCTACTGAGGAGATGCCCTCATCACGGCCACCCTATCTGGCTGCAGGTACAAACATTTTATAACGGTTTATTTTCTGATAATCGTTCTATGATTGATGCAGCGTCAGGAGGAACTGTGATGAGGAAGACGCCCGAGGAAGCTTATACACTGTTGGAGGATATGGCTGCTAATAGCTGTCATTGGCAGTCCGAGAGGAACGTGCCAAAGAAGCAAGTCGGATTGCATCAAGTGAGTGAAGTCACTGCCCTAGCTGCCCAGTTGGAAGCGCTGAACAAGAAGATCGATAGTTTGAGCATGCATGCAATGCAAGTCCAAACTGTTACATGCGAGCTTTGCCATGGAGGACATCCGAGCACTGAATGCCAGGTTGGTAACCCATTCATTACTACTAATGAAGCTGTTAATTTCATAGGGAACCGACCACCACATACCTACCCCTACCCAAATACGTACAATACTGGGCCGAGGAACTATCCCCAACCACCACCGGGGTATGCACCAAAGCCAAGCATGGAGGAGCTGCTAAGTAAGTTCATATCATCGAATGAAACAAGGATGAACAATCATGAGGCATCGATAAAGAACTTGGAAGTCCAAGTGGGACAGTTAGCAAAGATCGTAGCCGAACGAGCACAAGGATCACTATCTAGTGACACTGAGACGAAACCTAGGGAGCAAGTCCATGCTATCACGTTGAGGAGTGGAAAGGAGGTCGCTGAGAAGAAGGATGTGCACGTAGAGTTAAGAGGCGAGGCGGACGTCAAGCAAGAAGAGGGACAAACACGCGACAAAGGTAAGTCTACTAAGACCTCTACACCCATCACACCTGCTAAGGTAGATATCCCACCCCCATTCCCCGCTGCGTATAAGAGAGCAAAGATAGATGCTAAATTTGCTAAATTTTTAGAATTGATTAAGAATCTTCATATTGAGATGCCTTTCATAGATGCTATCCGGCACATGCCGAATTATGCTAAGTTTTTAAAGGAGATTCTATCGAAAAAGCGGAAACTGGGAGAGCATGAGATGATAAACTTAACTGAGGAGTGTTCAGCTGTCATTCAAAATGATTCACCTCCAAAGTTAAAGGATCCAGGGAGTTTCACTATACCTTGCAAAATAAATTCTAAATCTTTTAATAAATCTTTATGTGATTTGGGGTCAAGTGTTAATTTAATGCCTTTGTCTGTGTACAGGAAGCTGGGCTTGGGAGAGCTAAAAGCAATCAATGTCTCATTGCAGATGGCAGACAAGTCCATCAAGTACCCTCATGGGATAGTGGAGGATGTACCGGTAAAGGTTGACAAATTCACAATTCCAGTGGATTTCATGGTGCTAGACATAAAGGAGGAGGCGGACATGCCATTGATATTAGGAAGACCGTTCCTAGCTACTGGAAGGGCATTGATAGATGTCCAAGAAGGGAAGTTGATCCTCCGAGTAGGGGGGGATCAAGTTACTTATGATATGTTCAAAGTTGTGAACACCACACGCACTGAGCACCGATGTTTTAGTGTCAATATAATTGATACACTATCTGTTGATGCGATGCAGGGTAAGAGTGAGAAGAAGGTGGAGGTCACATCGAATGGCCAACAAAGAAGAGGTAAATTTGGTGTAGGAGACTCGGTATTAATGAATAGGAAAAAGATGAGATTTTTTCCATGGGAGTCTGACGCACCATGGGCTGGACCATTCAAAATTATCGATGTTCTACCATTCAACACCTTCAAACTGAGAGATGACCATGGGGGACTATTCACGGTGAAAGAGAAGTGGTTACGACATTACCACATGGAGGATGTGAAATCACTCCCTACTGGCCATAGCGGCACTTGAGCTTAAACGGTAAAAAGTCCAGCTTGGGACTATAAATCAAGAACTCTTTCCTATCCCTTTTGCTTTGTTTTAGTTTATTTTGGTTTGTTTTTGTTTTTGTTTTTGTTTTTTTTTTATTTTGAGAGACTCCGTGCGTGCTGTGACGTGTTCCAACAATATGCCCCACGAGCTGATGAGGAATTGGACAACGATCACTGACGGTCGTTGTCAACGGTAAATGCTTTGTCGTACTTTCCATGCTTATTACATTGAGGACAATGCATGGTTTAAGTTGGGGGAGTGCATTACTTTTCATGCTTCTTATTTGAAAATTGATCGTTTCTGGAGCACCAACAAAAAAATTTTCTTGAAAATGAGTTCAATTAGTAAGATAAGAATAAATCATAGTAGTGGTCTCTATTCCATGATGATATTAATCCCACTATGCATGTCAACTTGAGTTTTGATGATTGTAAGACTTGTTGTGAATATCTTGTTTTGACTAGCATGTCAAAGATGAGGAATATATTGAGCACATTTGAGTCATAATCTTGTGAATTGCATTTGTAGTAGTGAAAATTTTTGTGAACTTGATGAATTGTTTTTGAGCATCTTAGAGCACCTTAGAAACTATTTGATGATGACACTTCAAGGCGAAATTTTATAGTCATGAACTTGATTAGGAGATGATCTAGGCGATCTTTGCACCGTTTGAGCCTTTCAAGCTTACCATGATATATATCAATCTCTAGTGTCCCATTTTGAGCCTAATTGAAAAAGAATGGTGTATGTTTAACATGCTATTAGCCCCATTCAACATTTTTTTGGCAACTCATTATACCCACCTTTATGAGCCTAAATTGAAAGAATTCATCATTACCTAAAGGGAGTATAATGAAACTCATTAGATGCACATAATTTGCTATATGTTGATGAGCTTATTGTTGGAAAAAAAAAATGATGACTGAGTAAAGAAAAAGATAGATAAAGCCTTGAGAAAAAAAGTGACTAAATAAGACCCAAAGTGGCCAAGGCTAAAATGAGAAAAAGAAGAGAAGCTCAAGTTGTGCTAAAAATTTGAATTTTACATGATTATACTCTCTTCTTTGTGCTATCCTATCTTTTCTTTGAAGCCAAACACCTAGGCCTAATGCTACAAGCTTAAAAAGACCTATTGATCCAAGTCTAGGGAGTGACTACATTAGTGGAGAAGCTGTTTGAGAATGGGACTATAGGGTGCTCAACGATAATCTTACTTTTCATTACCTAGCATGATTTGACCTATGAAAATTGCATGAAACATGAAAGTGACAATAGCACACACGTACGTTCTGATTCAGAGACATGTTGCTTGATCTAGGAGAAAACACAGCGTGTTGAACTTTCTGATTAACTGTTATTTGTCTGTAAGTGAGATGTCTGAGTTACTTGATTGACTGCGAATTTGTTTATTTGAATCTTCAATATTGAACTCTACTTTGTGATCTTATTTCTTGCTCGAGACGATCAAGTTTAAGTTTGGGGGAGTCCGTTCGGAAAAACTGGATACAATAACACCCATTGCATCCCAAGTACACGGATTCCCCAGATCGAGTCAACGACGACTTGATGATTCTCTTGTTGGTACTCCAATATTATGAGCTGTCCCAGACAAGTCTCTCAAAACAATAGACGTATAAACGTTCTCATGGGGTGTCACATGCCTCAAACATCATACTACAAAGGGACAATCAAAAGCCTGCCAAAAGTCTCCATCGTATCATCATACGATTCACCAAACCCGGTTCCAACGCGTAGTATAATGGCTCCAACAATCACACTATATCATTACTACGATATCTGGCTAGCAAAGCGCTGTCTCCATAGGCTCATATCAAGTCCACCAACAACCCATGTGTTCCATCTCGGTATGCCATACCGTACAAACCGTTAGAGTAATGGGTCATCGCCCAACATATCTCTAAAATACCAAGCACAATGGATAACCCGGTGTCCTTGCTCACTTATGATGCAATCATAATCCAATATGATTTATCCCACACCCTCAGGGTGGGTGCAACCATGTCTACCCTACGTCACAACACAAGCGAGTAGTTTCCTCAATGACTACTCTTACCACCAATCACTTGGCCCTAGCCAAACCAACGAGCATACCCAAGGGTATCATCGCTCGACAATTATTTAACTCTATAACATGATGTGGTACACTTACCGGTACAATACATCCAATACTCCACCGAGCAAACCTGTTCGGCAAAAAGGTCTCGTCAACTAGTGACCCAGACACTACCATGTGCTCACCATCGGCACTCAAACTATACAGCCAAATACATAACACAAATGTATTAATCATCAAAACGACGCTACACGTCTACATAGAACATCCACTATGCCATTGTCATCTCGTGACGGTACCTGTCAACATATGACTTTGAAATAATATTGTCGACTCATGACGGTAAATGTCGATACACGACGTCTATAATCTCATCGTCAAACACATGACAACATAAGTAAATCAACACATGATATCCACAATAGTGCTAAATAAACAGTAATATGCCATACCGCATTGCTAACAATATAGCGGCATACATGTCTCCGTCATCCACAGTGGTACGCAATCAGCACCCATCGCTCGTAGGTGGCGTAATCCAGCGTCACGTACATATCGGCATAACCGATCGCTATAGAATCAGGGGCATAATCCCTCGTCATAGAGTCAGCGGCATAAAACATCGCTATAGACATCTGGCGGCATGAACCATCGCCATAGATGTAGCGGAATGTACCATCGCTATGAACACCTGGCGGCATAAGTCATCGCCAATCAATATAGCGGAATGAGGCATCGCTATCAATACCCGGCGGCATAAATCATCGCCAATAGAATAGCGGAATGAGACATCGCTATCAATATATCCGGCGGCAAGAACCATCGCCAATCAATATAGCGGAATGAACCATCGCTATCAATATACATGGCGGCAAGAACCATCGCCAGTCAATATAGCGGAATGAACCATCGCTATCAATATACATGGCGGCAAGAACCATCGCCAGTCAATATAGCCGAATGAACCATCGCTATCAATATACATGGCGGCAAGAACCATCGCCAGTCAATATAGCCGAATGAACCATCGCTATCAATATACATGGCGGCAAGAATCATCGCCAGTCAATATAGCGGAATGAACCATCGCTATCAATATACATGGCGGCAAGAACCATCGCCAGTCAATATAGCCGAATGAACCATCGCTATCAATATACATGGCGGCAAGAATCATCGCCAGTCAATATAGCCGATCCCTAGTCATTGTCACGGTAGTGTATTTTAATGCCCCTCACTCAAATAAAACATGCGGTACTCCCACCCCTCGCTTCACATATAGGCGGCATAGAATAACCTCGCTTAAATGGACAGGCGGCGCTCCCACCCCTCGCTTCACATTTTAGCGGCAAATATTCTTTCCTCGCCTCATATGATAACCACGCTTCAATGTGACATGCGGCGCTCCCACCCTGTAAGTAATCCAAGAGCATACAACGCAGCGGAATAAAATTTTATGGATTACTAGAACAATGGATCTATACATAGGATTCATATCGGATAAAGGAACATAAGAGTCTCACCCTTGTAGCGTGTTTGAAGCAGATTCCACGGAGCAGCACGTCCAACGAACTCCGAGTCACAAACGAAAGTTTTCACCTTCGTCTCTACGGTATGCACACGATCAAATCGAAAAGGGATATTCAAGAATAAGTTGCTAGTCTTATTCTCGAATCAAAACCAAAACCACGGATCAAAACCAATTAAAACAACCGATCTCCTTCCCTTACTAGCGGCGGCGACGGCCAAGAGATGGAGAGGAGGCGGCGGCGATTAGGTCACCTTCTCAAGGTGGCCGAGAGCTTAAGGGGTTTTGGTGGCTAGGTTTTAATATCAAAGTATGATATGAAAAAGTATATTTAACAATTAATCAAAACCATGTATTTATATTATAAGGCTTTTAATTAAGGTTCAAGACTTTCTTAAAGTCTTATGGGCCCAAACCCATGATTTAATTAAAACCTTTTAATCACTTAATTAAGACTCTTCTTAATTAATTAATTCATCCAATGAATTTAATTTCCCTTATCGATTTAATCTTTTGTGCGACCCGATAGGATCTTGTAATGTTGGCAGTGACATAAAATCTCATTTTACGTTACAAGCTAAGAGCGGTGTCTAGCAACACATCGAGGCTACCCAAATTACAAGAATGTCAATGACTCGACATAACCTTTAGAACTTGTGATAATATTAACCATGTAACTTAATCCCTTTGTCCTTTGTGTTTAGATTGAACACGAGTCATGGAATAGTCATTCTCGTATATCCAATCTTTATTTCTTGATCCCCAAGTAGAACTAGAATAAACGAATAAGCTCGATATCTCATATCGACTTATTCGAGCATGGCCATGCATTTTAGTTCTCACTTGATCAAGGGCCAAACACATCTCCTGTTATATAGGAGGGACAAATCCTATCTCGATCAGTCAACATCCCTCTACATAATTCGTAGTGTATCCAATAGTCGCCTTTATAGTATACCCTGTTACGGGTAACGTTTGACGATATCAAGATACATAACTCCTTATGTTGGGATCTCTGATGATCACAAGTCGTAAGGATTTAATACATTATTATCACTATGAGAATTGCATATGACGATCATATAACTATCCATGTTGCATTCTCATGGTGGGTCTGTCCAGTACATCGTTCTCCAACATGTACTCATGCATTGATTTGATATCTCATGTCAATGAACAATTCATCAATCAATACATACTAGTCTCTACGTATTATCATTATCCCAATTCATGATAATACTTGACTAGGGACATCTTTAAGAATAATACAATATTATTCTAAGGACATTAACATATATATTAATTCACAATGCACAGTTAAAAGAATAATATATAATAATGAATTGCCATTCATAAAACCATAAATATTGTATGTCTTAAACAATCATCTAATGACTTGTCTTAGGGCATATCCCAACAAATCTCCCACTTGCACTAAGACCACTCAGACATATACCTAATGCCTAGAGATCTAGTATGACGATCATGCTTCTGCTGTGACAGCGGCTTCGTCAATGGGTCAGATACATTATCATCTGTTGGTACTTTGCATATTTTAACATCTCCCCTTTCAACGATTTCTCGAATGAAATGGAAACGCCTAAGTATGTGCTTGGATCTTTGGTGAGATCTTGGTTCCTTAGCCAATGCGATCGCTCCATTGTTGTCACAATAGAGTTCTATCGGATCTTTAATGCTAGGCACCACTCCAAGTTCAGAAATGAACTTCCTCATCCAAACAGCTTCCTTTGCTGCATCCGAGGCAGCAATATACTCAGCTTCCGTTGTAGAATCGGCTACTGTTTCTTGCTTTGAACTCTTCCAGCTCACAGCACCTCCATTTAGGCAATACACATATCCAGATTGCGATCGAAAATCATCTTTGTCGGTTTGGAAGCTTGCATCAGTGTAACCCATTACATTGAGCTCTTCCTCACCTCCATAAATCAAGAATGTATCCTTAGTCCTTCTCAAGTACTTCAGGATGTTCTTGACAGCAATCCAGTGACCTTCACCTGGATCAACTTGATATCTGCTCGTCATGCTCAAAGCATACGATACATCGGGACGAGTACATATCATGGCATACATGATAGATCCAATAGCTGACGCGTATGGAATCTTACTCATGCGTTGTCTCTCATCTGGTGTTGAAGGACACTGTTCCTTCGAGAGATAAATACCATGTGTCATAGACACGAATCCTTTCTTGGATTCTTGCATGCTAAACCTTTTAAGCACCTTGTCTATGTATGTACTTTGACTTAGACCAATAAGCCTTCTCGATCTATCTCTATAGATCTTGATTCCTAATACATAGGTGGCTTCTCCCAAGTCTTTCATCGAAAAGCAATTCCCTAGGCAAATCTTTACAGATTGCAAGGCAGGGATATCATTTCCAATAAGAAGTATGTCATCGACATACAACACTAGGAAAATGATTACGCTCCCACTGACCTTCTTGTAGACACAAGGTTCATCTTCATTTTTGATAAAACCAAACTCTTTGATTGCATCATCAAAACGAAGATTCCAACTCCGAGAAGCTTGCTTCAATCCATAAATGGATCGTTGTAGCTTGCATATCTTTCCAGCATCCTTTGGATCGACAAAACCCTCGGGCAGTGTCATGTACACATCCTCGAGCAGATTTCCATTAAGGAAAGCTGTTTTGACATCCATCTGCCAGATTTCATAATCATGAAATGCAGCTATTGCAAGTAAGATCCTTATGGATTTAACCATGGCCACTGGTGAAAAGGTTTCATCATAGTCAATACCATGAATTTGTTTGAATCCTTTTGCAACCAGCCGACCTTTATAGGTTTGTACGTTACCATCCATATCGGTCTTGAAAATCCATTTGCACCCTATGGTCGTACCCCTTCAGGTGGATCAACCAAAGTCCATACTTGGTTTGCATACATGGATTCCATCTCAGATTTCATGGCCTCTTGCCATTTCTCAGAATCATTGCCCATTATAGCTTGTTGATAAGATGACGGCTCATCCTCATCAATAAGTAGTAAGTCACATTGTTGAGTCACAAGAAATCCATATCTCTGTGGCTCCCGGTGTTCTCTTACAGACCTACGCTGGGCTTGTGTCTCTTGAGCAGGTGCTTCTTCCACAACAGCTTGCGGTGCCTGCTCTGTTTCCATCTCAATCTCAGGTTCAGTGTTTTCTTGTGGTTGAACTTCACTAAGTTCTATTTTTCTCCCACTGGTTTTTCTAGAAATAAATTCTCTTTCAAGAAATACACCAGTCCGAGCAACAACTACTTTGTTCTCGGTGGGATAGTAGAAATAGTATCCTTTCGTTTCCTTAGGATACCCCACAAATAAACACTTATCAGATTTGGGTCCAAGTTTGTTAGTGGCGTGACGTCTAACGAAAGCCTCACAACCCCAAATCTTCATAAAAGACATACTAGGACGCTTCCCAGTCCATATCTCATATGGTGTCTTTTCCACTGATTTAGATGGAACACGGTTCAGTAAGAAAATCGTTGTTTCTAGAGCGTGTCCCCAAAACGATATCGGAAGATCTGCATGACTCATCATTGATCTAACCATGTCTAACAAGGTTCGATTTCTCCTCTCGGATACACCATTCCATTGTGGAGTATACGGAGGAGTGAGTTGTGGGACTATCCCACATTCCTTTAGATAGTCATGAAACTATTGGCTTAAGTATTCACCTCCTCGTTCTGATATAAGGATTTTGATACTTTTGCCAAGTTGGTTTTGTACTTCATTCTTGAAATCTTTGAACTTTTCAAAGGTTTCATGTTTATGTTTCATTAGGTACACATACCCATATCTACTGAGGTCATCAGTAAATGTAACGAAGTATTGAAAACCACCTCTAGCTTGTGTACTTATTGGTCCACATACATCACTATGTATTAGTCCCAATATTGCCCTTTCAACATGTCCCTTGAAAGGGGCTTTAGTCATCTTGCCCATTAAACAAGATTCGCATGTTTCATATGATTCAAAATCAAATGAATCTAATACTCCATCCTTATGAAGTTTAGATATGCGGTTCTCGTTTATGTGGCCCAAGCGACAGTGCCAGAGATAAGTCGGATTACAATCATTATTTTTAATCCGTTTAGTATTTATGTTATAGATAGGCATATCAAGATTTAATACATAAAGACCATTCACTATTTGTGCACTAGCATAAAACATATCATTTAAATAAATAGAACAACGATTGTCCTTTATTATAAATGAAAAATCATACTTGTCCAAACAAGAAATAGATATTATGTTTTTAGTAATAGAAGGCACAAAATAACAATATTTCAAAATCAGTGATAAACCAGAAGGTAAAGCTAAATGATAATCTCCTATAGCTAATGCAGCAACTCTTGCTCCATTTCCAACTCGGAGATCAACTTCACCTTTCGCCAACGTCCTACTCCTTTTTAGATCCTGCACATTTACACAAATGTGAGATCCACATCCAGTATCTAATACCCATGATGAAGAAGTAGATAAATTGACTTCTATAACAAAAATACCTGAAGCGGAAGTCACACTTCCTTTCTTTTGATCCTCCAGATATACTTTGCAGTTCCTTTTCCAATGGCCGGTCTCACCGCAATGGAAATAGTTCCCTTCCTTTGCTATCCCTCCCTTTGGCTTTAGTGCAGAAGACTTTGGCTTAGATTTAGCAAAGACCTTCTTTGCTTTCTTGTTGCCTTTAGCTTTGGCCCTTCCTTTGCCCTTATTCACAATAAGGACATTTGTGGCCTTAGTCTTCTTAGTATTTGCTTCATATGTTCTCAACATACCAAGCAACTGTGGTAGAGTCTTTTCCATATCAGTCATATTGTAATTTACTACAAATTGACTGAAGCTCTCAGGCAACGATTGCAAGATCACATCGGTGGCCAACTCTTGGTCCAATGAAAACCCAGCTTGTCCAGATTCTCAATGTACCCAATCATCTTGAGCACATGAGTTCCAACTAGGCTTCCTTCTACCATCCTGCACTGAAATAACGCCTTAGAGACGTCATACCTCTCTTGTCTTGCTTGCTGTTGGTACAACTGCTTTAAGTGTTCGATCATATCGAACACCTCCATTTCCTCATGTTGCTTCTGAAGCTCAGAGTTCATGGTGGCAAGCATGAGGCACCCAACATCAAGTGCGTCACTCTGATGCTTCTTGTAAGCATCTTTTTCAGCTCTTGTAGCTGTTAGGGGAGGTTCCTCAGCGGACAAGGGTTCCTCTAGGACATATTGTTTCTTTTCTTGTTTGAGGACTATCCTCAAGTTCCTATGCCAGTCTAGGAAATTCGTCCCATTTAATTTGTCCTTCTCAAGGACCGATCGCAGTGATAAAGTGCTAGTAACGTTGTTAGTTGCCATGGATATCTACAATATAAATATGCAAAATAAGTTTCTGATTTAAATCATTAAACATGGTCTTATATTAAATGATACTCCCACTATTTTGTTTGAAAAAATATCAACCCTCGAAACCTTTAGTGGGCCAAGATCCATATTTCTCCTAATCTTGAGTTAGCATTGGCTAATCGCCCAAGACTTGGTTATTTAGGTAGACAACACTTTGTCAATTACATCACATATAATTCTTGGATAGTTGGACGAACAACACTTTGTTCAATTCATCAAATGAATTAAAATCCAACCCATGCCTCTAGGTTCCCAATCCTATTGAGATAACCTAGTTAAGTCGTACCCAATTAAAGTATAACGGATATCACTTTTATCCTTTCGCGCCTTACTAAGATTGCCACGGTGCTTTGCTTTGGCAAACCCACACATGTACAATCAAAGTTATTGACGAGTACTTTTATTCTGGAAGGCATCTAAAACTTAATATTTTAGAGGGATTTATTGATCTCATGATTAATTTGATAATTTAAAATATGTCCACTACATATAGTTGTATACATATCTACATATATGTGTAATACTATTATCAAACTAAAACATAAAATAAATCATGCATCAACATACATAATTAAACGTGACATGGTTATAGCCCCTACTAATGATTTTCTCAAGCCAATGAGAAAATCCTATGAGTCAACCTAAGGTAACTTCACAAGCACCTTCTTTTGGCTCCAATTTGTGAATGGCCTCCTCATCCCGGCACGATGCTCCATCTTCATTGATCACCATTAATAAAATAAACTACACTATTTACAAGATATAGAATTCCTCGATTCACATTCGAGGGGAACATAGGGGAGGGATTACATTTAGAATGAAATAAAGAAAGGCACGACACGCAGGTCGTATTATAAATACAAACATCCACAAATCCTATCTAATAGGTCAAAAGGGCTATAACCACGCACAATGCTCAAACAACACATAAAGCATGCATTAACATTTAATTAATTAAATTCTAAACATTTTAAATTTAATTCTAATTAAAACTGTAAAATAATTTTTGAAAAATTATCGTACGCTCGGGACATCACATGCCACGAACTAAAGCGACTAAGACTCGAACCACCATGGTTCGAACCACAAACACTCGGCTGGACCATAGATGGGCCTAGGGTTCGAAACCCTAGCCCATGGCCGAGCCTTGGCTCGTGCGGCGGCGGCGCTAGGGTTCCAAACCCTAGCCGCCTCGCACCCTTATGGTATTTTATCGAGCCATCTTGTTTTAAACGCTGGAATTTGTTAGCCACGAGTCACGGTCATGCCATGCACGTGGTTCGCTCAACCATCTCGAGCTAAGGGTTCGAAAAACCTTGCTCTCATGTGGTAAAGTTACTAATCCATGCATGCGTGAACCATTATCGAGTCAAAGAGTTCAAAACTCATCCACGTCTCAAAACTATAGAAAATAAGGCGATGATGGCCGAGCCATGCACGGCTATTAGGGTTCGAAACCCTAGCCGTCATGAGCTAGCCGTCACGTCCAATGGGTTCTAAACCCTAATTAATTTTCGACACTTCCATGCACAATTATTAGCCACAACGACTAAGCCATCTCGAGCCAAGGGTTCGAAAACCCTAGCCCTCATGTGGCTAGCCGTCGTGTCATTTGTGATGGTGATGGCCGAAAATTGATGCTCAATAAATATTATTATTCGCCAATTATATCAAATACAATTATTACGATGATTTTCAAAAACTAAATATATATTTCATATCATATATGAATTAAACAGTTTTAATAAGCATGCAATATAAATTCTAATATGATTAACACAATTTAATCACATAAATCCGATATGAGCCTTGTACACGGCTCTGATACCACTGTAAGTAATCCAAGAGCATACAACGCAGCGGAATAAAATTTTATGGATTACTAGAACAATGGATCTATACATAGGATTCATATCGGATAAAGGAACATAAGAGTCTCACCCTTGTAGCGTGTTTGAAGCAGATTCCACGGAGCAGCACGTCCAACGAACTCCGAGTCACAAACGAAAGTTTTCACCTTCGTCTCTACGGTATCCACACGATCAAATCGAAAAGGGATATTCAAGAATAAGTTGCTAGTCTTATTCTCGAATCAAAACCAAAACCACGGATCAAAACCAATTAAAACAACCGATCTCCTTCCCTTACTAGCGGCGGCGACGGCCAAGAGATGGAGAGGAGGCGGCGGCGATTAGGTCACCTTCTCAAGGTGGCCGAGAGCTTAAGGGGTTTTGGTGGCTAGGTTTTAATATCAAAGTATGATATGAAAAAGTATATTTAACAATTAATCAAAACCATGTATTTATATTATAAGGCTTTTAATTAAGGTTCAAGACTTTCTTAAAGTCTTATGGGCCCAAACCCATGATTTAATTAAAACTTTTAATCACTTAATTAAGACTCTTCTTAATTAATTAATTCATCCAATGAATTTAATTTCCCTTATCGATTTAATCTTTTGTGCGACCCGATAGGATCTTGTAATGTTGGCAGTGACATAAAATCTCATTTTACGTTACAAGCTAAGAACGGTGTCTAGCAACACATCGAGGCTACCCAAATTACAAGAATGTCAATGACTCGACATAACCTTTAGAACTTGTGATAATATTAACCATGTAACTTAATCACTTTGTCCTTTGTGTTTAGATTGAACACGAGTCATGGAATAGTCATACTCGTATATCCAATCTTTATTTCTTGATCCCCAAGTAGAACTAGAATAAACGAATAAGCTCGATATCTCATATCGACTTATTCGAGCATGGCCATGCATTTTAGTTCTCACTTGATCAAGGGCCAAACACATCTCCTGTTATATAGGAGGGACAAATCCTATCTCGATCAGTCAACATCCCTCTACATAATTCGTAGTGTATCCAATAGTCGCCTTTATAGTATACCCTGTTGCGGGTAACGTTTGACGATATCAAGATACATAACTCCTTATGTTGGGATCTCTGATGATCACAAGTCGTAAGGATTTAATACATTATTATCACTATGAGAATTGCATATGACGATCATATAACTATCCATGTTGCATTCTCATGGTGGGTCTGTCCAGTACATCGTTCTCCAACATGTACTCATGCATTGATTTGATATCTCATGTCAATGAACAATTCATCAATCAATACATACTAGTCTCTACGTATTATCATTATCCCAATTCATGATAATACTTGACTAGGGACATCTTTAAGAATAATACAATATTATTCTAAGGACATTAACATATATATTAATTCACAATGCACAGTTAAAAGAATAATATATAATAATAAATTGCCATTCATAAAACCATAAATATTGTATGTCTTAAACAATCATCTAATGACTTGTCTTAGGGCATATCCCAACACACCCCTCGCTTCACATTTTAGCGGCACAAAACAATAAATAGCGGCAAGCATTTAAAATCATCACTCATCCATAACAATGACTCATGGGATATTCCCCAAGTATTTCATCCATACCTGCATCACAAAGCATAATCCATATTCCAACATACATCATCATGAGTGTATTTTAATGCACATCGCTCAAATGCGACATGCGGTACTCCCACCCCTCGCTTCAACATTTGGCGGCAAAGCATTAAAATCATCACTACATGTACACATGCAACCACAATGCATAATTCATGATGTATATAAAACGCAGGTTACCGTTTTGTGTCTTTCAACCATGGCCTTAGCCTTTCCACGTCATAGTGTCCCTACAGGAACAATTCCAAACCATGAGCATACGATAATCCATATTCCCCACAATATGATTATAATGAGTAAATGCATAAACTATGAGTACAAAGTACTTCCTGTATCCCAATGCATTTCAAAATGCTCCACTTGGTTGTCCCTGTGTCACAACTCACAATCATAATCAACAGGTTATATTATGATTCCATAGATGTCATGACATATAATCGTTTCACTATGATCACATGTTACAAATGCACATAAGCAAAATAGTTGTGTCACACAGCACTAGCTACTATCATGCATAAATATGTGATACACATCCCTATCAGCATGTTTTAGGCCTTCAAGAGCCCCAAAGAGCTAACCACTGCTCTGATACCACTAATGTAAGGACCCCAAGCCATTAACCCTTGATTTGTGTATTAACCACTATGTGTGGCACATGCTTTCAATAAAAAGTCAATCGGGAAGCTCAGATGATACTTTATCATTGCATGGCAATTACAAAATTTCCATTAACACTCAATGTTAAAAGATCTCAGCCTAACAACAAATAGACTCATAAAGTTCGCCCATTACCATCCCCTTTGTGCCACTTTTTACATTGTGGACTTTTATAAAAATTTGGGCAGAGTCTCCCCATAAATAGAGCTATCCCGAAATAAAAGCACAACACATAACATAATTCCCGGTCAGGGAAAACATAATACTCATCAGAATGCAGCAATACCAAGTAAATTCCCAGCCAGGGAAGACACCACACATATGACGACAAAAGTGGGTTTCAACACCCACATAATACACCAATGACTCCCATATCATTTAGCAACGCATGCAACATCAAATGAAAGAGAGAAAGGCTCATGCCTTTATATACAATCCATATACAAGTATAATCGTGCTCACATGCGAGCATCATGAATATGTATATAACCCTCAGGTGTATATAGGTACTCTATACGATACCGTGCTCCATCAAGCTCTGGTATCACGATCCTGGGAGTAAATCCAATCAACAGCTCGAGCTCAACTCCAAAGCCATCGATGTACCTGTTCACCTGCCCCAACAGAGACAGCCCCAACGGGGTGAGCATACCAATACACAAAATCCCATAATCACAATAATGAAATTCATAATTTACAACAAAAGTAAATACTAATGAATTTTAAATGATACTCCCTGGATGGCAACATCCTCATCCGGGATTCCGTGTACTGTCCATGTTCTCACAATCATCAAACTCATCAAATCTCATAAATCAGTAAATCAACACATTGATTTAACTCATAGCATGCCTGATTCTCAAGTATCAATAATTAATGATTCCAAATTCATTATACATACAAACATAGATATCTCGATATCTAATACTGATTTTCAACTTTGCTACCAATCACAGATAGCTCAAATGCCTAGCATTTATTTTACCAATTCTCCATTTCACATAGACATCTCACATGTCTTACAATGAATACATGATCCCACGATGATTCTCAGGCATCTCAAATGCCCTACAATAGTCATATAAACCCAGTATCCCATATCTCAGGTAAGGTTATACTACTCTAGTATTACGCACACTTGTGGCAGCAATGTCAAGACTAGGTCGTTCCATAGTCATTTCAACACACACATATATATATATATATATATAGCCATACCCACAACCATCTAATGCAATTAAAACACATTATGCATTTCACAAATGCTTTCACATAAAGTAATGCTCGTACGTCACACGTACCTTAAATTTCCGAAGTCCGAGCCAAACCTTGCTCGAGTTCCATGCTCCGAGGAACGATGTGCTAACACGATAAATAATTCACAATTATTTACGAACATGCAACCCATGCTCAAGCACACCCATAACCCTCAAAAAATATTGTCAACACACGACAATTAACCATTATCGAAAATTGCTCAAGAACACCCCACAATTTTCGAACCTTCACAACACAAATCGAACTCAAATAATCACCATAATTCATCTTAAACTTGAATTAATCAATTACTAACAAGAATCATCACTCCCTGCCAAAAACCCCAATTTTCGAACCAAACCCTCGCCCAACAGCAAGAAATTCGAACCAAAAGCCATGCAACCAGCGCTCAAACCGAATCAATTGGCAACCAAAATCTTTGAACCACAAAGCATAAAATTTTCGACACAAAATGCAGCACAAAACGCCCCAAAAACACTGGAAGAAAAGCCCCAAAAATCGTACCAAAATCGAGCCACAAAATCGGACAGAAATCCAGTTCGAACCCTAGCGCTTTTCTGGCAAATCCGAGCTCAAATCGCGACCAAACTTCGAATTGTTGGTATGGGGAGGAGCGCATGGAAGAGACGAAGCCACCGGTAGGTCGGACGCGCCGAACGGCGGCGGGCGCTGTGTTTGAAGCTGCGTGGGTCGAAGCAGATCGGGAAGACCAGCGTGCGCGAGGAGAGAGAAATAAGGTGCTGAAATGGTTCCGATAATTAAAATCTCGGGTTCAACTGGTATTTATAGCAAAAATACCCCGAAATACTAATAGCCCCACAAATACATCATGATTCATTAAAAATCATCTGTTTTCAAAAATTCTCTCTCTAACTCAAAAACCTTCTACCGGTGCCCACACCAAGCACCCGAGATTCCGAGTCACACTAAAAACCCAACTCTTAGATTTTTCACCGTAATGAGAATACAATCTCAACCTCGGGATCCAACAATCCCAACTACCCAAATAAATGAGCCCAGAAGGCCCAACACCGCGATTAAACTCCAAATCGCCACGTAAAACAACTTTAGGGGTTATTAACACTCCGGGATTAACATCCCTAATCTCTGGTCATCATAGTACGATTAATACTCTACTAGTCCTCATCTGCAAGCATTGCGTGCATATACAGTATTTTTTTTTGTAAAATGGTGTGGTAATTATAAACTAATTTTTATTTGGGTTTTTAGGATGTAATAATTTTTTTCAAAATTTGATTTTGTAGTTTAATATTCTTCCATGTATTTTTTGATGTTATTTTGTTATCTAAATTAACAGGGATTTTGCGGTTATTTAATACATTGTCATCTTTGTTAGGATGAATGTGAAATCATGAAAATTGATATATATATATATATAAGCATCTAGTGGGATTTGCATGAAATTAACTACTAATCTAGGGAATGTCAGTGCTTCAATTAACGTATACTCTTAGGCTCCGTTTGGAGTTGTTGACAAGAAAAGTAATCTTTGTATTACTTTTCATATCCCATGTTTGTTTTCGATTTTTAACACAAATTATCCCACCATATTTATCACACTCTAATCCCACTTTATAACAAAATGACATAAATACCCCTTCCCACCTTTTTCACTATCTCAAAATTTGAAATTCCCGCCAAAAAATAATTATATATTATTATTATTATTATTATTACTATTATATATATATACACACGTGCGTGTGTATATATATATAATAGTAATAATAATAATAATAATAATATATATAAATTATATATATTACTATTATTAGTATTATTATTATATATGCATAAATATATATATTATTATGTAATAATAATAATAATAATTATAATATGTTATTAATATAATAATTTATATATATTATATATTATTATTATTATTATTATTATTATTACTATTATATATATGTATATATACATACGCACACACGTATATTTATATATCTATATATTATAATAATGTATAATTATATATAGATTACTATTATTATTATATGTGCATATAATAATATATATATTATAATTCTGTTATTATATATATATCTTATGATTATTATTATTTTATATTATGATTATTGTATTATATTCCTCTTATATTATATTATAGATACGATTTTGATTTATATAGATACTATTCTGATTATTAATATTATAATCTATTTATTATTATATTATAATGTAATAATAATATATAATATTATATATTATATACTATTATTATTATAGATATACAGACACCCGAATATATATATATATTATAATTAATGTTAGAGAGAGAGATATTTAGAGGATTATGAATATTTTATATTATGATCCTTGTATTATATTAAGACGATATTATATAGAGAGATTTTTAGGATTAGATATATATTAATTTCTATATATTTTTTTAGGATTATGGTTATTCTAATTATTTATTTATTATTAAGATTCTCCTATATTTTTTTATTATATTATAATGTAATAATAATATATATTATTATATATTATATATACTATTATTATTATATATACTACATACGTATATATATATTATATAATTAATGTTATATTTTATTATTATATTACAATGTAATAATAATATATATTATTATATATTATATATACTATATTATTATTATATATACATACATGTATATATATATATATTATAATTAATGTTATATTTTATTATTATAATAATGAGGGTATTTTTGTCATTTTATCAAATAATATCATTATCAACAATCTTATCCTCCAATCAAACATTATATAATTTATCACATACTATTTTTACAATCATTTCACAACTTTTTAATCATTATATTACTTATCATATCTATCACTTCAAACGGTACCTTATTAGAAATATGAGAATTAGCAAAATCCATTTCCCTTTCATTAATGGATTTGAATTGATGTATTTTAAATAAGTTCAAATTTCATATCTTGCTTGGATGAACAAATAAATATATATCAGTTTAAGCGATTTCATTAATAATATTCGTGGCTAATTTCAAATATTCGTAAGATGAATTGAAATCTATTATCAAATCTTTCTCGAAATCTTACCCTCTGAATCAAATCACAACTTTATATCATTGTGGAATTCTCATTCCCGTAATTCATTATTTCACCATTAATACCACAAGAAGTGCAAACAATATAATACATAGTACGTAAGTAGTGGATAATCTATATATATTAATAATTAATAAGTAATAAATCCGAGGGTGAAAGATAACTCTCTCTCCTTTCTTTCTTAGCTATATGAATTTTTTACTTTTTTTGCTTCTAAAATATCCTCCACTCTTTAGAGAACTACCAGTGCTATTTAAAAAAAAAAAAGAAATTGGCATTTATTTGTTTAAAATTTAAAATAGTCCATCATTTTTTAATTTAATTTAATTTCTTCCCAATAGTAACATTTTTTCTTCATTTTAGTATGAGTCGTAAAATAGTACAACATCGTATCTTATCAACTATTTTGCCCCAACCGAATATGACATTATTATTAATTATTGCTTATTGATTGTGAATATGATTGTAATAAATTTCGTTATTTGATATTAATTTTTTTTATATTACCACGAGCCCTTAGCTTAAATGGCACCAAGGTGCTCTAAAATGAACATGTATCTCTAGTTCGAGACCCCCAACTCTCATCTTTCAACTCAAAAAAAAAAAGTTATATTGAAATCTTTTTGCACTAATCACTACAAAAAGTTTTGTCTACAATTAAGAAACATAATACGACATTATTATTAATAATGTCAATAGTAATTGATTGACAATAACCTATGATGCACAGACACTCCTAAAAATCACTTAGTGCAGTGTCAAACACTTATGAGATACGACACATCTCAGACATCACTGAGACATGTATCGTACACGCCACATGTCATGTCATGTCTTAATTTAATTTTATTTTAAAATATGGGCACGAACGAGGGGCATTGCGTGCCGACACAGAATTGCACTTTCGGAGATTAATTGTACAATTTAAAGTTTTTGACTAAAATAAAATTCTAAAATATTAAAATCAAAACAAAACCTAATCTAACTTTTCAGCCGTCGTTTTTCTCAGTTTGGGTTCCTCTGTTCGAATTTCTTAAATTTTTCGAATATTAAAATCACAATCACAAGCCTTCAATTCTGTTATAATTGATCCTCGTTTTCGGCAATTGCAATCATAAATTTCACACATGGTTAGTGTTCGTCAGTTCGATTTGATGGTTTTGTGGCTAAGTTCTAGGGTTTTGATTGCGATGTATAGATTTTTTCGATTAGGGTCTTAGGATGATAATATGTATTTGATGTTAGTATGTGTGATGCTATAATAATTTCAGTGACATGCATTTAAGTATGCACTTCTTTAATTTAGTAAGAATATTTTTGTTGCCCTGACATGATTTTAGAAATTAAAAGTATGAATTTTAATATTTTATATATATAATATATTTAATTTAAAAATTTACAAATATGTTTCAACCTATACTGAAAATCTTGAAAAACTATTGTATACATGTATTATCATTTTGTGTCAGTATCACTGTATTTGAGTCGGTGGATCATTAGATTATGACAAACTATGTTGTGACCATATCGCTGTATCTATATCCGTTGATTGTTAGATTGTAACAAACTATAAATTGGGGTGTACAGCGAGAGCGACACACACGTTCTAAAATCTCTAACGTTCTAAATCCAAACCCCCTTTATATCCGGACCAGATTCCTTCCTAAATTCGCTCGGTTTCCCCATTCTCACCTTCGTATCCTCTCCCCACGCGCCGCCTCCCCGCCCCCGTCTCACTCAATTTCCAATTGCATATCCCTTCCGAAATCGAGATCTAAATAGCAAGAGGTAAAAGTAAGAAGAGATTATCAAGAAAAATAGCAGCTTCCTTTATGAATTGCTCAATTCAGTTGCTGGACCACCGCAGAGAAGGGAATTATCGTATAGCTGCTGAAGAACGCAATGGGTGGAGTTACTTCGTTGATCGCTGCTAAGTTCGCATTCTTCCCGCCGACCCCGCCGTCGTACACGGTCGTTGCGAACGAGTCGTGCGGCGAAGCGCTGTCTATTCCGGAGGTGCCTCGGAGGGACGACGTTGACGTTTGGAGGCTGAGGACGCGTAAAGGGAATGAGGTGGTGGCTGTTCACATCAGCCACCCTAAGGCGACTGCGACGCTACTCTATTCCCACGGTAACGCCGCCGATTTAGGTCAGATGTTTGAGCTTTTCGTCGAGCTCACCCTTCGTCTTCGCATCAATCTGATGGGGTAATTTTTCGTTTTCGACACCTAATGTTTGGGCTTGCTTCGCTAATTGGTGATTGCCTTTGTGTTTACTTTGATTTTTGGTTGCATGAAAATTAATAACTGATGCCGAAGAGCTTTTGGCTTAGGTTTTTTTTGGTAATCTTTTTATTTATCTTTATTTGAAATTTAGATTCTCATCCATTTATTCTAAAGGATTAATGAGAATAATTCTTTTTCGAGAATATATTTGGATTGATAAGGTCCGGGAATATAGAAAGACAATTTCGTAGTGGACTAATTTTTAGTTATCTGTCACATAGTTATCCAAACAAGGAAAGTTAAATTTCCACCTGTGTTTGTTTCCATCCTTGGCTGTGGCTTCTGGTTTCGTTCATAGGAAATACCGAATTAAAGTTTTTAAAGGATGTCCCATGTCTCATATCTGGTAGGCTACCGTGAATTTCTACCCTACACTTGGAGTAACAGGCTACGGGGAATTTCTATTCTAACACTGACTCCAAGTGTGGATATAAAATATAATCATTGGAAGGTGGGGACCCTATATAGGGTCCACATCATCCAATGGCTCAATCCAATGGCTCAAACCACATGGTCATGTCATTGGTGTATGTATATATGAGTCCCACGTGAATTTTGTCTGAAATTTTTTGTAATTACTGGATATTCCAACATTACCCCTACGTAAGGTTTGAATCTCCCGGTCCACGCCATTCATTGGCTCAAACCACTTGGGTCACGTCGTTGGTGTACGTATATATGAGTCCCACGTGAATTTTATCTGAAATTTTTTTAATTACTGGATATTCCAACGATTACCCCTATGTAAGGTATGAATCTCGAGGTGTACCATAGCTTTAGCCTATTTAGCATGGGCTGGAGTAAAAAATGACTCGTGGAAAATAATACACTGAACTTTATTATACTTAGCAATTAACGTTCCTGCTTGTGAAAGACTGTGTACTACTGTTGGGTACCAAATTACTAGTGATCAAAATTAATGGATGCAATAGAAAGGTAAAGAATGGGATCAGGAGAACAACAAGCTCCTTTAAAGACCCGTTCCTTGAAAAATGCCTTCAGTAGAATGTGCATCAGTGCCATCAAATTTTTCTTCAAGATCTTGTCTTTATTTAGTTGCAAACTTGGATTTTCGACTATGCCAGTAGGCAGCAAAATTTACTGTAGTAGCATCTAGGCCTCGCAATCTTTAGATTTATCTCCACTATTGAAAGTTCGTATTTTCATGATGTATGTTAGGATCGAAGTAGGGTTTCGAAGGGGGGTTGAATAAACACCAGACTCAATTTCGATTCTTCTTCTTACAGCAGACTGTTAAGTACTGCAGTAGCTTCTCAATAGTTGGCAAGTCAGCAGACACTGGTAATAGTGCGGAAGACGTCTGCAGGACTTGTGAGTCAAACGTCTGCAGGACTTGTGAGTCAAAGTAACTGAATGGTAAAATGCAGTAAGTAAATGACACAGAATATGTTCTGGAAGTTCGAAGCACAACGCTTCTACGCCTCCCCTTCTTCCTTTGCAAGAAGGTTACACTAGAAGACTTTGGCTTACATTTTTTAGTATACAACATTCTTAGGCACTCACACAGCTTGGCCTAAACTCCTAGAAACACAACTCTCTTACTTGTTTATAATGTGTTTTACAACACTCACACAATATTACAAATCTCTTAAGCTTTAAGTGTTATTTGAGCAGCAGACTCAGTAGGCTTTGATCTTCAAGATCAGAATAAAGCTGCTTTGCTGCTCTTGCAAAATTTTAGAATATCTCGGTAAAGCGTTTTTTGGTTTTGCTTGAATAAATGAAGTTGACTTGTGTCTTTTCTATTGTAGCGGTTTAATTGGCAACACGCTTTATTCTTCACTTCGACGTATTTATAGACACGACGATTTGACGGCAACTTTTCTTCAATTGGAAAGTTCTGCTTGAAATCGGTTTCTTGATTTCCTTCCAAATTCTGTTTGTCTTCTTTCCAGTTTTGTTAATTAACGACTATTTCATTCTGACGCTAATGGTGGAGCTGATATCGTAGTGGTGCGGCGCTCTGTTGTACTTTTGTCAGAAGGAGTTGTACTTATTTTGTCTTGTTGCTTTATATGTCTGCTGACTTCTCCTTTGCTGTATATCTGCTGGTTGCACGTTCAGCTGATGTTCATTTCATCATTTGCTGGTTGCATGGTCAGCGGATGTTCATTTCATCATCTGCTGGTTGCACGGTCAGCTGATGTTCATTTTATAATCTGTTGGTTGCACAGTCAGCTGATGTTTATTTCATCATCAGCTGGTACTCTTGTTCCAGTGGTAGTTCACTATTCTGTATCTGGTTGATGATGACTCTTGGTCTTTGGATCCGGTAGATCTATTTTTCTCCCCATGAAATCAATCTCTTAATCATCTGTCTTCTGGTGCGTAGAGGAGCAGCAAGGTTACCTATGACCTGCCCGGGTGGATGATCCTTCTTCCACCGGAGCGGAGGTCCAAGAGGATTTATTGGTGTGAATGTGAGTTGGTAGCTCAGTAGATTGAATTGATTCATCATTGACATTTGCTCTATCTACTGCAGCAAGAGTGTACGTAGTAGTGTCCTCGTCAGTAGGATTCAGTGCTTGTGGACCAGCAGATACTTCTGGTTCTAAAATGCAGTCGACCATTCTTCTGTAATCCAACTCATCATCATGATTATATCAATATGAGTATTTTCTAATCGATTGCTTAGATTATTTATTTGCAGTTCAGATACAGTGTTATCGGCAGATTCATCAAATTTTACATGAATAGATTCTTCTACCGAAAGTGTTGTTCTATTGTTAAATACTCTGAACGCCTTATTAACAACAGAATAGCCAAGAAATATTCCGGCATCAGATTTCGCATCAAAAGCGGTGAGATGAGTTTTTCCATTGTTGTGAATAAAACATTTGCAACCAAACATATGGAAATAAGAAATATTTGGCTTACTGCCATTCCAGATCTCATAAGGTGTTTTATTTGCTGGCTTATTAATCTTCGATCTGTTCTGCGTATAACAAGCTGTATTAACTGCTCTTGCCCAAAATCTCTGTGAGATTTCTGATTCTGCAAGCATAGTTCGCGCAGCCTCTTTCAAAGTGCGGTTCCTACGCTCAGCAACTCCATTTTGCTCCATTTTGCTGTGGGGTTCTAGCAGCAGAGTATTCATGTTTAATACCAAGGTCATCTAGATATGATTCGAGTGTTTGATTGGTAAACTCAGTACCTTTATCACTACGAATTCTATCTATCCCACACGATTTCTCATTTTGTAGTCTTTTCAGTAGTTTGATCAGCTTTGGAGTAGCCTGATCTGTGCCACTTAGAAACAAGACCCACGTAAAACGATAGTAATTGTCTATTAACACCAGGGTATACTTAATTCCCCCTGGACTTGTTACTGGTATTGAACCGAAAAGATCCATGTGCAGCAACTCTAGGCACCGAGAAAAAGATTTATTCCCTTTGTTCTTAAAGGTAGATCTGATTTGCTTAACAGGCTGGCATGTTTAACAGATCTTATCTTTTGAGAACTCTATATGGGGCAGTCCATCAACTAAATCAAGCTTAAGCAAACTGGCAATTGTTTTAAAATTTAAGTGACTCAACCGCTTGTGCCAAAGCCAGTTTTTGGAACTATTCAAGGCAGCAAAGCAAATAGGTGAGGCAGGCTGATCAAAGTTCCAGTCAATTTTATAAGTGTTGTCATACCTTCTACCTACAAGCAGTGTACTACCATCGATAGCTTTGATTGTGCACGTGTACTGGTTGAATTCTACTAAGTGACAATTGTCACAAAGCTGATTAATGCTGATCAAGTTATAGCATAAATTTTCAACTAACAGTATATCTTTAATAACGATGTTACCGTGGATAATCTTACCCTTACCCACAGTTCTATCTTTAGCATTGTTACCAAAGGTTTTCTTGGTCTGGTGGAGTCGACCAGTAAGGACAACAGACAAGCATTCCCTGTCATGTCTAGAACATCCACTGTCCAGAAACCACTCTGAGCTCCGAACTTGCTGGATTCTAGATCTCTGCAATTAACGCGATGAATTTATTGGTACCCAATCCTACTTGGGTCCAGACAGGATTAGTCCTTTCGGGACCCACACTTGGATAACCCTGAATCGTTTGGGTCTTTGTGTGTCATGAAATGTGTGTGCAGTAAATGGTGATGGTGTTCTAGGGTGTTGCATATGATAGTGAGTATATGCATGTTGTTTTGGTTTTTGGTTCCTTGAGAAGCATATATCTCTTCTGGACAGGCATACAATTATAATACCAGTAGGGTTTCACCTCATGAGTTGCTTGACCAGTAGGTTTTTGTCCATTTCTGGACTTTTGCACAAGTCTAGGTTTCTCTATTGGCTCAAAGTAACCAATACCTTTGTGTGATGCCCGCTCCTTAATGAGTGTTGGCTTAACAGGTTCCTTAACCAATTCACTTGGTTCATATAATGTGCTGGATCTAACAAATTTCATTGTTTGAACCTTGTTCTTCTCCAGACACAGCTAAGTTTTAATACCAGATAAGTTACTGTCATTGTTGATATAGCCTATACCGGCAAGATCACCAGCAAGCCTTATCGACTCAAGCATTTCATCTTTTCTGGCAGTTGAGGTGTTCCATGTGCGAACCAGCTTGATGAGTTTCTGGCGTGCACACTTAGCTTCGTCCCTTTCTTTCTTGAGCAGACTTACTTTCTCTCTTAAGCATTCCAGCTTCCTTGATTGTTCACAATCAAGTTTACTGTCCTGCTGTTCGATTGGGTTTGATTGTTTAGTCTTATACTTCTCTAAGGTCTCATACAACATTTGATACTCATTGATCATATCCTCCAATGTGTTAGTGAGTTCATTATGCGAAAATTCAGAAAGATTAGAATCATTTACCTCACTGTCATCATTGGCCATGAGATAGTGAACTCCTTCATCTTCACTCTCACTGACGAGCTTGAAGATTCTTCTGATTCTGAATCAGCCCATTTGCTCTTGTTTTCCTCCGCAACAAGTACTTCTGATCTCTGTCTCTTCTGGATGATCTTCTATTTTCCTTGGACTTCTTGTAGTCCTTGGATCCTCTCTTTTGATCATCCTTCTTTGGCTTAGGACAGTCATCAATAAAGTGTCCTGGTTTGAGGCAGTTGAAGCAGACACGATCATCCTCTTCTGTCCTGTTTTTGAAATTCTGCTTCCTTGGATATAATTGGTAAGTCTTTTGATTTTTCTTCATGAATTTGCCAAACTTCTTGACAAAAAGCGTCATTGCATCATTGCACATTTGTTCGGGAGTCATCTCTGTTGTGGTGGACAGGGATTCTGATGCAGCAAGGGCTTAGTTGGTTGACTGGTGCTGGGTTCATCTTCAACCCGAATGCCTTGCTCAAACTCATATGCCTTTAAGTCAGCAAATAGATCATGTAGATCTATCTTGTTTAAATCTTTGGATTCTCTCATGGCAGTGGTTTTCACATCCCATTCTCTTGGAAGACCCCATGACCTTTATGGTGACTTCTCTGTTTGATAGGTCCTTGCCCAGGCTATTGAGTTCATTGATGATCCAAGTTACTCTTTCATCATATTCGGTGAGATTTTCTCCGGACATCATTTTGATGTTCTCAAATGTCTGTAGAGCGACAGTGAGCTTATTCTTTTTGGTTCATTTTCTTCACACAACTGGTCAATCTTTTCCCAGATATCTTTAGCGGTGGGACACATCTTGATTTTATTAAACATATTCTTGTCCAATGTTTTGAACAAGATGTCCTTAGCTACATTGTCCAGATTTGCTTTTTTCTTTTCCTCATTGGTCCAAGATGCTCTGTCCTTTTCAAACATCTGAGGTTCACCATTTGTAATGGCAGATGCTGTGTTGACCTTCATGATCTTCATTGGTCCGTCAGTGATAACAAACCACATATCATCATCTTGAGCACTCAGATGTGCTTGCATCCTTATTCTCCGGTCATCATATTCATCTTTCTTGAACATTGGAATCTTGCTGAATGAGGTCATCAGCTCTTAGTATTTCTCATAATTGAGAAGACCTTGCTCTGATACCACTTGTTATGATCGGAATAGTGTTTAGAGAGGGGGGTTTGGATAAACACTAGACTCAATTTCGATTCTTCTTCTTACAGCAGACTGTTAAGTAGTGCAGCAACTTCTCAATAGTTGGCAAGTCAGCAGACACTGGTAATAGTGCGGAAGACGTCTGCTGGACTTGTGAGTCAAAGTAACTGAATGGTAAAATGCAGTAAGTAAATGACAAAGAATATGTTCTGGAAGTTCGAAGTACAACGCTTCTACGTCTCCCCTTCTTCCTTTGCAGGAAGGTTACACTAGAAAACTTTGGCTTACACTTTTCAGTATACAACCTTCTTAGGCACTCACACAGCTTGGCCTAAACTCCTAGCAACACAACTCTCTTAATTGTTTATAATATGTTTTACAACACTCATACAATATTACAATCTCTTAAGCTTTGAGTGTTCTTTGAGCAGCAGACTAAGTAGGCTTTGATCTTCAAGATCACAATAAAGCTGCTTTCTACTCTTGCAAAATTTCAGAATATCTCGATAAAGCGTTTTTGGTTTTGCTTGAATAAATGAAGTTGACTTGTGTCTTTTCTATTGTAGCGGATTAATTGGGTCTTCAACTTCGATAAAGCGTTTTTGGTTTTGCTTGAATATCTCGATAAAGCATTTTTGGTTTTGCTTGAATAAGTGAAGTTGACTTGTGTCTTTTCTATTGTGTCTTCACTTCGACGTATTTATAGACACGACGATTTGTCTGCAACTTTTCTTCAATTGAAAAGTTCTGCTTGAAATCGGCTTCTTGATTTCCTTCCAAATTCTGTTTGTCTTCTTTCCAATTTTGTTAATTAACGGCTTTTTCATTCTGACGCTAATGGTGGCGCTGATATCGTAGTGGTGCGGCGCTCTGTTGTACTTTTGTCGGAATGAGCTATACTTATTTTGTCTTGTTGCTTTATACGTCTGACTTCTCCTTTGCTGTATATCTGCTGGTTGCACGATCAGCTGATGTTCATTTCATCATCTGTTGGTTGCACGTTCAGCTGATGTTCATTTCATCATCTGTGGTTGCACGTTCAGCTGATGTTCATTTCATCATCTGCTGGTTGTACGGTCAGCTGATGTTTATTTCATCATCTGCTGGTACTCTTGTTCCAGTGGTAGTTCACTCTTCTGTATCTGGTAGATAATGACTCTTGGTCTTTGGATCCGGTAGATCTCTTTTTCTCCCTTCACTCGGTAGATGATTCTTTACTTGGTAGATGTTGGATACTAATTCAATGTAGTGAATACTTCAAGTGGTAGATTTTTGTGATCACCAAAGCTTAAAAATGTTTTCCCAACAATGTAGCATTTAACCTTATAGTTAGGTGCAAATGGTGGATACTTTGCATGTGTTGAGCTTTTCGATCATGTCCACCACCCCAGTGAATGTATTAAGACAAACTTTTGAACTTATGTGTGATTATAATATGTAAAGGGTTATTTAATTAAATAACCCAAATTTTAAAACTATTTAACAAAATAACATAAAATATAAAACCTTAATTTTCTGACCAAAACGCCAACTGGGTTGGCGTGTTCAAGGGTCACGCCAACTTTGATTATTATTTTTTTTTTGTTCTTTTTTTTTTAATAAAAGAAATTAAAATTAAAATACAATACATAAAATATAGAAATCAACTACCACTTCTGCACAGTGATTAAATGTACATTTACTTCAAAAGCAACTATCAAGTCCATACATGAGTAACAATCTTTCAGGAGTCACCCAGCGGGCCTATGCAGGGAAATACTTGTATGGACTTGGTGCGCACAACTTATAAATCAACTCGATATGATTAGTAGAGCCATCTAGAAGATGATAGAGTCATAGACGTGATTGTGGAACTGAAAGACATATTTAAAGGTTAATATAAATATAAATTCAGTTTGTACTATTTATATCAAAATAAAAATTTGCTTTAAATACTATTTCAACTGTTTCAAGCCTTTATTTTTCTTTCAATTGTATAATTTTAATTTCAATATTCAAACTTATCCAAAAAAACCCAAACATTACTAAACCCTGAACCAAATTTAAAAACAGAATTTGACGGAAAAGAAATGAAATTCAACAAATGCACGAAATATTTTTTTTTTCTAAATTCACCAAGAAACGCAATTTGATTTTGAGTTACTTAAATATAATTTTAAAAAATTTATAACTGTTGTATTGTTGTGATTTTTTTAAAAATTAATAATGATTAAATAACTAAGCCCCCAAATAATTCATGAAAAAAATAAGGATGTGTCATTTTCTTGAAGGTATAATATATGTCACATGTGTTGTTCGATATTTAATAGTGTTGATTTAGAAAATGACAGCTCATAGAGTACACTCATGCACAATTCAATATGTTAAGAAAACTTGAGATGAACTTTTGCAGATGGTAGTGCTTCTACATTGGTAAGGAGTTTCTTACTTTTTATAGTAATTAAATATTTAATCACGGTGTAGAAGTGATAATTACTTTCTATATTTTATGTATTGTATTTTAATTTTAATTTTAATTTTTTTAATTAAAAAAAACAAATGTTTGAAGTTAAAAATAAATAAAAATAAAAAATAAACACCAAAGTTGGCCACGCCAACTTTGGAAAGTTGGCCACGCCAACTTGATTGGCGTGACCCCTGAACACGCCAACCCAGTTGGCGCTTTGGGTTAGAAAATTAAGGTTTTATATTTTAGGTTATTTTGTTAAATAGTTTTAAAAATTGGGTTATTTAATTAAATAACCCTAATATGGAGTGCGGTTCTTGATGTCCCTAATTTGTGAGTCATAATTGGTTAATGAAGATATCAACCTTGATTTAGGAATTATGCCTTTTGACCAATTAAAAGAAACTGTTTGGTGGAGTAATCTTTCAACGGTTAATTGCATCTGTAGAATTTCATAATTGATAGACCTGGATTTATGTGTCTTGGTGGTGGCACGGCTTTGTGATGGAATTTTGGAAATGAATGGAGGACAATGTTTGGATTGTGAACAGTTTAATCATTTGATTCGAACAAAATGTAAATGACTCTGAAATCAGAACTGAACTCTTTGCTTCATAAGTAATGTTTCTACCGAGTCAATCTTTTGGCTTTCTAATGGTGGGTGAAGGGCGGTCTTTCTTTTTTTATCACTCGTGCTTTTTCAGTGATAGTTGTCATAGTAACAAATTTTCTGATTTTTTACTGAGAAAAAAGATGAACACCTAGACAACAAATGCTGGGATCTATTCATTACGGTCACCATTGATTATAATGATGTGTGAAGAAGCGAAAAGGTGCACATTGAATGTCACATACCACTTGTGTTAGTCTGGCTACCTCTTTTGAACAAGTTTCCACTTCTTTGAACGTAAATGATTTCCAATCCTAATTTTTCTAATCTCTAATTGATATTGCGCTGGTATTCTCCATTTCTTGGCCATTTTAATGTTGCCCCTCGTTTATACAAAACTATAGAATAGATGAAATCATGGGTACATTTTGGAAGAGTGAACCCTAACCTGAACTGATAGTTTCTCATATTGCATTCTATTTGTCCCGCTCTGAAAGAAGTGAAATTGGCACAATGGTTTCCATGCGATTTGAAAGTGAAAGTAGTTGCTTTTCTTCATCTATTTTATGTATACAGCAGGCAAATTTCAGTTAGTAGATATCACATCATTTTTTCAGATAAGGTCACTTTCGTAAAGAAACTTTTCATCGAAGGCATGGTTTTTTGTGTATATATTGCCAAAAAAAAACCGCTTATTCTTGGCTACTTTTACAGTAAATAAAAGCAACGACTCCCTTTTATTAACGAATTTCCCTTCAAATTTTACTTATGTGCTTTTGTCAACAGTGGAAAAACATAAAATTGGCTGTTCTATACTTCTATATTTCTTGTCGTTTTAACGTAATATAGTTCTTTTTGCTAATTCTTCATCATGTTCAGGTATGATTACTCAGGCTATGGACAGTCCACCGGAAAGGTTAGATACAGGCTTTCACCACAACAGAAATCTATTTTGGTTCACTAATTTGGCATCAGTATGTCCATAATCAAAATGTTAGCTATTGAAATATTTCCCCCACCCTTTTTGAATTAAATTCATTTTGAAATGTTGATTGTATCCCTTGCTCTCTTTGTTCATTGTTATTTTTATTTTCTGTTCAGTTCATTGAAACTTTATCATTTATTGACTATACTTGTAATATAATTGTCATGATGTGGGCTGGCTAGATGTGATTTGCCAAAGATAGTACCATGGTTGGCTTCAGTAGGAGCCTTGAATGAAATCTTAGTTCTTCTTGCATTCCCAGATAGTAGAAAGAGAACCTTTTTTTTACATCACTCTTTTCGTACTTCTTGTTAATTTTGTGTCTGGATAATTAGTCAATATTATATTTGTAAATTTAGCATTTCCTGTCAAGTGCTTGCATGTTTGGTCCTGTCAAATTTGACCCATCCATCCCTTTTCTTTGAAACAGCCAACTGAATGTAATACATACGCAGACATTGATGCTGTATACAAGTGCCTGAAGGAGAAATATGGAGTTAAAGACGACCAATTAATATTCTACGGTCAGTCTGTTGGTAGTGGTCCCACCATCAATCTTGCAGCACGAATACCTGACTTGAGAGGGGTTGTTCTGCACAGTCCAATTTTATCTGGGTTAAGGGTGTTGTACCCTGTAAAACGGACATATTGGTTTGATATTTACAAGGTATTACTGTATCCTTTTGTGCAATTATTGTTCAAGAACCTATTTTGCAAACTGAAACTTGAACGATTAGCACTCAAAAGTTTTCTTGTCAATTACAGAATATTGACAAAATTGGTGCAATAAACTGTCCAATTCTTGTTATTCATGTAAGTTTTCCTTATTTCGTTTAAAAGACACTCCCTCTCCCCTCCTTCTCTCTCTCCTATGAAATGTCAAAAGATTTCTCAAGATCATTATTGTATTGATTTGCCTCGCACATTTTTTTTCAAAAAACAGTACATTAAGTATTGCTTAATTTATTGTCAATATCTAGGGAACAGCAGATGACGTTGTTGATTGCTCACACGGCAAGCAGCTTTGGGAGCTTTGCAATGTAAAGTACGATCCTATATGGATAAACGGCGGTGGCCATTGCAATCTTGAACTGTATCCTGAGTTCATCAAACATCTGAAAAAGTTTGTATTGGCTCTTGGAAAATTAAGACGAGCACCCAACGGCTCAGCAACAGCATCATTAGAGCCCGAGAATAAGAACAAGACAGTAGAAAGCAACACTGCAGACATGATTGAATTACCACCAGATCTTCCAGAAATTTCAAGAAACAGTTTGGATAGCCGACTGGACAAATCTAAGAAATCAAGCATTCCTGAAAAATCAAGAATGAGTACTGATCATGTCGACAGATTCAGGAGAAGAAAAGGCTTGATATGGTGACCCATGATTGAAAACAGAAAAAATTCAATCCGTTGGTTTCATTTAAGAAGGTATATTTATTGAAGCAACCCATTATTTCCATGTTGGACGGTTTCCAAGTCCCATGTGTGTACCATGTTGAACATGCTTATAAGTTATCTGAATGATATATAAGTGATCTGAATGATATATAAGCTGACCTGAGAAAAATAAAACTCCCTGTGTTTGTTTTCGTGTAAAATTTCACTCATCCTCCTGATGGTGTTCAGTTTGCAGTTTCAGCTCTTTCTCATCTTAAAATGTGTATATCTTAAATGTCATAGGCTGCCCTCCATGTTTATGGTCAAATGAAGTGAAACTAAGATCAAGAGATTGTATACTTTTCTGAATACTTATCTATATGAACTCCTACTCTATTTTTTTGCAAAGTATTTCCGTATATCAAAGCTAAGGTACACAAATAAATCTTTAATCGCTTATGTATCCGAGATGTATAATGATACTACATGGAGTCTTGTTGCAGCTTTTAGGGGACTCTGGCAAAATGGTATAGAGAATGTGAACTCACTGCAACTGAAGTTTGCTGGACGGTTTGCAAGGCAACCGTTGCGGTGGCTCTCGAATGTTCGAGTAAGAGATGAAAACTTTGACGTAGTAGCAGTCATTTAAATTCTTTCATCTTGCACCCACGGCTTCATTGAGCACGAGTTATGAGTCATTTTAAAGGACGTCACTTTTTCTCTTTTCTTTTTTTTTTTTTTTTTTTTGAGAGGGTAGCTTTCCTAGGTCTAACATGAGACCCATCTCATATTATGGAGATGACACTGGACTGACAGGTTTTTCTTTTATGCACTGACTCTGCATCAATACCAACACACATGTATGTGTATGTATATGTATATTTATATATGCATGTGTGTTAGTGTTGGTGCACACCGGCTGCATATAAGAAAAACCCTGGATCGGCAGGCTTGTGTATGAAAGAAAGTGTTTTGTCATCAAGATTCCTTGGATCCTACCACGATTTAAATCCTAATAGAGTCCCAAGCGGAAACATTCCGCAGAAATTGGAGTCGAAATCGAGGATTTGGATTTATTGTTCGATTTCGATTCTTAAAAATAAGATATCCGAACCAAAATCGAAACAAAAACCATAATCATTTAGAATGGTAACCAAAACTATAAATTAATCTTAGATCTTAAGATCTCGAACATATATACGAGAAGTTAATTCTTGTACTTTAAAATATCTTAACCCATGTGTATCAAACTCCTATTTTAAATTTTTTTTAAAAATAAAAATTCATAAAGCTTAGGTAATGTAATTCTTAAGTATTTAAATTTAATTAATTGGATAACTTTACGAATCATGTCGTTATCTTTTTCTTCATCAACTTTAAATGTTTTTTTAAAAAAAAATTGTATTTTTGCCACCACTAAAATTTTTTTTGACCCCCTAAATTGTTTTTTACCCATCATGTTTTATGTTATCATTTGTTGTCTCCCATGTATGTCTCTAATGACTTTTCTCAAAATGGTTATTTGTGGATATTGACATAATGTTGATGAATTGGAGTACATACATTAAGGTAAATTTTTAAATAACTCAATTTTATTTTTTTTAAAATACCCCAATTTGAAAAATGTTGAAAAAATAGGTTAAACATTCACCCATGATGTTGGTCGATGAAGGAGAGGACGCAGACGGACCCTTCCCTTCTTTAGGGGCCGCCTGCTGTCCTCCCTGCCCTCTTTTTTGTTGCATAAATTAAGACATAATGGGATTTGAGTCGCGATTCCTGATGCAAGTTATAGCAATCACATGAGCAAAGACAACATTTCATTAACACATATGGACACACTTAACCTTAGCAAGAGAACATAAGGCATATTTTACAATTTACGTGATATATGTATGTTTTTGCGAAAACTTTAAGCAATGTTTGTTTCTTTAAAAAAATACTTCATTTTTCCAAAATAAAACCAGACATAAATTGCATTGTCCAGTATAATTCTCCAAAAATATATATCTTTTACCTCATATTCATATTTCCTGATATAATTATCATTCGTAATTTAACTTATATTAAAAATGATACTTCTGCATAGTGAAACTGATATAAATCATATTTTTAAAATATAATCCCCCAGTGCACATTATCCGACCAAATATCATTAGACAATAAAAAACAATATCAGACATTCCCTATGCATGTAGTGAAATTGTTCCTTAGCAATCAACGAACACGGGAGGCAAGGTGTTGGATAAACATAAACAATAAACTAATAAATTGACATCAACGTAAGTATGCAAGCGACGAATCTCCAACAATAATGCACAAGTTAATATTCAACTTAAATAACACTGAACATTGTCACATTTATCACCCTCATGTGATCGAAAAACAAGTCACACTACAGTGCTAATCGAATAGAGCTATACTGGTGTTTTTTGTCATGAGGATTAATGATGTACAACCGCAACTACAAATTATCTACTCGATCAGTGGGAACCACTTAGAGAATTTAAGGTATAGGCACATATTCATATATACATATGTCTCTACATCAGTGCTGATGAAATACAGCGATGACACGTCATGAATACTGGTCTCGAACAAATAAGGTTTGTACCCTTCTTACGATGCTGCCCATTAACCAAGAACATGTCTAGAAATTACAGTAATGTATTTTATGATTGCCCACACTTAAAAGAATCACATTCACATTTATGAATTGATGTGATGGATTTTAAACTTATAGAGGTCATTTGAAATTCGTTTATTTGCAAATAATCGAATTTCTTAAACAAAATTTACAATCCAATAAAATAGACTAACAATAGAACAACCGACGGTTAATTGCAAAATAAGACGCTAAATAAATACAAAGCCAAGCGATAAAAAAGATGGTGGGGAAAAATTTAGGGGCCAGACGCAGATGTAACCTAGAAAGAAATAAATTTTTCTCGGGGTCCACGACGGAAAATTCCAATGGCTGGTGATGCAACCAATTGACAGCCAATCATCACTATCCTTTTCATGCCTCAGTTTCACCCTCTTTATTAAACTTGCAGACTTGGAGCAAGAAACACCGCCAATTTCTAGCTAAATATGCAGGTGTGCGTTCATTCTCCACGGTGAATTTTGTGTGGTTCTGTCAAATTCGAGAAAAGGGTACTTATAGTTTCAGTCGGTAGAGCTAAATCGTGAGGAGTTGTCGGGAGTTATGAATAGATGGAAGCATCGGGAGAGGAAGATAGACGCAATTAGAGCAGGTACTGGTTGTTTTGGAGAAAGGGGTCAAGAAGCCACTCCGGCATTGAAAAAATCCTGGGCGAATTATCCAGAGGTATTTATGGAAATTTAGTTTGGAGAAGAATGCTTTAAATTTTTTTTTTTAAAATTTAGTTGTTTTCCTGTGCGTTTCTTTACTAAAATTTTTGGGTTTCGGGTAATGGGTTCTGTTTCATGTGTGAATACTGAATTCTGATGGTGAATTACGTGAGTTTGTGTGTGTAGAAACTTTACGCGGAAACTAGAGTACTTCACCAGGCAAGAAGGAAAAGTAACGAATACAATCAGAGTAGGAAACAAGCAGAATCTGTAATAACAGAAGCAGAACCCGAGCTTTCTTCTGCAAAGGCAACGGTGAAAGAGCTGAGTCGAGGGATAGAGGAGTCGAATTCAAGATCCAGAAAGGAGATTCGAGGCGTAGAGAAGCTAAGGATAGCTAAAGGAAGGGAAGGAGAATGTAGCACTGAAAATTCTCAGTACGCCAAAGTGATGAGTGAATTGGAGTCGATCAAACGAGAACTGAACAAGCTGAAGCTGGATATGGCTTCAGTTTTGCAAGAAAGGAGAAGGGCCGAACAAGAGTTAGATTCCTCCATGGTGAGCATTCAGCACCATTCGAGATTGTTAGAAACGGTTAAGAGGGAGACTGAGGAAATTAATGAAGAACATGTGCTGGTTGAGTTGGCTAGAATTGAGGCTGTTGAGGAATATGGAGAGGTTGAAGTTCAGAGAAAAGAAAGCAGTGAAAGATTCAAGGCTGCAAAGGAGGATACTATGAAAAAAAAGAAGAAAATGATACAAGAAATTGAAAATGCTAAAGAACTGGAGAATAAGCTCGCTATTACAATATTAGATATCACAATGTTACAGGGTGGACTAAATCTAGTGAAGAAAACGGAGAAAAGGACAAAGAACATTGAAAGTAACTTTCCGGAAGAAGGTGAACATACAGCTGATGAATCTTTGTTATATTCCATCACAAAAGAGTTAGAGGCTACAAAGAAGGAACTGGCTTCTGTCAAAGATGAGAGTTTTCAGTTTATGACTTCCATGGATATTGTGAGGAATGAGCTCAGGCATGTTATGGAAGAAACAGCTCGTGTAAAGAAGAACGAGCAGAAATCAGAAATGATAATCCAAAATCTCAATTCAAAGCTTCTAAAATCTAAAGCAAAGCTAGAAGCATCATCTACAGCTAAAGATAAGGCGAAATCTATCGTATCAAATCTATCACTTACCCTCGAACAGCTAAAATCTGAATCCGAAAAGGTCGAGAAAGAACAATTCCTAATCAGCGAAGAAACGGTGGTCATCAAAGCGGATGTTCAAAAAATTGAACTGGAGATAGATTTAGTAGAGGAAAGGCTACCGGCGGCCCTTCAAGATCTTAAAGCCGTTAAAGCATCAGAAGCCGAGGCCCTCGATAGTCTGAAAGCACAAATTGAGATTACAATTAGAAATCGAGCTTCTGCCTCAAAACAAGGCTCAACCATCACAATTTCCAAATTTGAATACGAGTACCTGATAGGGAGCGCCGCTGGGGCCAAAGAAATTGCAGACAAGAAAGTTTCGGCAGCTCATGCTTGGATTGAAGCTCTAAAAGCAAGCGAGAAAGAGATAATGATTAAAACTGAGCTATTACGAAGGGAATCTAGGGAGCTTAAAGTAGAGGAAGAACGTGAAGTTCGCAAAACAGAGCGATCATTGAGTGCAAAGAAAGTGGTGGAGAAAGAATTGGAGAACATGAGGCTAAAGTCCGCAAAAAATACGGAACCTGAAATCTTGCGGCCTGAGAATGCGCTTCGAAGAAAATCAATGAACCGAAGCTTTAGAATGGCACCTGCAAAAAAAGTAATGTCTCGAAAAATATCAGCTACAGCAGATCATAATGCTTCTAGAACGCCATCTTTCAGAGTAAGGAGGAGAAAAAAGATTATACAAAATCTTACCAATTTCTTCGGTGGAAAGAGAAGCATTTAAAGAAATTGTCGACTTCTATGTAAAGATTTTAGCAATCTTTGTTGACAAGTTCATTTCATCCCAACTGTACTTTTAAATGGCAAGTCATATTGACTGCTAATAAGCTTTGCAAATATTCAAATAGATATCATTAGCAGATAGTATAGTATAAAAGGGATTTTACCCAGATCGAGCCTGACTAACTTGACCAATTTCAATCAACAAAATTTATTTCTTGCTCTAGATTGGATCAATCATCTGATATTATTGTCCGGTAGGAGTTGGCAAGTTTGAGATAAAGGACATAGTATTCAACAAAAATTAAAGGCAATAAAACATTAACAATAAACATCGGTTTCACTGTTTCATTGAATACAATAATATTAATGCATTACATTGTACATACATATACCAAAACCTATGAACAGGTGACACCGAGGAACTAATGTAAAGGCAAACCAATGAACGAACAAATGGTATAGAAAAAATGGGAGCTGAGTTATGCACGCCTGAATACACAATCTTCTAAATAGATCATACCTTCTAGTACAACATAAAGAAATGGACACAAGCGCTTCAGGAGGGTATTCGCGTAAGAAGTTCAATCAAACTCAAGATCTTGAAATTTCCCTCCCCAAATTGGCAATCATAATTGTATATCTGAGTTGTGTCTATATCTGCCGGTGGACTGAAGATTCTGAAAGCAACAGAGTTGTTCCGATTTTCACCAATTGGTACTGAGAAGGCAACACGGATGGTGGGGGCTGGGTTTTGTATATCGGGTTGTATGCTATATCTTCATCAAAGTCACCATCGGGCATAGAGAAGGCATTGAAGTAGTCGGAATAGGTTCAGAAGGAATTTGAGCCTCATTAGGCACTACCACCAGTTGATCCAAACTAAAAGGTATGCTAACTAGCAGTGTATCATCAAGAACATTCTTGTAAGAATTTGTGGCTAATTCTTCAACAGCTCCAGAGATTTCTTTATGAGTAATAGGAGTAACGGCTGCTGTCTGCCGATGAAAAGGGGTCGATTCGAAGAACTGGGATTATCAGTATCAACGAAATTACACTGCATTGATGTATGAAGATACTGAGTCGATCTCATGGGAACTAAATATATTGTATACGGCAGATTCATTAAGCATGGGACATGCCTGCTGGTGGGATGGCATCTGATTTACAGGATAGTATGGCGAGATTGGCAATGGATTTGTATTGAGGTATGTAATGCAGGTTTCCTTGTATATATTGTGATTCATGTTGTAACTGTTTTCCATCTGGTTGCTGCGATATCGATAGCCGAGTACTTTAACTGGCTTTGAAGTGGGAAATCCAAAAAAAGTACTTTCAGATTCAACAAGGAATGATGGTGCCTCTGTAGAACTTTGTATAAGTGATTCTTGAAAAATTCCAGTTTTTGATGGTGGAGCCGCACTTCCAACACTATTATCATTGTGAAAAACATAATCACCAACACATTCAACATCTCCTTATTGATACTCTTGGTGATATAATCAAATAATTGAACATTATTTATATGATCGAATTGGTATATGAAGCAAATATATGGGAAATAATACTCAATTAATTAGGGCTGCATTTCAAATCTAAGAGGCACCTCATAATAATGTAAAATAGAATTTGAGTACCTTTCAATAGAAATGGAACTCTGATCTTTCTCTGCAGCAGATTGGGCGCATTATCCTCACACTAAACAATCCCAAATCTGCGGAGACTTCGCCATGGAATTTAAAGAACCAGTGGACTGTTAATAATTAATATTATTTGATTAATATATTATTAAGATAATATCAAGAATATTTAATCCAGAAGATTGTGCACTATCTGGATAACCACCAACTACCTTTAAGTGGTGTAACTGTGTCAAACTCTAAGTCTTTGATGACAAGACTTATATATAAAGGACGCTGCGGGGGGTTTCTAAGCCAAGCAATTCACTTCATAAAATACATCATCTATTAGAATTGCATAAGGTTTAGAAGCGCCCTATCGCGACTCAATTCTTCAGATCTGTCTGGATCAAACTGCATATCAATGGCTGGAGGTAACACTGATCTTAAACTTTTATTTCCGCATATTCGATTTTATGTGCCATATGTTTAGGTAAATTGAAAATCGATTTAGTATTCATGTTAAAATTTCTAACATTTTGTATCAGAGCAGATTTTGCTTTAGCCTTGATACGTTTGAGATTTTTGATCTGGGCCAAAAAAATTTGCACAATTTTCGAAATTAAATATATATCAGAAATTCATTTGAATTAAAAAATTCCCAATTTCAATTTTGGCATGAACTCTAGTTTTGAAATTGAACCAAAAACCCTAGCTTTTGGGATGAGAAATTAGCCGCCTTTTGGAACCCAATTCCGTAATTGAAGGTATTGCCCGAACCACCATGACGGGACGACCATTATAGCGCCTCTGGTCGGAATAATTAATCGGAAATTGGCCGGAATTTGCGTGATTTTGGCCGCGCAGTTCCGCTTATTTGACACCGATTTTGCTCGATTTCTGGCCATTCAGACAGCTGCAATGACATGAAACGTCGACTAAGTTGAATCCCATCGTTAGTAAGGTGGTTTTCGGAGCTGGGAAGGTTAGATTTTACCAGAATTCGCATTCGAAATCTAGGCTACGCGATAACACCGAAAATCACGATTTGGATGCCGATTTCATACAGACTTAAAGCCTGTAATGGCAGATTGTTGTACGGCAGTGTATGTACGATAGTCGGACGTTGGTCAGCCGTGATTTTGCCGGAAGAGGCGGCGGCGGCGTGATTTTCATTAGGTTAGGGTTAGGGTTTTTGGTGATTTTGGGAATTAGGGTTGGTTCAATTTAAGGCCTTGGTGCTATTTTTCTGATTTGGCATGTTTATTTTAAGACCATGTTTGGTTCTGATGCAATTATGAAATTCGAAATTCTGCTTTATTATTTTTTAAAAAAAAATTATTTTATGCAATGTTTATGTGTAATTTTAATTGTTTTATTATGGATAAATGCACCATAATTTATGTAAAACATAAAATATTTTTATGAATGAATAATTAATATGTCTAAGTAATTCGTATAGTTTAATTGATTAAAGTATAGCCACAACATCTTTAATTGATTAAATTATTCATTAATCATGTGAATTACATAAAGTTCAATATACAATATTTATATGAATTAAGATATAGCATAAAATATTTTTATGCATTCAGAATAAATGTCTTCGTATAGTTTAATAAATTAAAGTATAGCAACAGCTTTAATTGATTAAATTATACATTAATTTTGTGGATCACTTAATGTATAATAGGCATTACATTAATTCAACTATTGCATAGTTTTATGCATTCAGATTAAATGTCTATGTGATATGCATTATATGATTGATTAAAGTGTAGCCACAACAGCTTTAATATTAAAGTATGCATTAATTTCTCAAACATCACATAAAGCTAAATAGGCATTAGTTGTAATTAATTATATTTGATATAATGAAATTTATCCCACAGGAAATTTTATTATATTAAATATGTTTAATTAGGATGAGATATTGAATTATTTTCTTAATTTGCCCACAGGTATTAAGAATGTCGGATAATTCGATAGTTTTATCATAAAGTTATATGAATTTATTTGAATTAGAAATTTAGCCCACGGGTAATTTCTATGTCAGCGATTCATATGTTATTGCATGATTTACATGGGTAAAACATGTCATTTGGTTATTTGCTTCGAAAATTGTGATATAAGCATGTATTTTAAATTTTCTTACAGTTATTCAACCTGTTAATTTATCTGATTTGAAATGTGAAGTTCCTGAACTCAAAGGTGATAATTATAAGGTGTGGAAGGAGAGGATTCTTCTCCATTTAGGCTGGATGGATATTGATTATGCTATACGAAAAGATGAACCACCTGCTATTACTGAAACCAGCATTCCGGATGATGTTGATCTTTAAGAGAAATGGGAACGATCTAATCGTCTCTGTGTTATGTTCATAAAGACCAAGAATTCTGCTGGGATCAGGGGTTCTGTCGATCAGCATAATAATGTCCGTGATCTGTTGAAGGCTATTGATGCTCAATTTCAGTCTTCGGATAAGGCATTGGCAAGCACCTTAATTTTGAAGTTTTCATCGATGAAGCTCACTGGTATTAGAGGAGTACGTGAGCATATCATGCACATGAAGGATATAGCAGCTCAACTTAAGACACTTGAGGTTGAGATGTCTGATACTTTCCTGGTGCACTACATTCTGAACACTTTGCCTTACTAATACGGTCCATTTAAGATTTCCTACAACACACATAGGGACAAATGGTCAATAAATGAACTTATGACCATGTGTGTTCAGGAAGAGGGTCGATTGGCTATGGAGCAACCTGAAGGTGTGCATGTAGCTACCCATATGAGGAAGAAAGGTCAGCACAAGCATAAGGGGAAAGGCAAAATGCCTATTCAGCTGGATATTAAGAAGGAAATCAAGTGTTTCTTTTGTAAGAAAAATGATCACATTAAGAAAGATTGCCCCAAATTCCAGCAGTGGCTTGAAAAGAAAGGTACACAATTCTCATTTGTTTGTTATGAATCCAATATGATTGATGTTAATCATAACACATGGTCTATTGATTCTGGTTCTACAATCCATGTTACCAATTCCTTGCAGGGATTGTAAAACCTAAGGAAGCCATTGGGAAGTGAGCAGAGCATCTATTCTGGCAACAAGATGCCCTCACATGTGGAGGCTGTTGGGACATGCAAATTAGTTTTAAGTAGTGGTTTCGTTTTGATTTTAGAAAAGACATTTTATATTCCAAATTTTTCTAGAAGTTTGATTTCAGTTTTAAGACTAGTATCTGTTGGATTTTCATTTAATTTTTCGGATTTATCATTCGGTTTATTGTATAAATCTGATATTATTTGAAATGGTACTTTGTCTGATGGTCTTTTTCGATTGAATTTACAAAATGATACCACTAATTCTATAATGCATGCTCAACAAAATATTGGTATTAAAAGATGTGTTGTGAATGAGAATTCCTCTATTTTGTGGCACCGGAGATTGGGACATATCTCCATTGATAGAATTAAAAGATTAGTGAATGATGAAGTACTTAGTGCTTTGGATTTTACCGATTTTGACACTTGTGTGGACTGCATTAAGGGTAAGCAGACCAACATATCAAAGAAAGGTGCTAAGAAGAGTTCTGATATATTGGAGATCATACATACAGACATATGTAGTCCTGATATGGCTTCGTATGGTCAGAAATACTTCATCACCTTCATTGATGATTATTCACGATATATGTATCTCTACTTGCTTAATAATAAGTATGAAGCGTTGGATGCTTTTAAAGCATATAAGGCTGAAGTAGAGAAACAATGCGGTAAGCAAATTAAGATCGTGAGATCAGATAGAGGTGGTGAGTACTATGGTAGATACACTGAGAGTGGACAAGCACCTGGTACGTTTGCTAAGTTTCTTCAAGAGCATGAGATTGTTACCAATACACCATGCCTGGTTCTCCGAGTCAAAATGGTGTGGCAGAAAGAAGAAACCGGACATTAATAGACATGGTGCGTAGTATGCTTAGTAGTTCTAAACTTCCTAAGTCATTGTGTACTGAAGCTCTTAAAACGGCAGCATATATATTAAACCGAGTTCCAACCAAGGCTGTCTCTAAGACACCTTTTGAGATATGGAAAGGTTGGAAACCGAGTTTGCAACATATACGCATTTCGTGATGCCCGTCTGAGGTAAGAGTTTATAATCCACATGAAAAGAAGTTGGACCCGAGGACCATTAGTGGGTATTTCGTTGGATATGCCGAAAGGTCTAAGGGATATAGATTCTACTGTCCATCTAACATCACTAAATTTGTGGAATCGAAGAATGCAAAATTTCTTGAGAATGACCTGATTAGTGGCAGCGATCGATTTCAGGATATTTGTTCTGAAAAAGATCATTACTATGCTCATCCATCCACTGTAAGCGATCGACTGATTGATGTTTACAACTGCCCTCAAGTTCTTAGGCATGTTGATGAACCAGTCTTAGAGATTCCACAAGTAGTTGATCATGATCTAGTAGTTCCTGATGATCGACAGATTCCAGACACTGTCGAGAACCCTGTTGAACGACATGATCCTGTCTTAGAGGAAAATGTTGATTCAACATTGAGAAGGTCTACTAGAATGAGGAAATCAGCAATTCCTAGTGATTATATTGTGTATCTACAAGAATCTGACTATAATATTGGAGCTGAGAATAATCCCGAGACATTTTCACAAGCGATGAAAAGTAATGAACCAAGTTGTGGTTCGATGCCATGAATGATGAGATAGATTCAATGGCACATAATGGAGTCTGGGAGTTGGTTCAGTTGCCAGATGGTGTAAAAGCCATTGGATGTATGTGGGTCTTTAAAGCAAAGAAAGATTCAATGGGCAACATTGAACGATATAAGGCTAGACTCGTTGCCAAAGGATTCAATCAGAAAGAGAGAATTGATTATACAGACATTTTCTCATGTATCTAAAAAAGGATTCTCTCCGTTTGGTTATGGCATTGGTAGCCCATTTTGATATGGATTTGCACCAAATGGATGTGAAAACGGCATTCCTCAATGGTGATCTAGAGGAAGAGGTTTATATGAAACAACCTGAAGTATTCTCCTCTAGTGATGGTGATCATTTGGTGTGTAAGCTTAAGAAATCTATATACGGATTGAAACAAGCCTCCCGTCAGTGGCATTTAAAATTCCATCATGTTATCTCTTCATTTGGTTTTGTTGAGAACGTCATGGATCAATGTATTTACCAGAAGGTTAGTGGGAGTAAAATTTGTTTCTTGGTGTTGTATGTAGATGATATATTACTTGCAACCAATGATAAGGGGTTTCTATATGAGGTGAAATAATTTCTCTCTAAGAACTTTGATATGAAAGATATGGGTGAGGCATCTTATGTCATTGGTATTAAGATCCATAGGGATATATCCAAATACATTTTGGGTTTATCGCAAGAAACCTATATAAACAAAGTGCTGGAGAGGTTTCGGATGAGTGATTGTTCACCAAGTGTAGCACTCATTGTGAAAGGTGATAGATTCAATTTGAATCAATGTCCAAGAAATGAGTTTGAAAGGAACAAATGAAAAACATTCCATACGCTTCTTGTGTTGGAAGCCTAATGTATGCTCAAGTCTGTACTAGACCTGATATTGCATTTGTTATGGGAATATTGGGAAGATATCAGAGTAACCTGGTTGTAATGCCTTGATTTGTGTTATATACGTGTGATATGATTATGGTGTAATTATATCATGTCACGGTATAATAATAGGGTTCAGGTGGAACCAAGAAAGAATGAAAACATGAAAACATGATGTACAAAATGTAGTGTAAAGATATGCTTTGAACTTGTATGCATTAAAGGTGCATGAGCATGTGTATTTGAGTTGCAAGTGGGCATTTGAATGTCATGTGAATTTGGAGTTGCATTTGAATGTGAGGTTCATTTCATGTACATGTGATTTAACATGTAATTATCTCCAAATGACATGATAGCAAGTAAGTTAAGGACTTAATGACCTTATATCAAGTGCATGATGGAGGCAAAATCACATAATACACCACTTTCACCTAAAAATCTCTACAAGCTCCTCTCCAAACCCTTAGAGCTTTTGGTAGGCAAAGCTTGGATTTTCACTTGTGAAGTGAGCTAGGAAGTTGGGTGAAGTGATTTCTTAGCCTCTTGGTAAGAAATTCATAGTTGTATACTTGAATTATTCATTAATGTTGATATATGTGAAGGAAAAGCTCAAGTGTGCATGTGTACAATCATAACATGTTTATATGCTAGGAATTGGAATCTATGATGTTAGATTTATGTTTATATGTTCCTAGGTATTGCAAGAAACATGTTGACATGGTTTAATATGAGGTGTAGGAGAAGATTCATGGAGATAAGCTTGAAAATCGCCATGCTCTCACTTTTCTGGGCATCGGCGATCGATCGGTGCGAGTAAGCGATTGATCGCCGATGACAGTAACATTTTAAGGCGGTGAAATTGGATGGCGATCGATCGGTGAAAGTGTCGCGATCGATCGCGATGAACAGAGCATTGTGGCGATCGATCGCCAAGTTGTTGCGATCGATCGCGAGGGGGCAGAGAGTTTTGGCGATCGATCGGTGTTGATCGCGATCGATCGCCAGTGTTAATATTTTGAAAAATAAAATATTTTGTGGAATTTGATTTTAATGCCTATGATAACATGATATATTGTTGGCATTGTTGTAGCACCATCACAGGGGACAGGACAACGAGGCACTTAGCTATTGACAACTGCTTTATCTCGTTTGTGTCGCAGTACAGGTACGTGTTGACGTACGGAGTATAGATATGATATGATGATGCTATTATGGTTTTGATATCATATGATTTATGTTATCGTTGTGTCATATGATTGGTAGTATCATATGCATGTGCATACATAGATTTCATATGATTGGTATGGATGCCTTGATAGATATGTGTATATGCTTTGGTACGATCATTGTCTTGATAGATATACCTGGTGGGGTATATGCTTTGACTGCCACGATAGATATGCTAGTGTGGGGCATATGCTTGGGCTGGGAGCGTTGCCACGATAGATATACTACATATGCTTTGGCTTGAGAGATATACGCCTGGTGTGGGTATATACTCTGGTTATTATCACAGATGAGTATGGTACTATGATATGTGCTGCTAATATGAAGATGTGATGTGGTTTCACTGACATATTGAGCTGAATAGGCATATCATATGAGACTCGTGATAATAGGGAACTTGTTGAGACATGTCATGACATAGTGCATTTGTGGATGCATGATACAGAACATTCACGTTATCTGATTTATTGTGCTTTATCATTAATATTGATATTGTGTTTTGATATTGCACTGAGATAGTTGTTATCTATACTCATGTTGTGAATGTTTCTGTAGGGACTCATAGACGTGGGGAGCGTGAGTCATGATTTCCGCTGCGAGGGGAACCACTGCCTAGGAGTTCTTTTGAATTAGGTTGTTTATGTACATGATATGTATAGTTTGTTAGGTTTTTGATAACCTTGTAAACAACTTAACTAGTATGAACTCTTAGTCCGTGCATGGTATATTACTTAATTTAGACTCACATATGTATGTTTAATGGATACATAATGGATTAAGTAAATCAGGCCCCACATTAGTGGTATCAGAGCAGTGGTTCGAGAACGGGGTGAACATGGGTAGAGGAAGTGTATTAGGGAGTTACCTAAACACTTTGAGAATGGTAATAGCATGTTAGGAGTTGGCATATGATGTTCTTCTAACATGTTATATATATTTGTGAATGTTATTGTTAACCCTTGATCTACAGCTATGACAGACAGAGGGTTACATGAGGATGTTGGGGATGCCATGAGTGGCAATGCGAGTGTACGGATGGCGCCTGTGCCACCACTACCGATTGAGCAAGGGCCAGTGGAACAGGTACTGTTACCTGGAGAATTGACATTGACACAGTTTCTGAGCTATCAGCCACCCAGGTTTGAGGGGACTGAATCAGGGGAATTGGCGGAGGAATGGCTGGAACGTGTGGAACAGATATTTGTCTCCGCACCATGTGCCAAGACTGCTTGGTTGCGTTTAGCTGAATTCCAGTTAGCTAAGAAGGCTATGATGTGGTGGAAATCCACAGTGCTTGAGTTGAGGGCTCAAGGACAGACAGTGAACTGGGATGTGTTTCGAACAAAGTTTCTGGAGCATTATTTCTCTGTTGCGGCAAGGCAGAGGAAAGAGGATGAATTTACAAACCTGAGACAAGGAGCCATGACAGTATCTGATTATGCTGTTCACTATTCTTCTTTGCTCCGATATGTGCCACATATTGCTGTCAATACAAAGGCAAAGATCAGACAATTTGTGAAAGGGTTGAGGCCTGAATTGTTTGATAGGGTCATGTCCAATAACCCTACATCTTATGAAGAAGCCTTGACTCGAGCTGAGATGGCTGAGATTGCGGTAGGGGTGTATAAAGATGTTGGACAAGCCCAACCACCTACATCTGACAGTATGCGACCTAGAGGAGATTCCTTTAAATCACCACGAGGTGGTGCATCGTCATCTAGGTTTAGTGGGAAACGGTTTGGACCAAGGAAAGGGGATGACAGAAGGGCTAAGGGACAGTCCCAAGGTAGTAGTAGCAGTAGTGGACGAGGATTACAATGTTTTAAATGTGGAGGGCCACATTATCAAAAGAATTGTCCACAGTTTGATACAGTAGTTTGTTTCCGTTGTGGGAAACCAGGACATGTGATCCGTGATTGTCCTCAAGTGGGCGGACAACAGAGGAGAGGACCCATGTCAGAGAATACAGTGCAGCAGAGACCACAGAGTGTAGTACAGTCTGGTGGTGGACAGAGGGCAGGAACACCTCAGGCTCAGGTGTATGCACTGAACAGGGAGGAAGCAGAGGCAACTCCTGATGCTGTGATAGCGGGTAAGTGTACTTTGTTTACTTATCCAGCCTTACTTTTGATTGATACTGGTGCATCACATTCTTTTGTTGCACAAACTTTTGTTGATCGGTATCATATTTGCTCGTCTCCACTGTTGATGCCTCTTTATGTTTCGACACCCATGGGAACTACTGTAATGGCTTGTCAGAGTGTGTCTGATTGTGAGATTCAGTTTGAGACTGAGTTTGGATTACAAGCTGATCTGATTGTGTTAGACATGACAGATTTTGATTGTATTATTGGGATTGATGTGTTGAGTAGATATCAGTCTGTTGTGGATTGTTGTCATAAGGTTGTGAGATTTCAGTCTGAGACTGGAAATCAATGGTACTTTTATGGCCAGGGATCGAGGGCAAGGATTCCTTTGATATCGGCAATACGAATGTCGCGTTTGTTAGAACGTGGACATGCGGGTTATTTGATTTATGCCCTTGATGTTACTGAACAGAAACGAGAAAGGAAAGTGGAGAAGATACCAGTGATTGCAGAATATGCGGATGTGTTTCCAGATGAGATACCTGGATTCCCACCGAGTCGAGAAGTGGAATTTGGTATTGATTTGATACCTGGTACTTCTGCAATTTCACGTGCTCCTTATCGGATGGCACCAACCGAGTTGAAAGAATTGAAAACTCAATTGCAAGATTTGCTGGACAAGGGGTACATACGTCCTAGTGTATCGCCTTGGGGTGCTCCGGTTTTATTTGTGAAGAAGAAGGATGGGACAATGAGATTGTGTATTGATTATAGACAGTTGAACAAAGTAACCATAAAGAACAAATATCCTCTTCCTCGTATTGATGATTTATTTGATCAGTTACAGGGATCAAAGATATATTCTAAGAATGACTTGAGGTCAGGATATCATCAAATACGTGTGAGGGAAGGAGATATACAGAAGACAGCATTCAGAACTCGTTATGGACATTATGAGTTTCTGGTAATGCCATTTGGAGTGACAAATGCTCCAGCTGTCTTTATGAGTTTAATGAATCGTGTGTTTCAGGAATACCTTGATCGATTTGTCATTGTCTTTATCGATGATATATTGATCTATTCACGGAGTGATGCTGAACATGTTCAACATTTGCATATGGTACTGCAATTGTTGAGGACACATCAGTTGTATGCCAAACTCAGTAAGTGTGAGTTTTGGTTGACTAGTGTTGGATTTTTGGGTCATGTTATATCAGAGGAAGGTATATCAGTTGATCCAAAGAAAGTGGAAGCAGTGTTGAATTGGTCAGCACCTACTTCTGTGCCAGAGATTCGTAGTTTCTTAGGTTTGGCTGGATATTATAGACGATTCGTTGAAGGATTTTCAGCGATTGCCAAACCATTGACACATTTGACACAGAAGGGAGTATCATTTCAATGGTCAGAGGCTTGTGAGCGTAGTTTTCAAGAATTGAAACATCGATTGACTACAGCTCCAGTCTTGATCATTCCATCTGAGCATGACAGGTTTGCATTATATACTGATGCATCTTTACTTGGTTTGGGTTGTGTATTGATGCAGGACAAACATGTAGTGGCTTATGCATCACGACAGTTGAAGCCACATGAAATGAGATATCCAGTGCATGATCTGGAATTGGCTGCCATTGTCTTTGCATTGAAGATATGGCGACACTATTTATATGGTACGTCGTTTACCATATATACTGATCATAAGAGCTTAAAATTTCTATTCACTCAAGCGGAGTTGAATATGAGACAAAGGAGATGGATGGATCTGTTGAAAGATTATGATTGTGAGATTGATTATCATCCAGGAAAAGCTAATCTTACAGCAGATGCCTTGAGTCGGAAAGTACATCATACGGCTGATGAGATGGTTCATTTATCTGCTTTGATGACTTCTTGCTGTACTTTGGGTTATGATTTTGATATGGAGTCAGTGCCGGTACGGGTATCAACATTGTTGGTTGAACCTGACATTTTTGACAAAATAAGAACGGCACAAGGGAGTGATGATGAGGTACAACATTGGAAGGAAAAGATAACTCAAGGACAAACATCTCAATTTGTACTAACAAGTGATGGAACTTTGAAGTACCGAAACTGTTGGGTAGTACCTGCGTCATTAGGACTACGCCAAGAACTACTACAACGTGCTCATTGTAGTAGATACAGTATACATCCTGGAGGGAAGAAAATGTACCATGATTTACGTACCCAATTTTGGTGGAAACGTATGAAACAGGATGTATTGAGTTTTGTGAAACGATGTTTGATTTGTCAACAAGTGAAAGCGGAAAGACAAAGACCAGGAGGTGAATTACATAGTTTGGAAATTCCTCAGTGGAAATGGGAACATATCACGATGGATTTTGTGACTCATTTGCCACGGACGTCTTCTGGTTGCGATGCAATTTGGGTAATTGTTGACAGACTTACCAAAGTATCTCATTTTGTGCCATATTGTATGACATATACATATCTGAGAATGGCACAGTTGTACATTCAACATGTAGTGAGACTACATGGTATTCCAGTTTCCATTGTATCGGATAGGGATCCGAGATTTACTTCTCATTTTTGGGAAGGGTTACAAACAGCGTTAGGAACTGAAGTGCGGTTGAGTACAGCATATCATCCTCAGACGGATGGACAAACAGAGCGTACGATACAAACGCTAGAGGATATGTTGCGTGCCTGTGTATTAGAGTTTGATAACTCATGGCAAGAGTCATTGCCATTAGTCGAATTTTCATATAACAACAGTTATCAGTCTAGTATACAGATGGCACCATTTGAGGCTTTATATGGGCGACGATGTAGATCGCCATTGTATTGGGATGATGTGGATCAGTCTTCCTTACATGGACCGGATATGATTCATGACATGGAAGAGAAAGTCAAGGTAATACGATTGAAATTGAAAGCTGCTCAGGATCGACAGGCTGCTTATGCCAATAAGCGACGTAGACCACTTGAATTTCAAATTGGCGACCGTGTGTTCTTGAAAATCTCACCTTTTAAAGGTGTAGTACGTTTTGGAAAGCGTGGAAAATTGTCTCCACGGTATGTTGGTCCATATGAGGTGTTGCAACGTATTGGTACGTTGGCATATCGCTTGGCACTACCACCAGCCTTGAGTAGTATTCATGATGTTTTTCATGTTTCACTATTGAGGAAGTATGAACCAGATCCGAGTCATGTATTACAGTTACCTGATGTACAGTTGGATACAGATGTGTCGTATGAGGAACGACCGGTTATGATCTTGGATCGAGCTGAACGCAGGTTGCGTAACAAAGTGATTCCTATGGTGAAGGTACAGTGGGACAGACGGGGTGTCGAAGAGGCAACGTGGGAGACGGAGCAGCATATGATGCAACGGTATCCGGATTTGTTTACTGGTATGATTTTACAGTTTTATGATACGGTTGGTACATATATACTGTAGTGTTGCATATATGATCATGTTTCCTATTTTCATAATGTCGAAGTGTTGAGTTGCGTAGTTCGATATGCATGTTTGTATATACAATTTCGAGGACGAAATTCAATGAGTGGGGGAGAAATGTAATGCCTTGATTTGTGTTATATACGTGTGATATGATTATGGTGTAATTATATCATGTCACAGTATAATAATAGGGTTCAGGTGGAACCAAGAAAGAATGAAAACATGAAAACATGATGTACAAAATGTAGTGTAAAGATATGCTTTGAACTTGTATGCATTAAAGGTGCATGAGCATGTGTATTTGAGTTGCAAGTGGGCATTTGAATGTCATGTGAATTTGGAGTTGCATTTGAATGTGAGGTTCATTTCATGTACATGTGATTTAACATGTAATTATCTCCAAATGACATGATAGCAAGTAAGTTAAGGACTTAATGACCTTATATCAAGTGCATGATGGAGGCAAAATCACATAATACACCACTTTCACCTAAAAATCTCTACAAGCTCCTCTCCAAACCCTTAGAGCTTTTGGTAGGCAAAGCTTGGATTTTCACTTGTGAAGTGAGCTAGGAAGTTGGGTGAAGTGATTTCTTAGCCTCTTGGTAAGAAATTCATAGTTGTATACTTGAATTATTCATTAATGTTGATATATGTGAAGGAAAAGCTCAAGTGTGCATGTGTACAATCATAACATGTTTATATGCTAGGAATTGGAATCTATGATGTTAGATTTATGTTTATATGTTCCTAGGTATTGCAAGAAACATGTTGACATGGTTTAATATGAGGTGTAGGAGAAGATTCATGGAGATAAGCTTGAAAATCGCCATGCTCTCACTTTTCTGGGCATCGGCGATCGATCGGTGCGAGTAAGCGATTGATCGCCGATGACAGTAACATTTTAAGGCGGTGAAATTGGATGGCGATCGATCGGTGAAAGTGTCGCGATCGATCGCGATGAACAGAGCATTGTGGCGATCGATCGCCAAGTTGTTGCGATCGATCGCGAGGGGGCAGAGAGTTTTGGCGATCGATCGGTGTTGATCGCGATCGATCGCCAGTGTTAATATTTTGAAAAATAAAATATTTTGTGGAATTTGATTTTAATGCCTATGATAACATGATATATTGTTGGCATTGTTGTAGCACCATCACAGGGGACAGGACAACGAGGCACTTAGCTATTGACAACTGCTTTATCTCGTTTGTGTCGCAGTACAGGTACGTGTTGACGTACGGAGTATAGATATGATATGATGATGCTATTATGGTTTTGATATCATATGATTTATGTTATCGTTGTGTCATATGATTGGTAGTATCATATGCATGTGCATACATAGATTTCATATGATTGGTATGGATGCCTTGATAGATATGTGTATATGCTTTGGTACGATCATTGTCTTGATAGATATACCTGGTGGGGTATATGCTTTGACTGCCACGATAGATATGCTAGTGTTGGGCATATGCTTTGACTGGGATCGGTGCCTGGATAGATATGCTAGTGTGGGGCATATGCTTGGGCTGGGATCGTTGCCACGATAGATATACTACATATGCTTTGGCTTGAGAGATATACGCCTGGTGTGGGTATATACTCTGGTTATTATCACAGATGAGTATGGTACTATGATATGTGCTGCTAATATGAAGATGTGATGTGGTTTCACTGACATATTGAGCTGAATAGGCATATCATATGAGACTCGTGATAATAGGGAACTTGTTGAGACATGTCATGACATAGTGCATTTGTGGATGCATGATACAGAACATTCACGTTATCTGATTTATTGTGCTTTATCATTAATATTGATATTGTGTTTTGATATTGCACTGAGATAGTTGTTATCTATACTCACGTTGTGAATGTTTCTGTAGGGACTCATAGACGTGGGGAGCGTGAGTCATGATTTCCGCTGCGAGGGGAACCACTGCCTAGGAGTTCTTTTGAATTAGGTTGTTTATGTACATGATATGTATAGTTTGTTAGGTTTTTGATAACCTTGTAAACAACTTAACTAGTATGAACTCTTAGTCCGTGCATGGTATATTACTTAATTTAGACTCACATATGTATGTTTAATGGATACATAATGGATTAAGTAAATCAGGCCCCACACTGGTATTGATCATTGGAAAGCTGCAAAGAAAGTTATGAGGTACCTTAAAGGTACTAAGGATTACATGGTTATGTATAAACGGACTGATAATTTGGAGGTGATTGGCTACTCCGATTCAGGCTTTGCTGGTTGCGTTGATTCACGGAAATCAACATCTGGATACATATTTATGTTTGCCAGCGGAACTATATCTTGGAGAAGTGTGAAGCAGGCTTTGACTGCTACTTCCACTATGGAGGCCGAGTTCGTTGCTTGTTTTGAAGCATCTTCACATGGTGTATGGTTGAAGAGTTTCATATCTGGGCTTAGAACTATGGATTTATTTCTAGGCCGTTGAGGTTATATTGTGACAATTCAGCTGCAGTTTTCATGGCTAAAATTAATAAAAGTGGAAGTCGAAGTAAACACATCGACATAAAGTATTTAGCCATTCGGGAGCGTGTTAAAGACAATAAGTTGGTTATTGAACACGTGGGTACTGAATTGATGATTGCTGATCCTTTAACAAAAGGCATGCCACCTAAGGGGTTTAAGGATCATGTGGTTAGAATGGGACTTGGTTCCATTATGTGATTTCATAGTACGTACACTTATTGTATAGTTAATGAAACTTTTTTTCGGTTATGATATTTCTCTTATTCAGTTATGTAAGTTGGACCTAGAATAAACATTGGTTTATTCATTCAGTAAGGTTACCGCATTTGGATTTAAGAGGCATAATACATCGTGATACATGGAAGATACTACTCAATATAAGAGGCCACATCGCCATGATTCGTGTATTTGTTTCTTGATATGATGATGTATTTTTGATTATTCAGTTTGTGAATATATTAACCAAGTGGGAGAATGTTAATAATTAATATTATTTGGTTAATATATTATTAAGATAATATCAAGAATATTTAATCCAGAAGATTGCGCACTATCTGGATAACAACCCACTATCTTTTAAATGGTGTAACTGTGTCAAACCTAAGTCTTTGATGGCAAGACTTATATATAAATGACACTGCGGGGGGGTCCCTAAGACAAGCAATTCACTTCATAAAATACACCATCTATTAGAATTCCATAAGGTTTAGAAGCGCCCTATCGCGACTCAATTCTTCAGATCTATTTGGATCAAATTGCATATCAATGACTGGAGGTAACACTGATCTTGAACTTTTATTTCCATATATTTGATTTTGTGTGCCATATGTTTAGGCACATTGAAAATCGATTTAGTATTCATGTTAACATTCCTAACGTGGACTTGAACGACAAGCTTGTTTCAAGAGCTAATGATTCAGCCCCATGCCTATCCTCGACACTGCTGCCACAGCACTCTGCAGGAGTTTCAATCTCCGATCGAAGACCCATCAACAAGCTAGAATCCGCATACTGCCCAGAGCGTCGCAGAACCAAGACTCCGGTCTAGGAGGGTGGAACCCAACGACTCGGGCTTGACGGGGAAAAGAATCAGTCTGATGCGGGTAGGGGGAATAATCGGTCGTGCTCCTCGAGCATGTTTACGAGATCCTCGTCGGTGACAACGGAGATTAAGGAATCGAGGCCTGCGTCGGGGAGCTGGTACTTCAGATGGAAGAGACGGTTGCTGAATATGGCACATGAGAGGTGAACGGTGATTGCCGAGAGGGAGGCGGCGGTGGTACGACGGTCGAGGGCGATAATGCAGGTCTCCCCGCCGGTGTAAAAGAGGGACTTGTCGTGGGGGCGGGGGATTATGTACTTGTCGTGGGGGCGGGGGATTATGTACCCGACGTGGCTGCACATTAGGCGGAGTTTGGAGGCGGCGGTGGCGGCCGCGGTATGTGGCGAAGGTTTGGGGTTCATATTGGGCTTACGGATCTACGTGAAGAAAGTGGAAGAAACACCGCTGACTTGGTGGAAGCTATTCTACTAGCTGCGCGTGAGCTCTATAAATTAGAGGGACATAGTTATAAGTTTTTATATATATATTTTACAAACTATATAATTGTTATTATAATATAATTATTGTATAAGTGAGATAAATATAATTATTTAAACTAGTGAAAGAATTTATAATAAAAACAACTAAACATATGTAATTATACCCCATATATTATTTATAATAATAATTATTTATATTGTAATCAAATAGAATATAAGATAATAGATGTTAAAGTTTTTGATAATTTGTTATTATAAGATCTTTTTATTATCATAATTCAAAATAATAAAAATAAATATTTTGGATATTTTTATATCTATATTACTGATTTTGGTAATAAAAATTGTGATTATGTTTTGGTTTTTTAAAATATTAAAATAATATTTTAGAAAATAAACAGGGCAATCCACTTTTTCTCGATACGGTACTGTTTGTTGGTCAATGCAGCTTGTGCTTAGACATCAAAGGGATAAGCAAATTTTTGGTTTGACTGAATTAATCGATTTCCGAAACATTTTATTTAGAAATTTGTTTTGCTTTTTAAAAAAACTGGTTAACTCGGTTTATTTAAAAAGTTAAAAATATATCAAATTTAAAAACTTCGACGCCATGGCACTTTTACGCGGGACTTTTAATTTTTTAATTTTTTTTAAAAATTGAATCCAATTTCTTTATTAATTTATTTTTTTAATTTTTAAAATCAAATTATTTTATAAAAAAAAAATAGCTTAATTTGATTACCGAATAAATTCACGATATTTTATTCGGTCGGTTAATTCAATTTTTCAAAAAGAATTCAGTTAATTAGGTTATCGAACCGACCAAATGTTCACCTCCATAGATACCTAAGCTTTTGATGCAGATCGGACCGGCCGAATGTTCACTCACATATATGATGCATAAAAAAAGTTCAAGAAACCGTGGATCGGCTCAGCACTCCCCTATGTTTTGGGAAATATACACTTGATTATTGGTTTACAATATTATCTCTTTTAGAAAAAAAAAGTTCTTGAAGTTACTGTTTTAATATAGCAAATATACATTATTTATACTTATTATTTATAATGTAATCAAATAGATATAATATGTTAAATATTTTGATAATTTGTTATTATAAGATCTTTTTATAATCATTATTCAAAATAATATTACGAAAAAATATTTTGGATATTTTGATATCTAAATTTGAATTTGGTAATAAAATTTCTGATTATATTTTGGTGTTTTTAAAATATTAAAATAAGATTTTAAAAAATAAACAGGGCAATTCACTTTTTTCCCAATTTATAAGAAGGAAAAAAGAAAAATTATCAATTTCTTTCAAGAATTTTTTTTTACTGATGAACATGGAATCAACGGTTTATGTTAGTGGATCTTTTTATTTAACTTGGTTAAATATGGCAAAACGTATTGGTCGTCTGTGGCATGACTCGACCCGTTTTTACAACAAGTAATCAGCCATGCCGATACGGCACTGTCCGTTGGCCAATGCAAAGTTGTGCTTAGACATCTAGGGTAAGCAAAATTTTGGTTTAACCGAATTAATCGATTTTCGAAACATTTTATTCAGAAATTTGTTTTGCTTTTTAAAAAAATTGGTTAACTCACGTATTTAAAAAGTTAAAAATATATCAAATTTTAAAACTTTGATGCCATGGCACTTTTCCAACCGACTTTTAATTTTTAATTTTTTTAAAAAAATTGAATCAATTTCTTTTATTCAAATTTCTTTTATAAATTCAAATTATTTTATAAAAAATATCGGTTAATTCGGTTACCGAATAAATTCACGATATTTTTGTTGCAGATTGAACCGACCAAAAAGAATTCGATTAATTAGGTTACCGAACCGACCAAATGTTCACCTCCATGATACATAACTTTGATGCAGATTGAACCGACCGAATGTTCACTCACATATATGATGCATAAAAAAAGTTCAATAAATTGTGGGTCGGCTCAGCACGCCCCTTTGGGAAATATACATTTGGTTATTGGTTTACAATATTGTCTCCTTTTTAGAAGAGAAAAAAGTTAAACTTCTTGGAGTTATTGTTTTAATATAGCAAATATATTCGATATTAAGAAATCTTTGAATTACTATTTTAATACAGCATTAAAGGCCAAGTGGGAAGACACTTTATTCATTTGGTCCCCTCCTAAAACTTTAAAATCAAATATGTATTTTTGATAGACTATAATACCCCTGGTGCTTTAGCCATTGTGCAATCTAGTCTATTCTCATGTATTTTCCCTTAATGACGATCCTTTGTGGAAGCTGTTGCAGGGAATTTATATACATGAAAGATGGCTTTCAACATTTATACGAGAATTGCATACAATTTGGGATATCGAGATTTCAACAAGGTTCTTACTCTTCATCATGATTTTAAAAGAAACGTTTTGATGAAATAAGGTAATAGGTGTAATGCCCGGAAATTAATGGCGTTAATCCCGATGTGGTAATGATCCTCTATGGTTTTTAATTGTGGCAATTATGAATTAATTACGGTGTTAGAGCACCCGAGTATGTTAAATTCAGGTATTTGGGATCGTTGGATCCAAATGTTGATATTGTATTCTCATCGTAGTGAAAAAAACCTTGAAATTGGGTTTTTTGGTGGAATCTGGGGTCCAGAGTACTTTGTGTTGGGGCTGGTAATGAAAATAGAGATTGAGGGGTAATTATTGAAAACATATGATTTTTAATGAATCATGATGTTGGAGGATATGGTATTTTGGATCTTTGGTGTTATATATACCAAATGGACTCGGTATTTCTTCATTTGCACGAAGTCTCTCCTCTCTCTTCCCTCTCTCTACGCCAAACCCATTTCCCTTTCCCCTCTTTTCTCCCATGGAGGAGAAATCGCTGGCAACTTGGCTCGGGAGCCGGATTTCTCGAAGATAATCAGGCATTGATCTTCCTTTCGTCCTTATCTTCGATTTGATAGTAGTGTGGTGGTTTTTGGTTGAGTATTATGTTGGGTTTGGAATTTGGGGGATATTTGGTTAAAATCCAAAGTTGTGTTTTTGGAGTTTTTATTGGTTTTAAATGGAGTATTGGAGGTGTTGGAAGTGTATGGGGTGTTGGTTTTGAGTTTGGGTGTGAAAAACACCATTAAAGCTCGAATTTTTCAGAAACCCGCAGGTCCCGATCGATCACGGCTTGGCGCCGATCGATCGCGACATGATACTAATTTTGGGGTGATGATGAACAGTCGCGGCGATCGATCGCGAAAAGTGGGCGATCGCGAGATCTGGCGATCGATCGCGGCATGCATTTTTTCGGGCAGTAGGTTCTCGCGATCGATCGCGAGAAGTGGCGATCGATCGCGGCCTTGTTTCCTTTGGTTTTTCGAAATTTTGGGAAAATGTCGGGATTTTGGAATCGAGGTTTAATTAGCGGATTTTTGGGGCAATGTCTACATTCCATTGGGAAGGCTATACATTTAAAATGGAATGGTTGGAGCCAAATTTTAATAATAGAATTGGAAACTTGTTTTAGTAAGTGGCTAGCCTTTGTTCACTTGGAATGGAATATTTTGGGTATTATGCATGCTTAGCCCGGAGTCTTTTAAAATGGTTAATCGTCATGGATTGACGATAGGTTTGGAGGATTGTGAACGTGCTTGGACACGTGGTTGCATGCTTGTTTTTTATTATGAGTTATTTATGTGTTAGCACATAATTCATTGGATCATGGGACTAGGGCAAGGTTGGACTCGGACTACGAAATCAGAAGGTACGTATAACGTACGAGCATATCCCTTTCATATAATTGCAATTGTTGAATGCATGGTACATTATATTGCAATAAATGGATAGACATTGGGAAATTTATGGTGCCGCTCTTGAGCGAGCAGTGATTGGGATGTTGTCGCCTTTGAGCGAACATCGGTTGTGACACCACTGCTGTTGAGCATGCGTGAGGTTAACATGCCGCTATTGAAGAGCGAGCGATGAAATAGAACTATGGAACCATTAACGAGATATATGGGATATCTTTACTCATCGTTTAATGATTTGATCATATTGATTATGGTATCGGTATATGTGGAACGGATTAGTTAATCAATGTAATTATTAACTGACATTTGAGAATTTGATGGTTTCAGTTATTTTGATAACAGGAACAACACAATGGATCCCGGATGAGGATGATGCCATCCATGGAGTGTCTTTTAATATTCATAGTCTTTACATTGAGTAAATTATGAATTGTAATATTGTGCTTATTGGATTGGTGGTATTGGTATGCTCACCCCGTGTGGAGGCTGTCTCTGTTGGGGCAGGTTGTAAGGCCCAGTTACTAATTAATCTGGTTTATTAATAATTAAGCAAACCCGGATGATTAAAAGTTAGATTTCGATTTATGGTATTCCGGATCGTAACAAATTTTTAAAAAAAATTATATATCTGTGGTGCAATAGACTACACATATACAATTAAAAACAAAATCCTACACCTTGAAAACCATGGCCTCTTTTTTTTTTGTTCCTCTATTTTCACTCCTTCTTTTCTTCCTGAAACTTGCTGGTTCATTCTGCACCATCCTCCAAATAATCTCAAACCTCACATGCAAGTAAGGAATTAGGAGAAGACAACCATAGAAATTCGAATTCAGCAAAAAAAGAAACCAGAAAATCGAAGAGGTGCAGCGTAACTGTGGTATTCAGCGGAATTCGGAGCCTTGGTCGATTTTGGTTGGCGATTTGTGCTCCATTATTCAAGATAAATGAAGGTATAACATGTTTCTTGAGCTAGTAACTAGGATTTGTGTTAATGGTCGAATTATGGTGCAAATACATGAGAATTGTGGTGAATTCTAGCTGTCAAAATGTAATCTGCAGATTTCAGTTTTATGTGGTCTGGTATTTCAGGTTTTACGCATGGTAAAACTACGAATTTGAATATGACTCTCCTTATAAACGTTTTAGTATTTTGTGTTAGCTTTAATTGGACACCAAAATCAGATAATTTGGATATAATATGAAAAGGTTATGGTCGTTTTACCTCAAGGTGTACAATCTGGAATTTCAGTGCATGCGAGTTTTATGCATCGTGTTCTTTGATTTTCTGGGAATAAATGGCTACGAATTTGAAGTTTTAGGCTCTAATAAGAGTTGTAGTATTCGGTGTTAGCTTTCATTAGGAATTAGCCTCACCCAATTTGGAGTTCTTATAAAAAGGTTATGCTAATTTTACCACATTGTGTTCAATCTGGAAAAGGATTTCATACAAGTTTTTTAGGCTTATACGTTTTTCAAATAATGTACCTTAAGATGAACTATTTTGGTTAAATCTCATAAGATATGTATTGTATAATTTTAAGTTATCTTGCATTAGAAACTGGCCTCACATGATTTGGAGTTCATATGAGTGAGTTATGACGTTTTCCCTATCACTGCTCAATCTGCACTAACAGCATATTAGAATTCGATGAATTATGCTATGAATCGACCTCTAGACCTATGAATTAGCTAAAGCTCAATAAATATGAAATGAACCTTGTTGTTGTCAAATGTTTCCCACTGGTTTGAAGTCATTTGGAAATCTTACGAATTTATAGTGATTTTTCTACGAAAATGGGTCAAGCTGAAAATTAAGAAAATCGCTAAGGGTCAATATTTAGAAGTTGCAATTGATTCAATGCAATATTTTGAACACTTAGTGTTATTTGGAATTTACATGACCAGGTTAATAAATCCGGGGCTGTTGAGGAGCACTCGGTAAAGTTAGTGTTGGTCCGAGGTACGTTGAAATGAGTTGTATCATGACGTCTGACAAAGGCGTGTAATGATACTACTGTATGACCTTTTATGCCATTACTTGATCGATATGATTTTATTGTCACTATATGATTCTTATGTGACTATATGACATTATGAATGTGTAAGGACCCTAGTTCCTTAAGTGCGGATTAAATGCATAATTAGAGAAAACATACATTATCAGAATATAAAAGTTCGTATTGAGACTTTGAGCCTTAAGAATTGTTGGAACCTAAGAGGGGGGTGAATGAGGTTCCTTGGCTACTTTAGCGTTTTAAAATGAATTTGCAAAAATTGAGTTTGCGCTGCGGAAGACTAGTTGTCAATCGAACAATAAACAAAATAATAAAATAATGTAAATGCGTAATATAATGAAAGCAATAAAGAAGACGAGAATTTGTTATAGAAGTTCGGCGATGAATCGCCTACGTCTCCTCTTCCGGCTAGAAAACGTCCAACCGAGGATCCACTAGAACAACTTCTTCTTGGCCTTAAGGGCTCCAAGGATAGCCACAACCTTGCACCAACTTCACTTGTCGGCGACTTAGACAATTTTCCAACTTGCGTCGGTGTTGGAGGACCTTTACAATAATCAAATCACACCTTCACGGTGTACCAACAAGAAGAATCAAAAGATCACACACAAGAAGTAAATTACAAACTCCAATACAATACAAATGTATGAAGTTTGCAATGATAGAATGATTTTGATTGCACACAACTTTCTTGTAGTTTACACTCTTGTTTCTTGGCTTCAAAATGATCCAAAACACCCATATTTATAGTGTAGAAGGCCTCCAAGGCTCCTACTAGCCGTTGCTACACATAAGGCTGAAATCACTCCTCGATCTCCTCGGACATCGCCTCGGGCGATCACCATCGCCGTGTTCCAACGGTAAAAAAATGCTCCGATCGCCTCAGGCGATGTAAGGATCGCCTCAGGCGATCCCCACCGAAAATAAAAGCCGTAGTCTCAAAACAACAAAACTTTTCATCGCCTCAAACGAAGTGGACATCGCCTCAAACGATCGATCAATCGCCTCAGGCGTTCCAGCCATCGCCTCGGGCGTTCAGTCCATGCGCGCGGTCCTCGGCATCGCGTCAGTCGATGTGCGGGGCGAAGTGTCGAATGGTTGCCATCGCCTCAGGTGATGGTCATCATCGCCGTGGGCGATCTTCCTAGCATGCTCGCCTAGCCATCGCCTCTGTCGATGGGCGTGGCAATGCCTCGCCTGGTACCCATCGCCTGGGGCGATCCGTGTGATCCAAAAGATAATTTTTCTTTGTCATTTCAATGCTTTGACAATCTTCAAATTTGATCATAACTTATGCTGCATACTCAATAAAAACCATTAGTACAAAACGCATAGGTTTTGTAATCATCAAAACAAAAATCGATAATTTTATTTAAAATAGAGGAATGAGAGTTGTAGCGTTTTAAGGCGTAACAAGAATTATATGCCAAGTTAAGGACTTTCAAAAGGATTAATTACATTCTCTATCAAATGAATGTTATTCACTATAGCTTTACACTACTCCTAGAGTAGACACTATACAAAATAATCTTGCCCTTCCTTATCAAAAGCGTCCTTCACAAGATCACCGCCTCAACCCGCCTTAGCCCCTTTATCATGCCAAAATGTACCTACAAGGACAACCCCCAAAACATGAGCATATAATTCATATTCAACACAATATGAATATAAGGAGTAAATGCATAAATCATAATAAAAAACTTCCTGTTTTTCCCATGCATTTTAAACGCTCCCTTTTTGGTTGTCCCTGTACCATTACTCATGAGTATAATCAATAAATTATTTAATGGTTCACACATGTCATGACATAACACCATTTCATTATCACCAATTACCAATCCCTAGTCAGTTATAATAGTATATTTTAATGCACCTCGCTTGTCATGATAGCGACATTAATACCCCTCGCTTCGACATATTAGTGGCATTGAATAACCTCGCGCAAATGCGACATGCGGCAACACCCTCGCTTCAACATTTGGCGGCAAATATTCTTTCCTCGCTACAATATGACAGCGGCAAGTATTCTATCATCGCTTCAAGTGACAGCGGCAAAGCATTAAAATCATCACTCTATATAACCATGACTCATGGGATGTGCACCAAACAATCATCATATATATATGCAATCATAATGCATAATTCAACATGTATTTGCATCCACAATGCACAATTCCATATATACTCGCATCCACAATGCATAATCAATGAGTATAATAGATACATGTACCGTTGGGTGCCCGTACGTCTCTTTACGTACCTTTCCAAAAGTGGGATTTGATATGACTTCACTTCCTTGGTTGCGTCGCCACCTGTGATGGTTCTACACAATCACACAACCCAATATTAGAAGCCAAATAATAGCCAAATACCAAAAATTCGTCAAAAAAATCCATTTCCCACAATTCAGCTGCTGGCGGTCGATCGCTGTGTCGAGGCGATCGATCGCGAGCCTTACCGATCGATCGCCTTGACATGGCGATTGATCGCCAGACCTCACTGGCTCGAGGCGATCGATCGCGCCATTTATGGTGATCGATCGCCTGCACCAGATTTTCGCACTGTCCCTCAGCGATCGATCGCGCCATTTACGGCGATCGATCGCCACAGTCTGCACACGCGATTTCACCATTTTTGCACCATATTTTCTTCCACATCTTCACCAACACATAAACCAACAAACCCATAACATAAAAAACACTATAAACCTTCAACATACATCACAATACTACCCAAAATCCAACACCCAAAACAAAACCATACCAACCCAAAATAAACTCATTTCAAAACAACAAATACCAACTCAAATCAAAACCAAGCACCATTAAAGCATCAAGGAGGGTTCCATACCTCTTATGGACTCCAAATCTCACAACAAATCTCACAAACCAAGCTTTTGTGAATATTTCTCTTCCTCTTAAGTGCCAATTTCGAAAATGGGTGAGGGTAGGGTTTGGGAGAGTGATTTGGGGTTTGTGGGAAAAAGTGAAAGGTAAAGTGATGGGTAAGGTGGGGGTAGTGGGGTATAAAGGTGGGGGGTTTAATTAAAAACATGTACCTTAAATATTAGCATGATGTATAAAATACCCCAACATGATATTTTAAAAGCATTTTACCAATTTGCACCAAAACCCCAATTAAATCCATGCTTCCTAAATAATTAACAACCAACATGAATAAACCATGTTAAAACCCAATTTCCCAACATGCACAACATGCATCCCGAAATGCACTACCGGGTCACGCCTACCATGTGACTAAGCATTTCAACAAGATAATTAATTCCAACACATAATTCAATTATCACCATAATTAATCACGTAAACATAATTAATGCTCAAATTGCAATTAATTATTTCGGGTATATCACAATACTCCCCTACTTATAAGATTTCGTCTTCGAAATCCGCATGCACTTACCAATTCGAAACAAAACATAAATCACATACCAGAAAATAGTTCTGGGTAGTGATGCACCATATTTTGCTTCGTCTCCCATGTGGCCTCCTCGACACCCCTGCGATCCCACTGAACCTTGACCATCGGTATCACTTTGTTACGAAGTCTGCGACCAGCTTTATCCAGAATCCTGACTGCCCGTTCCACGTAGGACACATCCGAATCTAACTGAACCTCTGAAGGCTGCAACACATGCAACGGATCCGGCTCATACTTCCGCAACATAGACACATGGAACACATCATGTATACCAGACAAAGAAGGTGGCAAGGCCAGTCGGTAAGCTAAGGTGCCAATGCGCTGCAAGATCTCGTACGACCCAACATACATCGGAGACAGTTTCCCGTGCATTCCAAATCGTACGACACCTCTGAGAGGTGATATCTTCAAAAAGACCTTATCCCCCAACTGAAATTCTAACGGTGGCCGCCGTTTATTAGCATAAGCTGCCTGTCTGTCCTGGGCTGTTTTTATTTTCTGCCTTATCACCTTTACCTTCTCTTCCATTTCCCGAACCAGTTCCGGTCCTCCGACCGATTTACGGTCCAAGTCATCCCAACATAAGGGTGATCTACACCGTCTGCCATAAATGGCCTCGAAAGGAGCCATCTGAATGCTTTCCTGGTAGCTATTATTATATGAGAACTCTACCAAGGCCACTGAATCCTGCAATGATGTGTCAAACTCCAACACACATGCCCTCAACATGTCCTCGAGCGTCTGGATAGTACGCTCGATCTGGCCATCCGTTTGAGGATGATAGGCAGTGCTCAACCTTACCTCAGTTCCCAAAGCTGACGGAAGACCCTCCCAAAAATGAGATGTGAATCGCGAATCTCGATCCAACACTATAGAAACAGGGATCCCGTGCAATCTCACCACATCTCGAACATATAACTGAGCCATCCTCAAATAGGTGAAGGTCATACCATAGGGAATGAAGGAGTTCCTGCAACTGCTCCTTCAATTCCCTTAACTCTGTCGGTGCCATCCTGTAAGGGGCACGAGAGATAGCGGATGTCCCCGGTAATAACTCAATCCCAAACTCAACTTCTCTAGCCGGTGGGAATCCTGGGATCTCCTCCGGGAACACATCAACAAACTCTGCTACCACGGGTACACCCTCCACCCTCAATTCTTTACTCTTTCCCGTCGTGTCCACGACATAGATAAGATAGCCCGTGTGACCACGTTCCAACAACTGGGATATTTTGATCGCTGATATTAACGGAATCTTCGCACGAGAACCGTTCCCATAGAAAGTCCACTGTATTCCCATATCAGATCTGAACCGAACCGTTCTCTGCCGACAGTCCACGACTGCCTGATATCTGTTCAGAACGTCGATCCCCACAATGCAATCGAAATCTGACATGCCCAACACAATCAAATCTGCCTTCAACTCGTTGCCCTCAAAATAAATGAGGTAGTCCGCAAGAAACTGATCAGCAACAACATTTCTTCCAGTGGGTGTCGAGACCATAAGAGGCGTGGGTAACGAAGACATGCACATATGGTGTCTCTCTGTTGGGATATGCCCTAAGACAAGTCATTGGATGTTTGTTTGGACATACAATGTTTATGATTTTATGAATGGCAATTCATTATTATATATTATACTTTTAACTGTGCAATGTGAATAAATATACATGTTAATGTCCTTAGAATAATATTGTATTATTCTTAAACATTGTCCCTAGTCAAGTATTATCATGAATCAGGATAATGATAATACATAGAGACTAGTATGTGTTGATTGATGAATTGTTCATTGATATGAGATATCAAATCAACACATGGGTACATGTTAGAGAACGATGTACTGGACAGACCCACCATGAGAATGCAACATGGATAGTTATATGATCGTCATATGCAATTCTCATAGTGATAATAATGTATGTAATCCTTACAACTTGTGATCATCAGAGATCCCAACATAAGGAGTTATGTATCTTGATATTGTCAAACGTTGCCCGTAACAGGGTAAACTATAAAGGCAACTATTGGATACACTACGAATTATGTAGAGGGATGTTGACTGATCGAGATAGGATTTGTCCCTCCTATATAACAGGAGATGTGTTTGGCCCTTGATCAAGTGAGAACTAAAATGCATGGCCATGCTCGAATGAGTCGATATGAGATATCGAGCTTATTCGTTTATTCTAGTTCTACTTGGGGATCAAGAAATAAAGATTGAATATACGAGTATGACTATTCCATGACTCGTGTTCAATCTAAACACAAAGGACAAAGGGATTAAGCTACATGGTTAATATTATCACGAGTTCTAAAGGTTATGTCGAGTCATTGACATTCTTGTAATTTGGGTAGCATTGACGTGTTGCTAGATACCGCTCAATGCTTGCGACATAAAATGAGATTTTATGTCACTGCCAACATTACAAGATCCTATCGGGTCGCACAAAAGATTAAATCGAGAAGGGAAATTAAATTCATTGGATGAATTAATTAATTAAGAAGAGTCATAATTAAAAGATTATGAAGATTTAATTAAATCATGGGTTTGGGCCCATGAGGCTTTAAGAAAGCCTTAAACCTTAATTAAATCTTATAATATAAATACAAGGTTATGATTTAATTGTAAGAGAGAACTTCATATCATTAAACCTACACCATAGAAGCTTTCGACCGCCTGATTCACGCCTCTCTCTCTCGGTTTTGCTTGATAGCCGTAGGGAGCTTGGTGGTGTTCGTGCCATCATTCGATTGTGAATCGAGTGTGCTTCGTGTATTGGTTTAAGAACATGTCTAGCAACTTGTTCTTAAACTTTCCCTTCACCCGATTTGATCGTGTGGATACCGTTGAGGCAAAACTTGTTAAGTTTTGCTAGTGACTCGGAGGAGGCGTTGGACGTGGTGCTGCTTCGTGGAATCTGCTCAAACACGCTACAAGGGTGAGATTCTTATTATCCTTTATCCGATATGAAATCCTATGTATAGATCTGCTGGTTAGTAATCCATATAAAATTTTATTCCGCTGCGTTGTATGCTCATGGATTGCTTTCAGTGGTATCAGAGCCAGGTTCAAGGCTCATATCAGATTTATGTGGTTAAATAGTTTAATCATATTAAAATTAATATTGCATGCTATTTAAAACTGTATGAACATATATGATATGTTAATATTTAGTTTGTGAAAATCATCGTAGAATTGTATTTGATATAATTGGCGAATAATCATATTTATTGAGCAAGTTTTCGGCCATCACCATCACAAATGACACCACGGCTAGCCACATGAGGGCTAGGGTTTTCGAACCCTTGGCTCGAGATGGCTTAGTCGTTGTAGCTAATAATTGTGCATGGAAGTGTCGAAAATTGATTAGGGTTTAGAACCCATTGGACGTGACGGCTAGCTCATGACGGCTAGGGCTTCGAACCCTAGTAGCCGTGCATGGCTCGGCCATCGTCGCCTATTTTGCTAAAGTTTTGAGACGTGGATGAGTTTTGAACTCTTTGGCTCGATAATGGTTCACGAATGCATGGTTAGTAGCTTTACCACATGAGAGCAAGGTTTTTCGAACCCTTAGCTCGAGATGGTTGAGCCAACCCCGTGCATGGCCTGACCGTGACTCGTGGCTAACCAATTCCGGCGTTTCAATTAAGATGGCTCGATAAAGTTGCATGAAGGTGCGAGGCGGCTAGGGTTTGGAACCCTAGCGCCGCCGCCGCTCGAGCCATGGCTCGGCCATGGGCTAGGGTTTCGAACCCTAGGCCCATTAATGGTCAAGCCGTGTGCTTTGTGGTTCGAACCATGGTGGTTCGTGTCTTAGTCGCTTTAGTTCGTGGCATGTGATGTCCCGAGCGTACGATAATTTTTCAAAAATTATTTTACAGTTTTAATTAGAATTAAATTTAAAATGTTTAGAATTTAATTAATTAAATGTTAATGCATGCCTTATGTGTTGTTTGAGCATGGTGCGTGGTTATAGCCCTTTGACCTATTAGATAGTGTTAGGATCGGGGTAGTGTTTGGAAGGGGGGGGGGGGGGGGGGGTTGAATAAACACTAGATACAATTTCGATTTCTTTTCTGGTTAACTGTAAACTGTTAAGTATTACAGTTGCTTCTCAATATCAGGCAAGTCAGTAGACACTTATTATAGTGCGGAAGACGTCTACAAAACTTGTGAGGAATAAAACTGAAGTAATAAAGCAATAAACAAATAACAAGAGAGTTGTTTCTGGAAGTTCGAAGCACAACGCTTCTACGTCCCCCCTTCTTCCTTTGCAGGAAGGATTCACTAGAAGACTTGGTTTACACTTTTACAGTATACAACCTTCTTAGGCACTAACACACTTGGCCTAAACTCCTAGCAATCACACTCTTCTTAACTTTTGGTTACAATGGATTCTATGACACTCTTTACAGAATACACTTTCTAGCTTTGAGAGTGTTTGAGCAGCAGACTTCAATTGAAAATAATCTATCACAGATTCAGTTTTGCTGTTTGTCTGCTCTTTGCTGAACGTTTGGAATATCAGTAGTTTGGCTTTCTTGTTTGCTTTGAAGTATATCTCTTAGTTGAAAATCGCTCAGCACATCTTCATTCTCTGCTTGGATGTATTTATAGGTTTTGGATGTCCAACGGTAGCCTTTCTGTATATGGAAGAGATTAGCTTTCCAATTTCATATTGTCTTCTTTCCTATTTTGTAAAGCAACGGCTCTTTTCACTCTGACGGTAATGGTGGCGGAGATATAGCAGGGTGCGCCGCTCTGTTGTACCTTTGTCAGAGAATGTTGTACTGATTTTGTCTCGTTGCTTAGTGCTCTAACTGGAAGTTCAGACTTCTGCTGGTTTTCTTTGTTCAACTGGTCATTCATCCACTTATGACCAGTTGATGTCCTTGTTCAGTGAGAGACTATTCAGTTGATAGTTGTCCAGTAGATGTCCATCCAGTTTAAGTTTGTCCGGTTGATAGCTTGTACGATTGATGTCTTCACCCGGTTGATGTCTATCCAGTTGATGTCTTAACCAGTTGATGTCTTATCCGGTTGATGTCCGTCCAGTTGATGACTTCATCCGGTTGATGTCTTATCCGGTTGATGACTTCGTCCGGTTGATGTCCATCCAGTTTATGTCTTGTCCAGTTGATGTCTATCCAGTTGGTAGGCATCCAGTTTATGTCTTCATCCGGTAGGAGTCTTTATCCAGTTGGTCTTTAATATCCGGTAGGATTTCATCCAGTTGGTCTTTAATATCCGGTAGGACTTCATCCAGTTGGTCTTTAATATCCGGTAGGACTTCATCCAGTTGGTCTTTGTTATCCGGTTTGTAATTACCAAAACTTTAGAAATCGTTTTCCCAACAATTTCCCCCTTTTTGGTGATGACAAAACTAAGCAATGATCTATTTCCTACTGGAGTAAATAAGATGAGAATCCTGAAATTACTTGAAGACATAATGGAAAAAAAAAATTCATTAAATATAAGCAGATTACAAGTTGTAATCAAACTGGACAATTGAGAGAGATTCATCTTTATTTAAGATGAATTCTAATAACTTGAATAGAATCTAAGACCAATTTAGTTTACATAATATAGCTGATACATGACAAATCTTTAATCAAGCATTGTAGACCCGGAGAGCTTCGATCCACCTGGTGTCAGAGAGGAAGAGCTCGATCCACCTTATTTCAGAGAGGAAGAGCTCGATCCACCTTGTTTCAGAGAGGACCTAATTAGAATACTCTATCTCTGCCGGTCTACCTTGTTTCAGAGAGAAGGTCGGGAAGAGTCATACGTATATACATCAGGCAGCTTCCATGGTTCATGGATTCACCTAATGAGAATAGTCTATCTCTGTCTTCCCCCTTTTTGTCATCAGCCCCCAGACATCTGCTGTGAATAGTTCCTGACTGATGAGGAGCACCAGAACAGGATCAAAGCGCTGAAGCTTAACAGAGCTGGGTTAGATAAGTAATCAACCCATGAGGGGTTGATTTAGATAAGTAATAAACCCATGAAGCAGAATAAGATCTAACAGAAAACCAGGGAATTTTGAATAGCTTGAAAGTAATCATGTTGAGTGAATGTGTGTTCTGTGAACAAACAAGAGTCACTATTTATAGAAATGAAAAGGTTGCAATTAATGTGAATGTATTTAAATGGATCAGTAAATACAAAGAAAAAGTCAACAAAAACAGTAAATAGATAAGAGTAATTAAAGGAGGAGTCAGAAAACGATACTATTTGCGCCCGAACCAATGTTTGGAATAGTCGCGTTTTTCGGCAGGCGGTTGGCGTGGACTCCGAGATCTTGGTTGAGCAGTTGGTCTGGGCTGAGTGGGTGCTCCAGTTGCAGGGGATGAATGAGCAGCTGAACTTGAAGCCCGCTGTGTTGAGGGAGCAGTTCGGCTGGGTTCAGGTAGTCTGCGAATAATTTGAGGAGGTGCAGGCAGACTGTTGCAAATATCTTGAATTTGAGAGGCAAATGCTGCCTGCATGGTGGGCAACTGATCGGTCAATGTTTTCTTGGTGTCGTCAATCTTTTCTCCAAGAGCCATTGAGGTGGCAGCATGAAGAGATTCATTGTTTTGATTGATCTGAAGATGCGCCTGGCCAATTCTAGTAAAAGCATCCGCCACTGCATTCTCAGCAAATGTTTGAAGTCTGGTGACAGTAGTCGTTAAACTACTTAAGTCCCGGTAGACTTGCTGGAATTGTGAGTCCGTGTGCTGCTGATGAGTGCCTAGAATGAGAGTTGCAGTTCGCTCTTCCTGTTTAAGCTTATGAACATCGCTTGCTAGTGCTGATATAGCAGTGGAGAGATTGGCTAGCTGTGCAGCAATGTTCGGAGGCTCGTCCATAGGGTTGGTAAAGACAAAAAAATCTTCAGAAAGCTCTTGAACCATGGACGGATCTGCAGCAATCAGTGGAGCATCAGTAGTAGGGACAAGAGCGCTGAGATGAGCATCGTCAACTGCAGTGGAGGGCAACATAGAAGCTTCAACAATTGGTGCAGCTGTAGACTCTGAGATAGTGACAGCCAAATGGGCAGTTTCTTCATTTGGTGGAGCAGCCAAAGTAGTAGTGGGTTGATCAACCACAGCAGCAGACGTCTGGGTGTGATCATTTGAGTGTGAAGACTCGCTGGGTTCATGATTGGCAGAGGATATTGTAACCTGCTGAACCACTGTCTGTATGACTGCATCTACAGTTGTATGATCAACAACCAGTGGTTGGGGCTGTTGATCATTATGAGGGCTGGAAGGAGATGGCGCGGCCTCTGCGCCAGTGGAGTGATCTCCAGAGCAGTAGGAGTGAGCTCCACAGAAGAGGGGACAATCTCTAAATTTGCAATGACCATTTGAAGATCCGGCTGATCAGGGCTGGCAGTAGTTTCAGCAGAGGAGCAGGAGTGAATCCCAGTGGATATGCGAAGGTCATGAAGAGCAAGCTCAGCCATTTCTAGCTTGGGACCAAGAGCATTTAGAACAGCTCTATCATGATTCGCTGTTCCTGAAGTACCGTCAAATTGTTGAAGGCGAGTTTCAACCAGGGCCTGAAGTTCACCCACATAGATCATCAGGCTGAAAACATCTCGCAGCTTCAAGCTTGTTTCAGGGTCTGAGATTTGAAGATATGCCAGTATTTTGTTCTCATCTGCTCTAGCCTGATCCAGAATTTGATCAAAATCATCTAATCGAACCTTGATACGGGCCTTTACCCATCGATCAAAAATCTCCAACTGTGGTTGCAGTTTGGCTTCCACTGTATCCATTACCATTTGAATCTCGAAGGCAACAGGAGTGGACACTGGAGCCGTAAGAGATTTTCCTTTTCCAGCAGGGGTGGTCTTGGGATGACAGTATGGACATAATGACTTGGGTGTCCTGAAGCTGATAGAGCCTGGTGCTTGCTGAGAGCTCACCAGTGTTGACTGAGTGTCAGCTGGAACCACTGAAGGAGCAGGTACCATGGCTAATGAAGCAGTTGGTTCCTCAGTTGAAGGGATGGCAGAGCTGGGTTCCCTATCAGGATTTACGTCTGTAGGACCGGCGGAGGAGATAGTGTCGGAGGCTGCAATGTCTAGATGTCGGGCGGCCTGAGGAGCATCTTTTCGTGTTCTGGGCTTCTTAGGAGGGGGAGGAGGGGGAGAAGACTCAGCGGATTCCGATACAGTCTGTTCAGAGTCACTGATTACCTGAGTCAAGCGACGCTTTGTCACTCCGCCTTCTCTGCCACTTCGTTGGCGATGAAGTTGAAGATACTTGTGAGTGATGAGTCTCCCTGGATGAAGGTGTGAGAGAGCCCCTGTCTTAATGTGTTTGCTCTCAAAAAGACTGCTTAGTGGGAGAGCAAAACTTGATTGACCCTTGCCAGATGCTACCAGACTAGTCAGTATTTGAAATAACACAGCTGACCAGTTTATCTCCAACCCTTTGCATATAGCGCTCATAACGTCAAACTTTTCAGGGGTAATTATATCAAATGATCCTACCTTACATAGGAGCCCCTTGGAGATTATGTCCGCCAGTTGTCGATAATGACTCTTCATCAATACTTTCCGGAAAGGAGGACGTGGAAGGCGATGAGCAGAGTCCGAAACTGTGAGACGCATCTCTTCTCTTAGTTCTGCCGAAATAGTCGAAAAATCAGTGAGTCCGGTAGAGGGTAGGCACAGGTGAGTGGCAAATTCTGGTTGGGTGATGGTGACCGATTGTCCAGAGATGGATGCCAGCACGGTGTCATCCACAACATTGGCCATAGCAAAGAACTCTTGTAGTTCGTTCTTGTAAAAAGAGGGGGTCTGGCTCAAGATTACCAGGAGTCCGGAGGTATCCAGCCTTTGTATCAACTCCTTGGTCTCTTCATCAGAGGATGTGGATATTGAATGAAAATCGACGTGAATAGCATTGGTGATGAAACTCGGCTGAACATTCTTCGACATTTTGAGTGAGTGAGGGGAAGAAGCAGCAGCAGTTTGTTAGAGTAAGGTTTTCTGAAAGAGAAAAATAATCGCAGTGATTTGTTGGAGAAGAAGAGTAGTGAAACTAATGGCGGTGAAAAAGAAAGTATATGTAACGTCGTACTGTAGATGAGCGGACACATGTATACGTGGCGATCATCTAACGATTTAAAAAATTTAGCAAATAAATAAAAGGGCAGGATTTAGGCGGGAGTGAAATAATTTATTTTTATACAAAAGTAATTTTGAATTCCGACGTTCATTAGGTTAATAAGTATCGAGGGTTATTTTTGTCAAAGCATATTTGGTAACATCAGCTGGTATGTAGGGTTCGACTGGTAGGAAAACATCCACTGGATGTGGAGTCCTACTGGTTCGGATACATCTACTGCAGCTGACCATTGTATTACCAGCTGAGCTTAAATAACCATGATAGAATTATAACAGAAATTCCCCCTAAATTTATGCACAAAAACTAACTAATTCCCCCTGAATTCATTACCCAAACAAAGTAATCAAGAAGTAAATTCAATTAAACCAAGAATATTTCGAAAGTAAGAAAACTTAGCGTCCGGTAGGGGCTTTGTGAAGATGTTTGCTGCCTGTTGTTCTGTAGAAATATACTCCAGCCGAATTTCTTTCTTCATGACATGATCTCTGATAAAATGATGACGGATGTCAATATGTTTAGTACGAGTATGAAGAACTGGATTGTATGTTATGGCAATGGCAGATGTATTGTCACAGAAAATAGGAGCCTCTGTGGACTCAATTCCATAGTCTCTGAGTTGTTGCTGAATCCAGAGCAGTTGGGCACAGCAGCTTCCAGCAGCAAGGTACTCTGCTTCTACAGTGGAAGTTGCAATGGATGTCTGTTTCTTGCAACCCCATGATATCAATCGATCACCAAGGAATTGACAATACCCACTGGTGCTTTTCCTGTCAATTTTGCATCCAGCATAGTCAGCATCTGAGTATCCAATAAGATTGAAGGTTGAGTCTCTTGGATACCATAGACCGACATTCTCAGTGCCTTTCAAATATTTTAGGATCCTTTTAACTGCATTGAAGTGCGACTGCTTGGGATTTGCTTGAAACCGGGCGCACATACACACTGCAAACATAATATCTGGTCGGCTGGCTGTCAAATATAGTAAAGATCCGATTATGCCTCGATACATTGTAACTTTGACTGGTATTCCTGAATTATCCAAGTCGAGTTTGGCAGATGAGCTCATTGGTGTAGCAGCAGCTGAGCTGGTACTCATTCCATATTTCTTCAGTAGCTCTTTAGTGTATTTAGACTGATTGATCAGGATTCCTTCACTAGATTGCTTGACTTGCAATCCTAAGAAAAATGATAGTTCTCCCATCATGCTCATCTCAAATTGGTCCTGCATAATTTTAGAGAATCTTTCGCACAATTTTGAGTTAGTACTTCAATATCATCAACATAAATTTGAACAAGCAGAGTATGATCTCCCTTTGTTAATTTAAAAAGGGTCTTGTCCACCGTGCCAATAATAAAATTGTGTTCTGTCAAATATTTTGATAAAGTTTCATACCAGGCACGGGGAGCTTGCTTTAGACCATACAAGGCTTTATTGAGACGGAAAACATGAGATGGCTGCTGATGGTTTTCAAATCCAGGAGGTTGTTCAACATAGACTTCTTCCTGGAGTTTGCCGTTAAGAAATGCACTCTTAACATCCATCTGATAGACTTTAAAGTCTTTAAACGCAGCAAATGCAAGAAATATGCGAATTGCTTCTAGTCGAGCTACAGGGGCAAAGGTTTCATCGAAATCAATGCCTTCTTCCTGTCTGTAGCCCTGTGCAACTAATCTTGCTTTATTTCTGATTACTGTACCGTTTTCGTCTAATTTATTCCTAAACACCCATTTGGTGCCAATTACAGTGTGATGCTGTGGTCTTGGTACAAGATACCATACTTTGTTTCGCTCAAACTGATTTAGTTCTTCCTGCATTGCTTCTACCCAACTTGGGTCTAATATGGCTTCATCAATCTTCTTAGGTTCTATATGAGATATGAACGCAGCATGAAGAAATTCATTAATCATTTGTCCTCTGGTGCGTAGAGGAGCAAGAGGGTTACCGATGACCTGCTCAGGTGGATGATCCTTCTTCCACCGGAGCGAAGGTCCAAGAGGATTTAGTTCTTCAGTTGACTGGATAGGAGTAGGCAAATCAGAGGTTCTGATTGACTCATCTTTCTCATTTGTTCCTTCTGCTGCAGCAGGGGTAGATGCTACTGTTTCATTTGAAGCTGGCTGCAGTGCTTGTTGGCCAGCAGACTCCTCTGCTTGAGCTTCAGGAACTTCTGGTTCTAAGGAGCAGTCAGTCCTGCTTCTGTAATCAATCTCATCATCAAAATTTTCGTCAATGTAAGTGCTTTCCAGTCGATTACTCAAGTTGTTGATTTGTATATCAGATAGTATACAGTCAGTAGGTTCATCAAATTTTACATGCAATGATTCTTCTACATTAAGAGTTCTATTATTAAATACTCTGAATGCCTTACTAACTGTAGAATAGCCAAGGAATATTCCAGCATCAGATTTGGCATCAAAAGCAGTGAGATGAGTCTTTCCATTGTTGTGAATAAAACATTTGCAACCAAACACATGGAAGTAGGAAATATTTGGCTTACTGCCATTCCAGATCTCATAAGGGGTTTTGTTTGCTCGCTTATTAATCATTGATCTGTTCTGCGTATAACATGCTGTGTTGACAGCTTCTGCCCAAAATCTCTGCGATATTTCTGATTCCGCGAGCATAGTTCGCGCAGCTTCTTTCAAAGTGCGGTTCCTACGCTCAGCAACTCCGTTTTGTTGAGGAGTTCTAGCTGCAGAGTATTCGTGTTTAATACCAAGGTCATCTAGATATGATTCGAGTGATTGATTGGTGAACTCAGTACCTTTATCACTGCGAATTCTATCTATCCCACACGATTTCTCATTTTGGAGTCTTTTCAGTAATTTGATCAGCTTTGGAGTAGCCTGATCTTTGCCACTTAGGAACAAGACCCACGTGAAACGAGTGTAATCGTCTATTACCACTAGAGTATACTTCATTCCCCCTAGACTTGTTACTGGTATAGGACCAAATAGATCCATATGCAGCAACTCTAGGCACCGAGAAGAAGATTTACTCCCTTTGTTCTTAAAGGAGGATCTGATTTGCTTACCGAGTTGGCATGCTGCACAGATCTTGTCTTTTGAGAACTCAATTTGGGGCAGTCCAACAACTAGATCAAGTTTACGCAGACTGGCAATAGTTTTAAAGTTTAAGTGACTCAACCGTTTGTGCCAAAGCCAATTTTTGGATGAATTCAGAGCAGCTAAGCAAGTAGAAGAGGTAGGCTGATTAAGATTCCAATCAATTTTATATGTGTTATCATGCCTTCTACCTACAAGTAGTATACTACCATCAATAGATTTAATTGTGCATGAGTGCTGATTGAATTCTACGGAATGACCATTGTCACACAATTGACTTATGCTAATCAAGTTGTAGCATAGATTTTCAACTAAAAGAATATCTTTAATGATGATGTTACCGTAGATAATCTTACCCTTACCCACGGTTCTACCTTTCGCGTTGTCTCCAAAAGTTATTTTGGGTCCGGTGGAGTCCACCAGTTCAGACAATAAGTTCGCATTCCCTGTCATATGTCTAGAGCATCCGCTGTCCAGGAACCATTCTGAGCTCCGAACTGGATGCATTCTAGTTTCCTGCAATTAAAGTGATAGAATGATTGGTACCCAATCCTACTTGGGTCCTGGTAGGATTAGTCCTTTCGGAACCCACACTTGTATGACCCTGAATGACTTAGGTCGGTGTGTGTTCTGAAATGTGTGTGCATTTATAAATATAGGTGATGATTTTGACTGTGGAGTGTGATAATATGTGTATGCATGTGCTTTTGGTTTGTAGTTCCTGTTATTTAGCATATACATCTTCTGGACAGGTTTACAGTTGTAGTACCAGTTGGGTTTAACCTCTCTAGCTGCTCGACCAGTGGGTTTAAGTTCATTTCTGAACTTTTGCCTCGGTTTAGCCTCTTTGAGTGGTTCTACATAACCGATACCTCTGTGCTGTGCCTGTTCCTTGATGAGTGTTGCTTTAACAGGTTCTTTAACCAGTTCGTAAGGGTCATATACTGTGCTAGATCTTACAAAGTTCATTGATTGAACCTTGCCTTTTGTTAGACACAGTTGAGGTTCATTACCAGATGAACTGCTGTCATTGCTATTATAGCCTATGCCTGTTAAATCACCAGCAAGCCTTATAGACTCAAGCATTTCATCCTTTCTGGTAGTCGACGCATTCCAAGTGCTAACCAGTTTGCTAACTTTCTGGTAAGCATTCTTGGCTTCATCTCTTTCCTTCACTAGGAGACTGGCTGTTTCCCTTAGGCAGTTCAACTCCCTTGATTGTTCACAATCAAGCTTGTTTTCATGCGTTTCGGTTTGGGTTGTGTGCTCAGTCTTATAGCTTTCAAAAGATTCACATAGCGTCCGATACTCATTTATCATGTCCTGCAATGCATTGGTAAGTTCACTATGTGTAAATTCAGATAGGTTTGATTCATGTACCTCATTTTCATTATTTGCCATTAAGCAGTGAACTTCCTCGTCTTCACTCTCGCTGGATGAGCTAGTTAACTCTTCTGATTCTGATTCAGAATCAGCTCATTTGCTCTTACTTTCTTCTGCCATCAAGACCTTTTGATCTCTGTCCTTTTTGGATGATCTTCTGGTTTCTTTGGATTTTCTGTAATCCTTGGATCCTCTTTTGTGATCATCCTTCTTGGGTTTAGGACAGTCCGCAATGAAGTGCCCTGGTTTGAGGCAGTTGAAGCATACTCGCTCTTCTTCTTCTGAATTTCCTTTGGAACTCTGCCTCCGAGGATTTGATTGATAAGATCTCTGATTCTTCTTCATGAATTTCCCAAATTTCTTTACAAACATTGCCATAGCATCATTACACATCTTTTCTGGAGTTATTTCTGTAGGAGTAGGCAGAGACTCCGATGCAGTGAGAGCTTTTGTTGGTTGACTGGTACTTGGTTCATCTTCAACCCGAATGCCTAATTCGAATTCATAGGATTTTAAATCAGCAAACAGATCATGTAGATCTATTTTGTTGATGTCCTTCGATTCTCTCATAGCAATGGTCTTGACATCCCATTCTCTTGGTAGACCTCTCATTACTTTGAGAGTGACTTCTCTGTTGGGTAACTCCTTACCCAGACTGTTTAGTTCATTGATTATTCCAGTCACTCTTTCATCGTACTCGTTGAGAGTTTCTCCATTTATCATTTTGATATGCTCAAACTTCTGTAAAGCCACAGTAAGCTTGTTTTCTTTGGTTTGATCATTTCCTTCACAGAGTTGAGCAATCTTCTCCCAGATTTCTTTGGCTGTAGGGCACATCTTTATTTTGTTGAACATATTTTTGTCCAAAGTTTTGAACAGAATGTCCTTAGCAACGTTGTCTAGATTTGCTTTTTTCTTGTCTTCATTTGACCATTGAGATCTTTCCTTTTCTACCATTTGTGGATCACCACTTGTGATAGAAGCAGCTGTATTGAATTTCATGATCTTCAAAGGTCCTTCAGTGATTACATACCACATATCATCATCTTGAGCACTTAGATGTGCTTGCATACGGATCCTCCAGTCATCATATTCGTCTTTCTTGAACATTGGAATCTTGCTGAATGAGGCCATCAGTTTTTGGTAAATGGTAATTTCTCAAGATTGAGAAGACCAAAGCTCTGATACCACTTGTTAGGATCGGGGTAGTGTTTAGAAGGGGGGGGGGGGGGGGGGGGGGGGGGGGGTTGAATAAACACTAGATACAATTTCGATTTCTTTTCTGGTTAACTGTAAACTGTTAAGTATTACAGTTGCTTCTCTATATCAGGCAAGTCAGTAGACACTTATTATAGTGCGGAAGACGTCTACAAAACTTGTGAGGAATAAAACTGAAGTAATAAAGCAATAAACAAATAACAAGAGAGTTGTTTCTGGAAGTTCGAAGCACAACGCTTCTACGTCTCCCCTTCTTCCTTTGCAGGAAGGATTCACTAGAAGACTTGGTTTACACTTTTACAGTATACAACCTTCTTAGGCACTAACACACTTGGCCTAAACTCCTAGCAATCACACTCTTCTTAACTTTTGGTTACAATGGATTCTATGACACTCTTTACAGAATACACTTTCTAGCTTTGAGAGTGTTTGAGCAGCAGACTTCAATTGAAAATAATCTATCACAGATTCAGTTTTGTTGTTTGTCTGCTCTTTGCTGAACGTTTGGAATATCAGTAGTTTGGCTTTCTTGTTTGCTTTGAAGTATATCTCTTAGTTGAAAATCGCTCAGCACATCTTCATTCTCTGCTTGGATGTATTTATAGGTTTTGGATGTCCAACGGTAGCCTTTCTGTATATGGAAGAGATTAGCTTTCCAATTTCGTATTGTCTTCTTTCATATTTTGTAAAGCAACGGCTCTTTTCACTCTGACGGTAATGGTGGCGGAGATATAGCAGGGTGCGCCGCTCTGTTGTACCTTTGTCAGAGAATGTTGTACTGATTTTGTCTCGTTGCTTAGTGCTCTAACTGGAAGTTCAGACTTCTGCTGGTTTTCTTTGTTCAACTGGTCGTTCATCCACTTATGATCAGTTGATGTCCTTGTTCAGTGAGAGACTATTCAGTTGATAGTTGTCCAGTAGATGTCCATCCAGTTTAAGTTTGTCCGGTTGATAGCTTGTACGATTGATGTCTTCACCCGGTTGATGTCTATCCAGTTGATGTCTTAACCAGTTGATGTCTTATCCGGTTGATGTCCGTCCAGTTGATGACTTCATCCGGTTGATGTCTTATCCGGTTGATGACTTCGTCCGGTTGATGTCCATCCAGTTTATGTCTTGTCCAGTTGATGTCTATCCAGTTGGTAGGCATCCAGTTTATGTCTTCATCCGGTAGGAGTCTTTATCCAGTTGGTCTTTAATATCCGGTAGGACTTCATCCAGTTGGTCTTTAATATCCGGTAGGACTTCATCCAGTTGGTCTTTAATATCCGGTAGGACTTCATCCAGTTGGTCTTTGTTATCCGGTTTGTAATTACCAAAACTTTAGAAATCGTTTTCCCAACAGATAGGATTTGTGGATGTTTGTAATATATAATACGACCTGCGTGTCGTGCCTTCTCTATTTCATTCTAAATGTAATCCCTCCCCTATGTTCCCCTCGAATGTGAATCGAGGAATTCTATATCTTGTAAATAGTGTAGTTTATTTTATTGACGATGATCAATGAAGATGGAGCATCGTGCCGGGATGAGGAGACCATTCACAAATTGGAGCCAAAGGAAGGTGCTTGTGAAGTTACCTTAGGTTGACTCTTAGGATTTTCTCATTGGCTTGAGAGAATCGTTAGTAGGGGCTATAACCATGTCACGTTTAATTATGTATGTTGATGCATGATTTATCTTATGTTTTAGTTTGATAATAGTATTACACATATATGTAGATATGTATACAACTATATGTAGTGGACATATTTTAAATTATCAAACTAATCATGAGATCAATAAATCCCTCTAAAATATTAAGTTTTAGATGCCTTCCAAAATTGAAAGTACTCGTCAATAAATTCGATTGTACATGTGTGGGTTTGCCAAAGCAAAGCACCGTGGCAATCTTAGTAAGGCGCGAAAGGATAAAAGTGATATCCGTCATACTTTAAATTGGGTACGACTTAACTAAGTTATCTCAATATGATTGGGAACTTAGAGGCATGGGTTGGATTATAATTCATTTGATGAATTGAACAAAGTGTTGTTCGTCCAACTATCCAAGAATTACATGTGATGTAATTGACAAAGTGTTGTCTACCTAAATAACCGAGTCTTGGGCGATTAGCCAAAGCTAACTCAAGATTAGGCGAAATATGGATCTTGGCCCACTACAGGTTTCGAGGGTTGATATTTTTTAAACAAAATAGTGGGAGTATCATTTAATATAAGACCATGATTAAATCATAAACTTATTTTGCATATTTATATTGTAGATATCCATGGCAACTAACAACGTTACTAGCACTTTATCACTGCGATCGGTCCTTGAGAAGGACAAATTAAATGGGACTAATTTCCTAGACTGGCATAGGAACTTGAGGATAGTCCTCAAACAAGAAAAGAAACAATATGTCCTAGAGGGACCCTTACCCGCTGAGGAACCTCCCCTAACGGCTGCAAGAGCTGAAAAAGATGCTTACAAGAAGCATCAAAGTGACGCACTTGATGTTGGGTGCCTTATGCTTGCCACCATGAACTCTGAGCTTCAAAAGCAACATGAGGAAATGGAGGCGTTCGATATGATCGAACACTTAAAGCAATTGTACCAACAGCAAGCAAGACAAGAGAGGTATGACGTCTCTAAGGCGTTATTCCAGTGCAGGATGGTAGAGGGAAGCCTAGTTGGAACTCATGTGCTCAAGATGATTGGGTACATTGAGAATCTGGACAAGCTGGGTTTTCCATTGGACCAAGAGTTGGCCACCGATGTGATCTTGCAATCGTTGCCTGAGAGCTTCAGTCAATTTGTAGTAAATTACAATATGACTGACATGGAAAAGACTCTACCACAATTGCTTGGTATGTTGAGAACATATGAAGCAAATACAAAGAAGACTAAGGCCACAAATGTTCTTATTGTGAATAAGGGCAAAGGAAGGGCCAAAGCTAAAGGCAACAAGAAAGCAAAGAAAGTCTTTGTTAAATCTAAGCCAAAGTCTTATGCACTAAAGCCAAAGGGAGGAATAGCAAAGGAAGGGAACTGTTTCCATTGCGGTGAGACCGGCCATTGGAAAAGAAACTGCAAAGTATATCTGGAGGATCTAAAGAAAGGAAGTGTGACTTCCGCTTCAGGTATTTTTGTTATAGAAGTCAATTTATCTACTTCTTCATCATGGGTATTAGATACTGGATGTGGATCTCACATTTGTGTAAATGTGCAGGACCTCAAAAAGAGTAGATTATTGGCGAAAGGCGAAGTTGATCTCCGAGTTGGAAATGGAGCAAGAGTTGCTGCATTAGCTATAGGGGATTATCATTTATCTTTGCCTTCTGGTTTATCGTTGATTGTAAAAGATTGTTATTTTGTGCCTTCAATTACTAAAAACATTATTTCTATTTCTTGTTTGGACAAGTATGGATTCTCATTTATTATAAAGGACAACTGTTGTTCCATTTATTTAAATGATATGTTTTATGCTAGTGCACAAATGGTGAATGGTCTTTATGTATTAAATCTTGATATGCCTATCTATAACATAAATACTAAAATGATTAAAAATAATGATTGTAATCCGACTTATCTCTGGCACTGTCGCTTGGGCCACATAAACGAGAACCGCATATCTAAACTTCATAAGGATGGAGTATTAGATTCATTTGATTTTGAATCATATGAAACATGCGAATCTTGTTTAATGGGCAAGATGACTAAAGCCCCTTTCAAGGGACATGTTGAAAGGGCAAATGTTTTATTGGGACTAATACATAGTGATGTATGTGGACCAATAAGTACACAAGCTAGATGTGGTTTTCAATACTTCGTTACATTTACTGATGACCTCAGTAGATATGGGTATGTGTACCTAATGAAGCATAAGCATGAAACCTTTGAAAAGTTCAAAGATTTCAAGAATGAAGTACAGAACCAACTTGGCAAAAGTATCAAAATCCTTCGATCAGATCGAGGAGGTGAATACTTAAGCCAAGAGTTTCATGACTATCTAAAGGAGTGTGGGATAGTCCCACAACTCACTCCTCCGTATACTCCACAATGGAATGGTGTATCCGAGAGAAGAAATCGAACCTTGTTAGACATGGTTAGATCAATGATGAGTCATGCAGATCTTCCGATATCGTTTTGGGGACACGCTCTAGAAACAGCGATTTTCTTACTGAACCGTGTTCCATCTAAATCAGTGGAAAAGACACCATATGAGATATGGACTGGGAAGCGTCCTAGTATGTCTTTTATGAAGATTTGGGGTTGTGAGGCTTTCGTTAGACGTCACGCCACTAACAAACTTGGACCCAAATCTGATAAGGGTTTATTTGTGGGGTATCCTAAGGAAACGAAAGGATACTATTTCTATTATCCCACCGAGAACAAAGTAGTTGTTGCTCGGACTGGTGTATTTCTTGAAAGAGAATTTATTTCTAGAAAAACCAGTGGGAGAAAATTAGAACTTAGTGAAGTTCAACCACAAGAAAACACTGAACCTGAGATTGAGATGGAAACAGAGCAGGCTCCGCAAGCTGTTGTGGAAGAAGCACCTGCTCAAGAGACACAAGCCTAGCGTAGGTCTGTAAGAGAACACCGGGAGCCACAGAGATATGGATTTCTTGTGACTCAACAAGGTGACTTACTACTTATTGATGAGGATGAGCCGTCATCTTATCAACAAGCTATAATGGGCAATGATTCTGAGAAATGTCAAGAGGCCATGAAATCTGAGATGGAATCCATGTATGCAAACCAAGTATGGACTTTGGTTGATCCACCTGAAGGGGTACGACCCATAGGGTGCAAATGGATTTTCAAGAAAAAGACCGATATGGATGGTAACGTACAAACCTATAAAGGTCGGCTGGTTGCAAAAGGATTCAAACAAATTCATGGTATTGACTATGATGAAACCTTTTCACCAGTGTCCATGGTTAAATCCATAAGGATCTTACTTGCAATAGCTGCATTTCATGATTATGAAATCTGGCAGATGGATGTCAAAACAGCTTTCCTTAATGGAAATCTGCTCGAGGATGTGTACATGACACAGCCTGAGGGTTTTGTCGATCCAAAGGATGCTGGAAAGATATGCAAGCTACAACGATCCATTTATGGATTGAAGCAAGCTTCTCGGAGTTGGAATCTTTGTTTTGATGATGCAATCAAAGAGTTTGGTTTTATCAAAAATGAAGATGAACCTTGTGTCTACAAGAAAGTCAGTGGGAGCATAATCATTTTCCTAGTGTTGTATGTAGATGACATACTTCTTATTGGAAATGATATCCCTGCCTTGCAATCTGTAAAGATTTGGCTAGGGAACTGCTTTTCGATGAAAGACTTAGGAGAAGCCACCTATGTATTAGGAATCAAGATCTATAGAGATAGATCAAGAAGGCTTCTTGGTCTAAGTCAAAGTACATACATAGACAAGGTGCTTAAAAGGTTTAGCATGCAAGAATCAAAGAAAGGATTCATGCCTATGACGCATGGCATATATCTCTCGAAGGAACAGTGTCCTTCAACACCAGATGAGAGACAACGCATGAGTAAGATTCCATATGCGTCAGCTATTGGATCTATCATGTATGCCATGATATGTACTCGTCCCGATGTATCGCATGCTTTGAGCATGACGAGCAGATATCAAGTTGATCCAGGTGAAGGTCACTGGATTGCTGTCAAGAATATTCTGAAGTACTTGAGAAGAACTAAGGATATATTCTTGATTTATGGAGGTGATGAAGAGGTCAATGTAATGGGTTACACTGATGCAAGCTTCCAAACCGACAAAGATGATTTTCGATCGCAATAAGGATATGTGTTTTGCCTAAGATATGCAAAGTACCAACAGATGATAATGTATCTGACCCATTGACGAAGCCACTGTCACATCAGAAGCATGATCGTCATACTAGATCTCTAGACATTAGGTATATGTCTGATTGGTCATAGTGCAAGTGGGAGATTTGTTGGGATATGCCCTAAGACAAGTCATTGGATGTTTGTTTGGACATACAATGTTTATGATTTTATGAATGGCAATTCATTATTATATATTATACTTTTAACTGTGCAATGTGAATAAATATACATGTTAATGTCCTTAGAATAATATTGTATTATTCTTAAACATTGTCCCTAGTCAAGTATTATCATGAATCAGGATAATGATAATACATAGAGACTAGTATGTGTTGATTGATGAATTGTTCATTGATATGAGATATCAAATCAACACATGGGTACATGTTAGAGAACGATGTACTGGACAGACCCACCATGAGAATGCAACATGGATAGTTATATGATCGTCATATGCAATTCTCATAGTGATAATAATGTATGTAATCCTTACGACTTGTGATCATCAGAGATCCCAACATAAGGAGTTATGTATCTTGATATTGTCAAACGTTACCCGTAACAGGGTAAACTATAAAGGCAACTATTGGATACACTACGAATTATGTAGAGGGATGTTGACTGATCGAGATAGGATTTGTCCCTCCTATATAACAGGAGATGTGTTTGGCCCTTGATCAAGTGAGAACTAAAATGCATGGCCATGCTCGAATGTGTCGATATGAGATATCGAGCTTATTCGTTTATTCTAGTTCTACTTGGGGATCAAGAAATAAAGATTGAATATACGAGTATGACTATTCCATGACTCGTGTTCAATCTAAACACAAAGGACAAAGGGATTAAGCTACATGGTTAATATTATCACGAGTTCTAAAGGTTATGTCGAGTCATTGACATTCTTGTAATTTGGGTAGCATTGATGTGTTGCTAGATACCGCTCAATGCTTGCGACATAAAATGAGATTTTATGTCGCTGCCAACATTACAAGATCCTATCGGGTCGCACAAAAGATTAAATCGAGAAGGGAAATTAAATTCATTGGATCAATTAATTAATTAAGAAGAGTCTTAATTAAAAGATTATGAAGATTTAATTAAATCATGGGTTTGGGCCCATGAGGCTTTAAGAAAGCCTTAAACCTTAATTAAATCTTATAATATAAATACAAGGTTATGATTTAATTGTAAGAGAGAACTTCATATCATTAAACCTACACCATAGAAGCTTTCGGCCGCCTGATTCACGCCTCTCTCTCTCGGTTTTGCTTGATAGCCGTAGGGAGCTTGGTGGTGTTCGTGCCATCATTCGATTGTGAATCGAGTGTGCTTCGTGTATTGGTTTAAGAACTTGTCTAGCAACTTGTTCTTAAACTTTCCCTTCACCCGATTTGATCGTGTGGATACCGTTGAGGCAAAACTTGTTAAGTTTTGCTAGTGACTCGGAGGAGGCGTTGGACGTGGTGCTGCTTCGTGGAATCTGCTCAAACACGCTACAAGGGTGAGATTCTTATTATCCTTTATCCGATATGAAATCCTATGTATAGATCTGCTGGTTAGTAATCCATATAAAATTTTATTCCGCTGCGTTGTATGCTCATGGATTACTTTCACTCTCCACAAAGCCAACAGATACAAAAGAGTGGGAGGCACCTGTATCTATCAAAATAAAAGCAGGGTGCGTAAATAAATGGCACGTACCAGCGATCACCTCCTCCGGGGCTGCATGGGCCTGCTCTCTAGTCAGTGCATACACTTGCACCTGGGACGGTCCCACTGTCTGACCTCCCGATGGTCGAGGCATAATCTGCTGCCTCTGATGCACTGTCCTATCATCGAATCTCGGCATATTCACTTGGAAATATGACTGTCCTCCCCGAGTGGGGCAATACCAAGAGATGTGGCCCATCTTACCACAACTGTAACAAGCTGGGCAGTTGATCGATGAGTGTGGCCCTCCACAATTGTCACACATTGTTTCTCCCGTTCTATTCACTTGCATGGGTCCCCGGTTGGCCAATAGATTGTTCTTCCTATTCTCTTACTTCCGGTTAAAATATTTCTTCCCACTGAACCGGGAGGATGAAGAAGCACCACGAGGCTTAAATGACTCTCCTCGTGGCCTCAAGCTATCAGTAACTTGCCTCTGCTGTGGCACATGTGGGGGTACAGCATTAGGATAGGCCCCAACTCCGATCTCCGCAAGTTCTGCTCTAGTAAGAGCATCACCGAAAGAAGTGGGGTTGTTGGTGATAACCCGGTCAAACAATTCCGGCCGCAACCCCTTCAAGAAGTGCCTCATCTTTGCATGTCCGTTTGTGGCAACATGAGGGACATACCTTAGCAATGAAGAATAGTGCATAGCATAGTCTGATACTGTCATGCCTCCTTGCTTCAAGTTTGTGAACTCATCCTCCTTTATCTGTCTCGCAGCCGCAGAAAAGTACCGGTTCAGAAACCGGGTTCTGAAGAGAGTCCAATCAATCAACATACCCTGGTCCCTCAATTCCATCACTGTGGTCTTCCACCACATGGAAGGTTTCTTTGCTAGCTGGAACTCCGCCAACCTCAGCCATGCCGTCCTAGCATAAGGAGCAGACACAAATATCTGTTCCAGTCTCTTAAGCCACTCCTCAGCTTCTTCCCCTGTCTCTGTCCCCTCAAACCGGGGTGGATGGAAAGTCAGGAATTGAGTCAAACTAAGCTCCCCGGGTAGTAACAACTGAGCCATTGGTTCCACACCCACAGCTGGTGGAGGTAAAGGATTTGTCTGACCAATACTTGCATTAACACTGCCAACGTCACCTACCTCTTCATTGAGGTTCCCCAAGTTCATAGCCGCCATACTGTAACACAAGGGTTAACAACAATTCCAAAATAATACATTTGTTATACCGTTAGATAACATGAATGATAATAAGCTTGTTAGTATAACAATTTATACACCAATATGCACCACATGCATAAACATGCTCAAATGTAAACACCTAGCCAATCATGCTAAGGCTACCCTTCACTCGTTCCCGGGTTCTCTAACCACTGCTCTGATACCACTAATATAAGGACCCTAGTTCCTTAAGTGCGGATTAAAGGTATAATTAGAGAAAACATACATTATCAGAGTATAAAAGTTCGTGTTGAGACTTTGAGCCTTAAGAATTACATGCCAAGTTAAGGACTTTCAAAAGGATTAATTACATTCTCTATCAAATGAATGTTATTCACTATAGCTTTACACTACTCCTAGAGTAGACACTATACAAAATAATCTTGCCCTTCCTTATCAAAATCGTCCTTCATAAGCTCACCGCCTCAACCTGCCTTAGCCCATTTATCATGCCAAAATATTCCTACAAGGACAACCCCCAAAACATGAGCATATAATCCATATTCAACACAATATGAATATAAGGAGTAAATGCATAAATCATAATAAAACACTTCCTGTTTTTCCCATGCATTTTAAACGCTCCATTTTGGTTGTCCCTGTACCATAACTCATGAGTATAATCAATAAATTATTTAATGGTTCACACATGTCATGACATAACACCATTTCATTATCACCAATTACCAATCCCTAGTCTGTTATAATAGTGTATTTTAATGCACCTCGCTTATCATGACAGCGACATTAATACCCCTCGATTCGACATATTAGCGGCATTGAATAACCTCGCGCAAATGCGACATGCGGCAACACCCTCGCTTCAACATTTGGCGGTAAATATTCTTTCCTCGCTACAATATGACAGCTGCAAGTATTCTATCATCGCTTCAAGTGACAGCGGCAAAGCATTAAAATCATCACTCTATATAACCATGACTCATGGGATGTGCACCAAACAATCATCATATACATATGCAATCATAATACATAATTCAACATGTATTTGCATCCACAATGCACAATTCCATATATACTCGCATCCACAATGCATAATCAATGAGTATAATAGATACATGTACCGTTAGGTGCCCGTACGTCTCTTTACGTACCTTTCCAAAAGTGGGATTTGATATGACTTCACTTCATTGGTTGCGTCACCACCTGGGATGGTTCTATACAATCATACAACCCAATATTAGAAGCCAAATAATAGCCAAATACCAAAAATTGGTCAAAAAAATCCATTTCCCACAATTCAGCTGCTGACGCTCGATCGCTGTGTCGAGGCGATCGATCGCGAGCCTTACCGATCGATCGCCTTGACATGGCGATTGATCGCCAGACCTCACTGGCTCGAGGCGATCGATCGTGCCGTTTATGGTGATCGATCGCCTGCACGAGATTTTCGCACTGTCCCTCAGCGATCGATCGCGCCATTTACGGCGATCGATCGCCACAGTCTGCACACGCGATTTCACCATTTTTGCACCATATTTTCTTCCCCATCTTCACCAACACATAAACCAACAAACCCATAACATAAAAACACTATAAACCTTCAACATACATCACAATACTACCGAAAATGCAACACCCAAAACAAAACCATACCAACCCAAAATAAACCCATTTCAAAACAACAAATACCAACTCAAATCAAAACCAAGCACCATTAAAGCATCAAGGAGGGTTCCATACCTCTTATGGACTCCAAATCTCACAACAAATCTCACAAACCAAGCTTTTGTGAAGATTTCTCTTCCTCTTAAGTGCCAATTTCGAAAATGGGTGAGGGTAGGGTTTGGGAGAGTGATTTGGGGTTTGTGGGAAAAAGTGAAAGGTAAAGTGATGGGTAAGGTGGGGGTAGTGGGGTATAAAGGTGGGGGGTTTAATTAAAAACATGTACCCCAAATATTAGCATGATGTATAAAATACCCCAACATGATATTTTAAAAGCATTTTACCAATTTGCACCAAAACCCCAATTAAATCCATGCTTCCTAAATAATTAACAACCAACATGAATAAACCATGTTAAAACCCAATTTTCCAACATGCACAACATGCATCCCGAAATGCGCTACCGGGTCACGCCTACCATGTGACTAAGCATTTCAACAAGATAATTAATTCCAACACATAATTCAATTATCACCATAATTAATCATGTAAACATAATTAATGCTCAAATTGCAATTAATTATTTCGGGGATATCACAGAATGTCTTGGAGTACATGATATGTGAAATTACATGATTTGTATATACTTTCACAGAGGTTGCATGATATATTGAGTTGCATATGTCATTTGATGCATAAATGATTCATGGGCATATCATATTGATCTATCATTCCTTTGATATCCATGATTATGACTGAGTTGATTCACTCTGAGTGTCGGGGACGACGAGCACGGCGATGACATGCAGTATAGGTAGCGACTGTAGTCAGGCGCATGTCACCGGACCTAGACACGAGGGATGGACGAACACAACACATAGGATGAGTCTCCTAGCGCAATGTGTGTGTGTTGTCACCCTCTGCTCGAGCTGACATTATTTGATGATACCTTCCTTTGGACTCCAATATTTGGTATCTTGATATTCGATTCTTTATACCCATTCATACAAAGCATTCATACATGGTATGCATTGCATGATACTTTGTCATTTGACATGATTTATTTATTTCTCGTACTGGGGTACTGACCCCCTTTGTGGGGGCTGTCATGTCTTTTGTTGTTCGGACATGACAGGCTTTACAGGAGGACATGGTGACGATGCTTACAACGACCCATCGAGAGATAACCGAGCTCCATGATGAGCGAGCTCAAGTTATGTATGGTTTCTTATTCCCAGTAATAGTATATGATTTTTAAACAACATAAATTTATCGGGGTATGCCCAGTGTATGCTGTACTTGGGATATGATATTTTCAAGACTATGTGATAATGCTGGTTAATGTTTGCTTTACTATTTGCAAATGAAAGTCCTAACTGGAATTATATATATATTTTGATATCAATATATATGTATCACTTAAAAACGAAAATTTTTTAGGGCCATTTAACAAGACATTTGAAATTAATCTTCCGCTGTTTACGTAAATTAATCATTATGTGTTAATTAAACACCACATTAGGATCGGACCCTCACACAGGTGGTACAGGTGCAGCAATGGCTTTGGAGTTGAGTCCGAGCTGTTGATTGGAGGTGCTTCCAGGATCGAAGTACCAAAGCTGGTATTGAGCATGATACTTTATACATTAGATACACGTATATTTATTCGATGCTCGCATGTGAGCACTATTATGTGTATATGGATTGTATAAAGAAGGCAATGACCTTCCTCTTTTCATTTATGCGTTGCATACAATTAAGTAGGAATTGCAAAATGAATTGAGAGCATGTTAGTGTATGTATAAAGGTGCATGTTGTGTTAAATGGACTTGGTTGGGAAAAGCTTGATATTAATGAAAGGATGCAAGAAATTTTATAGATGGTATTTCATGCTAGTGTTGCATGTAATCTTTCCCTCTGATAACATGATTGTATGCACTAATGGCATGGGTTAATACACTAATAACGGGTTAAGGGCATGGGGGTCCTTACAACAAGATTGATTTCAACAAGGTTCTTACTCTTCATGGCATGGGATATCGAGTTCAACAAGGTTCTTACTCTTCATCAAGATTTTAAAAGAAACGTTTTGATGAAATAAGGTAATAGGCCTTACTCGATCACCTACAAGGTGTCGTACGCGCTCTCGAATAATCATCGTTCAGAAGTATTCTTGATAAAAGAATTCATTGAAGTCCTCAAAATCTTCAAAGATTTCACAAAGCAGTGTTGCCTAACGACATGAGGATACATGAACATTTTGTTTTGAACAAAAGCAGAAGCCTTATTATCGAGCCCAGAAGGATGTCTTCCCAACATGATAGGTTAATCAACAACTACCCCGGAGAAAAACAGAAAGCCGTCTCGAGCAAAATTCAGAAAATTCTTGATGTATTCAAAACAACAGGAGTACTGAAGTGCCCAGAAGGCTGGCGATAAGTTGAATTAATCTTTGATATCACTCAAAAGGATAATATATTTCCTTGTGATATCTTATATATTTACAACAACATACAGTTGGCAGATATCAAGGAAACCTTAAAATTGATGAAATTGATCTTACAGTTGCCGGGACTGTATGAAGAATCCCAGAACAACTTATTCTTGGGATTGAGTTTCTCGAGGAACACAAACCTTGGGAAAGATTACATGACGGAATGTAATTCATGGTGGACGGCAAAAGAAACAGAATCCGATGACCACCAGTCCATTCTCAATAAACATCTCAATCGGGATGTTATACGAGAAATATCGGGCATAATATGGTTCGTCGATTCTGGTGCAACCAGACATGTGTGTTCGGACAAGGCCATGTTCTCCACATACACTCCAATAAGTGGGCGCCAACTCTATATGGAAAACTCCACTACATCTCCGGCAATTGGACTGGGGACAGTGGTTCTAAAGATGACTTCGGGAAAGGAATTGACTTTGATTGATATCCTACATGTTCCCGACATCCAAAAGAACATGATATACGGATCGGCTCTAGCCAAGGCGGGTTTTAGACCAGTTTTAGAATCTGAAAAAAGTGTAATCTCCAAAAATGGAGTTTTTGTAGGAAAGTGCTATATGGAGAAAAGCCTATTCAAACTGAATGTAATGACGGTTAAACGTCAATTTGAAAGCAATAAAGTGAATGATTCTGTTGGGGTTCAACAATTGCCTCTGCTTTGTGATCGGTCGAACACGTGGCGCTTGTGCCAGTGCATGGTTGAAAAGATTGATGTTGCGCCATTACCCTTAACTATAGTTATTGGTAAAGCGGTAAGCGCTCGATCCTACAATTGGTATCAGAGCCAAGGTCGCGTGTTCGATTCCCATGAGTTGCAGAGAGTGCAATTATTGGGGGAGGGATTGTTGGGGTTCAACAATTGCCTCTGCTTTGTGATCGGTCGAACACGTGGCGCTTGTGCCAGTGCATGGTTGAAAAGATTGATGTTGCGCCATTACCCTTAACTATAGTTATTGGTAAAGCGGTAAGCGCTCGATCCTACAGATTCTACTTATTTGATTGAGTCTTGTAATTTATGGCATGATCGTTTAGGCCACGTAAATTATGGTTCACTTAACAAATTAGTGAAGTTAAACTTATTGCCTCAAATGGATGTTAACTTGAAACATAAGTGTGAGACTTGTGTCGAGGCCAAGTTAACGAAACCGCCATTCCATTCAATTGAAAGAACTATGACACCTCTTGAATTAATTCATACGGATTTATGTGATCTAAAGTTTGTGGAAACTACTTTCATTGATGATTGTACGAGATATTGTTACGTCTATTTGCTCAGAAGCAAAGACAAGGCCTTGGGAGTATTTAAACAATACAAGAATGAAGTTGAAAATCAACTTAGCAAAAAGATAAAGAATGGTCGAAGAGATAGAGGAGGAGAATTGGAGCACCGTTTGAAGAATTTTGCACTGAGTATAGAATTATTCACCAAACCACTGCCCCCTATTCACCACAATCAAATGGTATTGCCGAACGTAAAAATCGTACTCTAAAAGAGATGATGAATGCTATGTTGATAAGTTCTGGATTACCACAAAACTTGTTGGGGGGGGGGGGGGGGGAGCAATCTTGTCGGCCAACTACAGTCTAAACAAAATACCACACAAAAGTAATGATGAAACTCCTTATGAGTTATGGAAAGGTCACAAGCCTTCCTACAAATACTTGAAAGTTTGGGGGTGCTTGGCTAAGGTAGAAGTACCAAAACCAAAGCAAGTGAAAATCGGGCCTAAAACAATAGATTTTGTATTTATTGGTTATGCTAACAATAGTAGTGCATATCGATTTTTAGTACATAATCTGAAATAAGTGATTTGCATGAAGGTACAATCATGGAATCAAGAAATGTGGTATTTTTTGAAGAAGTATTTCCTTACAAAACTAACAAGGAAATGAGCCCTAAGAAAAGGGTGTATGAAGACGCTAACCGTGACTCTATTGAGGAAGTAGAAAGAACCACGGTGTAGCAAGAGAACCAATGTGGCTAAGACTTATGGTCCTGACTTTATGACATATATGTTGGACAAGGGACCAAGATCGGTTAGTGACGCCTTATCTAGCCCTGATGCTCCTATGTGGAAAGAGGTTATTAATGGCGAGATAGAATCCATAATGCAAAACAACACTTGGGAATTGGTAGACCTTCCAACTAAAGTAAACCATTAGAATACAAATGGATTCTTAATAGGAAATACAAGTCCGATGGTTCAATTGATAAGTACAAGGCGAGACTCGTGGCAAAGGGATATAGACAAAAAGAAGGCATTGATTACTTTGATACATATTCACCAGTCACGAGAATTACGTCCATTAGAGTGATCATTACTATCGCTGCTCTAAACAATTTAGAGATACATCAAATGGATGTAAAAGCGGCATTCCTCAATGGGGAACTTGATGAGCAAATTTATATGAAACAACCCAAGGGGTTTGTTGTTCTCGGACAAGAGAAAAAGGTGTGTAGACTCGTTAAGTCATTGTATGGGCTTAGCAAGCGCCAAAACAATGGCATCAAAAATTTGACAAAACTATGTTGTCAAATGATTTCAAAATTAATTAGTGCGACAAATGCGTATATATGAAAAACACGCCTAAAGTATATGTAATAGTATGCTTGTACGTTGATGATATGCTCATAGTGGGAAGCAACTTAGAAATCATCAACGGGACAAAGAAAATGTTAATAAAACATTTTGAAATGAAAGATATGGGTGAAGCTGATGTGATACATGGAATTAAAATATCCAAGATATCCGAAGGACGAGATTGTCGCAGTCTCATTATGTTGAGAAAATACTCGAGAAATTTCTTGCGAATGATACGTCGTCTGTAAAAACACCATATGACCCGAATCTACATTTGGTTAAAAACAAAGGAGACCCTGTCATGCAATTAGAATACTCAAGGATAATTGACAGTCTCATGTATCTCATGAACTGTACAAGTCTTGATATTGCATATGCGGCTGGCAAACTAAGTAGATTCACGAGCAATCCAAACAATGACCATTGGAAGGCATTGACGAGGGTACTTAAATATTTAAGATACACCCTAAACTATGGATTGTACTATACAAGATATCCAGCTGTATTGGAAGGATACAGTGATGCAAATTGGATATCGGACACTCAAGACTCCAAGTCGACAAGTGGTTATGTGTTTACCATTGGAGGGGCCTTATATCGCTAGATCAACTATGTAATCTGAATCCATGGCTTTGGATAAAGCATGAGAAGAAGCCGAATGGTTTAGAAGTTTATTGGAAGAAATTCCTTGTTGGGAAAAACCTGTGCCTGCAATTAAAATACATTGTGCTAGCTAATCTGCTATAGGAAGGGCACATAGTAGCATGTATAATGGTAAGTCTAGACATATACGTCGTAGACACAATACTATTAAATAGTTGATCTCAAATGGCATTATGTCCATTGACTACGTGCAGTCAAAGAAAAATATTGCGGATCCGCTCACGAAAGGCTTGCCTAGAGATCAAGTATATAGTTTATCGAGAGGAATGAGATTAAAACCCTATAATCAAAATCTTGTGGTGGATACCCAACCTATGTAACTGGAGATCCCAAGATCTAGGTTCAAAAGGGACAACCAAACTACAAGATTGTATAAACACCTTGGAGAATTAATCTCCGACCCATTCCTATGATAAGAGGTGTAGCCTGCAAAATGGGTACGAGGATAGGCAAAAGGCCTTTAATGATTCCTAAGACATTTAGAATATGTTGGAGTATAGCGGGATACTCTTCTAGGAGATCACCTACGTAAGTGTGAAGTGTGTCCGCTTCAAAGAATGAAAAGCACTTTTGAAACCAAGAGTGGTCCATGGCTGAAATGGACACAACCGTAAGAAACAAATACGGATGTTAGAATTGTTATGGTGTGGGTTCAATTGTCTTGGTTTACACCAACGACTAAATAGTTCAAGACTATAAGTTCACTATTAAGTCAAGTAAATTCGATTGAATACTACTATGGAAGATTCAAAGCCGCAAGCTATCTCTCCAGATGCCATAATAGTTCGTCAAAGCACTCAATTGCATACATGCATTAATTTAATTAATATGGGGGATTGTTGGAAAACGTGCACATATATGAATTTAAATTAACAGCTCGATCGATCGAGCATTTTGCTCGATTGATCGAGCGGACTAGAAAAATTTCGGGTCTTGTGAACTTTGCTCGATCGATCGAGCACTATATCTGTTTTGTGAAATGGTATGTCCATTCACCTTTGGGTGCGATTTTTGGCCAAATATTGCCTCCAAATGGTGTCCTTTGGACTTGATTTTTGGTTCACTATATATAACATATCCCGACTTGTTTTAAACACAGATTTTCAAAATCAACATCATATTTTTAGTGAAATTTGAGAGCATTTGTTGTTCATCAAATTGAGTGATTTGAATCTTTGTGGTTTGAGGACTTGTGATTTGGAGTGCTCCTATCACAAGTCATAGCCGTTGTATCTTGGGAGACAAATTGCCATAGCAAACCGTTAGCACCATAGCGGGGCAATTTTAACTTAAGAACGGAGATTATAAATCTCGCCTCGACATAAAACTTATTTGAAACCATTGTTATTTTGATTCCTGAGATACACTTTGAGAGAAATTTTACAACAAGCTCAAAATCACATACCCGTGAGCAAGAGGCGCTGCGAGAAATCAAGACGAGATGAAGGAGTTGTATCCTACCCAAGACGAGAAGAAGCAGCCATAGACGCTAGCAACAACAATCTTCCTCGCGACGAGCCGGGGATAGCAAAACCCAGGCGCGAAACAATGTTTCAATGAGTCAATTGATTGTACAGACATAAAACGACCAGCCGAGTAGAGAACTCCAGCAGAGGAGTAGTATTTTTAAATGAATAAAGATGAAAAAAATGAGATGGAAAAAGATGAGTAGACGGCGTAAAAATAAAAAAAGAAAAGATGGAAAACTTAAATAAACTTGGGGGACAAAAAGAGCAAATGCAACGTGAAAAACATAATAATGACAAAGGTTTTCACATACAATAAGTGGACATGGGTCACTTCTTGTTGGAGCATTACAAATTTCAAGAATAAAATAGTATAAAAGATTGTAAAATAATAATAAATTATGTAAATAAATAATACCAGTACAGAGAAGGTTCAGTCATTTAAAAAAAATTGTTTATAATTATTGGGTAAAAACTGGCTCCCTAAAAAATTGATTTAAAAAATTCTTTTGAAGACTTATTCCCTCCCGTAAAAAAAGGAGTAGACACAGATTCAAAAAGGTGCAGAAACAGAGCTGATGTAGTCTATCTAAAGAGGTGCAGATGCAGACTACTCGAAGTGAAGCTGACACTGATTACTCGAAGAGGAGCTAACACTAACTACCCAGAGATGATGCAGACTACCCAGAGAGGGCTGACGCAGATTACCCAAGAGGGACAAGACTCCCAAAAAAGGAGCAAAATCCCAGAAAGAGGAGGAAGAGTCTCAAACATATTTTTTTAAGTCAAGTTGAGTATTGCTGAGCATCCATGCCCAACTTGAGGAAGAGTGTTGAAAATAATATCAAGCAACCAAATTTGACTAAGCAAGAGGCACAATCAAATAATCAACTTCAACCTCAATTGGTACAATGAACAATGTAATAAAGGTGAATATTAGAATTGTGCAAATCAAGTTGTATAAGTAATTAGTTTGTATCTATAAATATGTATTGTATTTGTTTACAACTGAGAAATGAGAATCCCTAAAATGATATTCAACAAACATTTCTCCATCAAACCTTAGATTTCTAACAATGTTGGATGAATAGTGTAGTCCGTTCTGTTATCTATTCTAACATGTTTCACAAACATTAAATCTTTCAAGAATTTAATTGGGAAATTTGCGGGCACTATTGGCGAGAGAAAGGATATTTGAAGGAACGGTGGCTTAATAGGGAAGTAAATGAAAGGCTTATGTACAAGTATAGCAACCAGGTTCGCCGACACAGTCGTGGAGGCTGCTGTTTCAATCTATTGACATTTCGAGGAACGATCGCGGTTATTGACGCAACGGTTTTTTAAAATTAAACATAAAAATAATTAGATAATATGGACAAATTATTAATAAAAAAAAATTGACACTATAAATCTCATCATGATCAAATGGTATCAAAGGAGCAGTACGAATATGATATCCCCAATGTCCATGCATCTCGATGTACAATGTAATCTCATATGATGCTGCTCAATATATCATGTAATCCCATGTCATGTATATTGTAGTTTTACATGTCATATAATCACATACGAATCACATAATGACAAAAAATCGTACCCTGGGAACATTACATTTCTTTGTTAAACATCGTGATAGAACTGGTTTTCTACGTACCTCAAACCGCTGATAAAACTACCAAGTGATCCTTGAATCGACCTCGGGATTTATTAACCTGGTCATTTACGCCCAATTTATATCATCAACGTGTTCATTTACTTCACAATATCATGTTTATAATCCAAACATTGACCCATAGCAAACTTCTTAAAATTTCAGCTTACATGCTCGTAGTAATCGGCTCTTAATTTTTCCAATACCAATTACATGGGTCCAATTTACCTTGAAAACTAACTCAAAATATGCATTTCATATATTTGACACTTTCCCAAATTTGTTCATTTACCTAAGGCAAATTGTGTCTAAACATTACTTATGTAAAACATGGGAAATTCTAAGTTCCGGTTTGACCACATTTCGTAAAAACTTCATAACTAATTCATATGACATCCAAATGCTCTGATTCCAGTGGGAGAATTTAGAAACTCAAAATTCTACAATTCATTGTTTATAAGCTTTAAGCTATTTCGTTCATATTGAGATACATTTTATCAAAACATTTTAGCTCAAAAACTCGAAGGTATCATGTTTCCATATTTGACACCCTTTAGTAAAACTAGCATAACTTTTGCATACTAACTCCATTCATTGTGTATAAGCTTTAAGCTAATTCGTTCATATTGAGATACATTTTATCAAAACATTTTAGCTTAAAAACTCGAAGGTATCATGTTTCCATATTTGACACCCTTTAGTAAATGTTAGGATCGGAGGCGTGTTTAGAAGGGGGGGTTGAATAAACACTGCCCTCAAAATTCTGATCTTCTACTGATTACTGCAAACTGTTAAGTGATGCAGTAGCTTCTCAATCAAATAAGCAAGTCAGCAGACACTAAGTGAAGTGCGGAAAACGTCTGCTGCACTTGTGAGTTAACTAAAGTAAACAATAAAAAGCAAGTAAAGAACATAGAGATTGTTTCTGGAAGTTCGAAGCACAACGCTTCTACGTCTCCCCTTCTTCCTTTGCAGGAAGGATACACTAGAAGACTTCGGTTTACACTTTACATCATACAACCTCCTTAGGCTTTCACACAGCTTAGCCTAAACTCCTAGCAACACAATGTATATGATTTGTTTACAAAGTAAACTATCTAACACTCCTTTGAATGACTATTACACTTGTAAGCTTTGAGTGTTCTTGAACGATCTTTGAGCAGTACACCAGTTTAACTTGATCTTTGATATACCAGTAGGTGTTCCTTGCTCTAGCTGAATCTTCAGATAATTATGACTTGATAAATTTCTCTGTTTGAATGTATAGAATAATCGATTGTCAGTGGATTCAACTCTTTTTCTTCATTCATTCAGCATCTGTATTTATAGACTTCATTTCCAACGGTAAACTTTCTTGGTATGGAAGGTTCAGCGTAGAATCTGTTTTCTTCTCCATTTTATCTTCCTTCCATTTTTGTTCAGCAACGGCTCTTACAATCTGACGGAATCGTTGCTCTGTTGTACCTTTGTCAGACGGAATTGTACTTACTTTATCTCTTCAATCCGCTGCTGGATTCACTTCTACTGGTCTTGTAACTTCAGTATCCAGTCGTACTTTTTAGCTCAGTAGATGTTGGTTGGACTTGATGAAAGACTTCATGCAGTAGATGTCTTTATCCGGTGGAAGTCTTTATCCGGTGGAGTAATAATACAGTGGATGTCTATTCCAGTAGATGTCTTTATCCAGTGAGTGTCTTAGTCCGGTAGATGCCTTCATCCAGTGAGTATCTCAGTCCGGTAGATGTTTTCATCTAGTAGGTGTCTTCATCCGGTAGGTGTCTTCATCCGATAGATGTCTTCACCCGGTAGATGTCTTCATCCAGTGAGTATCTCAGTCCGGTAGATGTCTTCATCCAGTAGGTGTCTTCATCCGGTAGGTGTCTTCATCCGGTAGATGTCTTCACCCGGTAGATGTCTTCATCCGGTAGGTGTCTTCATCCGGTAGATGTCTTCACCTGGTAGGTGTCTTCACCCGGTAGGTATCTCTTCCTGGTAGATGTCTCTTCTCGGTAGATGTTTGTAATCACCAAAACTTAGAAATCGTTTCCAACAATTTCCCCCTTTTTGGTGATGACAAAACTAAGCAATAACGATCTCATACTCGAATAGTTTAAGCGGTGAATCCTGAAAAGACTTGAAGACATAATGGAAAGGAAATTTTTATTTGTTATAAATATAAGCAGATTACAAGTTGTAATCAAACTGGACAATTGAGAGAGATTCATCTTTATTTAAGATGAATTCTTATAACTGGATTTAACCTAATACAAATCTAGTTCTACAAAATATAGCTGATACATGACAAATTTTAAACAAACAGTGTAGACCGGAGAGCTGCGATCCACCAAGTTGCGGAGAGGAAGAGCTTCGATCCGCCTTGTTTCATAGAGGGAGAACTTCAATCGGGGAGAGTCAAATGTATATTCATCAGGCCTCCATGGTTCATGGATTCACCTATGAAAATACTCTATCTCTGTTTTCCCCCTTTTTGTCATCAGCACCCAGATAACTCCTGATTGTAGTTCCTGACTGATGAGGAGCATCAGAACAGGATCCAAACGCTGAAGCTTAACGGAAAATGAATAATTGCGAAGAGAAAACCAAGGAATGTTCAAGGAGTTGAAAATAATCATGATGAGTGAATGTGTGGTATAAACACAAAAAAAATGAAGCATCTATTTATAGAAGAATGCAATTAATTGAACACAATAATGATGTGATGATACATATGGAAAAGTTTAAATAAAAACAGGAAAAAGATAAGTGTAATTAATAAGGGTTCAGAAAATGATACTATTTGCGCCCGAACCAATGTCTGGAATAGTCGCGTTGTTCGGTAGACGGTTGGCACGGACTTTGAGACCTTGGCTGGGAAGCAGGTCTGGAGTGATGTCAACCTTCAGAGGCATCAGGTGCGCGCTGAGCTGGACCTGATTCTCTTCGCGGTGGGGGACTAGATGCAGTGGACTTGGACTGGTATTGGATAGGCTTTGGAAAGCCAGCACTCAAATCCTGAAGCTGTGAGGCAAAGGCCTCCTGCATAGTAGCCAACTGCTCAGACAAGTGCTTCTTAGTGTCTTCAATTTTATCCTCCAAGGCCAGTGTAGATGCAGCATGGAGAGAGTCATTCTGCTGCTTCAAATGGAGATTAGTTTGTGCTATCCTCGAAAATACATCGGCAAAGGCATCAAGAACGAATTGATGATTTCTGTTAACATCAGTTTGAAGTCTGTCTAGGTCTCGATTTATATGCCCAAACTGATGATCTGTATGAAGCTGATGACTATCAATAGCATTGCTGGCATTGCATTCTTCAGACTTGAGTTTATTGATCTCACTAGCCAGCCCGGAGATCAACGTTGTCATATGGCCAAACTGTACTGTTAGAGCAGAAGGGCCTTCGATGGACAAAGGATCAGCAAAATAAAAAAAAATTAGCAGAAGGTTCATTTCCTACTGATTGCTCCAATGCCTCAGGCGGAGTGGCAGCAGGTGCAGGATGCAAGCCAGTAGGAGCAAGAGGGCTGGTATGAGCACCAGCTACAGTTGAGGACACGCAGCGTCCAGGGGAGGTAGCAGCTGGATGAATTTGTGAGGTTGAGGGGTTAAGTTCAGAGGTTGTTGGGTGAGCAGGGGGTTCAACTTGTGGGGAGAGTTGGGTTTCAGGGTGAGTTGGAGGGACAAGGGGTTCAACTTGATGTGTGATTTGGCAATCATCAGTGAGTGCAGCATGTGCAGAGGTAACAGGGGAATGGATAGGTGTTATTGTATGAGTTGATGAAGGAATTTGTATGGATGGGGTAACCTGGGTAATTACCTTGTGAATGACGCTGTCAACATCTATGGAATCAATGTCCATATCCGGTTGAGGTGAAGCATCATCCAAAGTGGGTTCACCTGTGGAAACCATTTCCACAACACTTGGAATAGCAGAGATGGTTGGAGCTGAGCATGAGACAGTCAGAGCAGAGTCATCAGCCACCATTGGTTCAACATGTGGAACCAGTACTGCAGCACTAGGAACATCAGGGATGGTTGGGACTAAGCTCAAGTCAGTTGGAGCGGAGTCAGCATCACCTGGTACAGTTGAGCATGAGTGCAGACCAGTACTGATTCTTAAGTCATGTAGAGCAGTCTCTGCCAGTTCAAGCTTGGGACCAAGAGCATTTAGCACAGCTCGGTCATGATTGGTAGTCCCCGCTGTAGCATTGAATTCATTCTGTCGGGATATGACCAGGGTCTGGAGTTCACCCACATAGATCATTAGGCGGAACACGTCCCGGAGCTGGAGAGCTTTCTGTACGTCTTGTGCTTGGAGGAAGTCCATCACTTGATTCTCATCGTGCCTCGTCTGTTCCAGAACTGGAAGAATATCATCAAAGCGAATTTTCAAGCGTGCTTGCACCCATCTGTCAAATACTTCAAGTTGAGGCTGCATGTTTGCCTCGACTGTGCTCATGACTAATTCAATCTCATATGCCACTGGAGTGGATAATGGGGTCATTGATTCTTTCCCCTTTCCAGTGGCGGTGGTCTTGGGATGACAATATGGGCAAAGGGATTTGGGTGTTCTGAAAGAAATCGAGCCTGGTTGTTGAAGGGTACTGGGGTTGGTTGATGGGTTGGCTACAGCAGAGGTTGGGTTAAATGGGATCATTGCCAGCGGAGCAACTGAGCTCACTGGCTCTACTTCCAACGTAGGGATCACAGCCTCAGACATGGCTGCTGATACTTTCAGCTTGGCTGCAGCTGGTCCTCCTCTTTTTGTTCTCGACCTTTTCGCAGGCGGAATAGGTGAAGTTTCATCAAATTCTGAGACTGTATGCTCAGAGTCACTGACTACCAGAGGATGTCTCCTCTTGACTGCTGCTGATTTACTGGTCTTAGTCTCTCCACCGACTCGTTTCTTGTTGATCTCTAGATATCTAGCATTTATGAGTCGCCCTGGGTGGAGAGAGGAAGAACCTCCGGGCTGAATATTTTTGCTCTGAAAGATACGATTTAAAGGGAGAGCAAATCCAGATTGACCTTTTCCGGAGAGCACTAAGTTTGATAGCACTTGAAACAAAATTACTGACCAGTTAACTTCAACGTTATTTACGATTGCACTCATCAATGCAAATTTCTCCGGTGTGATAATGTCGAAAGATCCAGCTTTGCATAGCAGCCCTTTGGATATTACATCTGCCAGTTGGCAAAAGTGGCTCTTAATCAATATCTTCTTGAAGGGCGGTTTGTGAAGACGCTCACTTGAGTCAGAAAAGCCCATTCTCATCGCCTCTAGGATTGGCACAGATACAGAGAAGGCATTTGTTATCCCAGACATTGGAAGACACATCTGAGTTGCAAAGTCTTCCAGAATAACAGTGATATGTTGTCCAGTGATAGAGGACACAACAGCTTCGCCAACTATCCTGGCATTGGCGAAGAACTCCTGAATAGCCGCCGGGTAGAAAGTAGGCGTTTGGCTTAAAAACACCAGTAAGCCAGAGGTGTCCAACTTTTGGAACACTGCTTTCATGGCTTCGTCGTCTGACGAATAAATGGAGTGAAAATCCACATGAATAACGTTGGTGAGAAAACTCGGCTGCGTTGTCTTTGACATGTTGAATGACTTCTGAAAGTTTGAAAATCTTGTGAGATAGAGAGAAAAATTCTTTTAGGGTTTTGAGATGTTCAGAAGTGTTTAAGGAAGTAAACTGATTTTACGGAGAAGAAGGCGGTTAAAAGATAATGGGTAGATGTAACATCGTACTGTAGATGAACGGACACATGTGTACGTGGCGTTCATCTAAACCATTTTAAAAAATAAATTTTCAGAAGCAGTGAGTCTGAAAAGGGCGGGATTTGAATAAGTTAAAAGTAAGAAAATAAATAATTTGAATTCCGACGTCCCAGCTGGTTGCTATAAAGGGAAGGTATAAGTCAGCAAGGCTTATATAGTAACATCCACTGGTATGTAGACATCTACTGGTATAGTAGCATCCACTGCAGTGGACCATTGTGTTACCAGCCAGGCATCAGTATAGGAAATTTTTACCCAAAATTCCCCCTGAAAATATGCAGTTAGATACAAACGATTCCCCCTGAATTTAATAACAGTAAATAAATACGAATTAAGAGGAAATATCAATTAATCTAAGGATATTCCGGAAGTAAGAGAATTTTGCATCCGGTAGGGGCTTGGTAAAAATATCTGATGCTTGCTGCTCAGTAGATATGTACTCCAGTCGAATCTCCTTCTTCATTACGTGGTCTCTGATGAAGTGATGACGTATGTCGATATGCTTTGTTCGAGAGTGGAGCTCTGGATTGTAAGTAATGGCTATGGCAGATGTATTGTCACAGAAGATTGGAGCTTCAGTTGACTCAATGCCATAGTCTCTCAATTGTTGTTGAATCCAGAGCAGCTGAGCGCAGCAACTTCCAGCAGCAAGGTATTCTGCTTCAGCTGTAGAGGTAGCAATGGAAGTTTGCTTCTTGCATCCCCATGAAATAAGTCTATCTCCTAAAAACTGACAGTACCCACTGGTACTCTTCCTGTCAATTTTGCATCCAGCATAGTCTGCATCTAAGTATCTGATAAGATTGAAAGTGGAGTCCTTTGGATACCATAGACCGACATTCTCAGTCCCTTTTAAGTACTTCAGATTGCGTTTAGTTGCTGTGAAATGAGATTGCTTGGGATTGGCTTGAAATCTAGCACAGATGCAAACTGCAAACATGATGTCAGGTCTACTGGCTGTTAAGTAGAGTAATGAACCAATGATACCGCGATACATTTTCTCCTCTACTGGTATTCCAGATTCATCCAAATCAAGCTTTGCAGATGAGCTCATAGGTGTAGCAGCAGCTGAGCTGGTATTCATCCCATACTTCTTCAGAAGCTCTTTGGTATACTTGGATTGATTTATCAGAATTCCCTCACTGGATTGTTTGACTTGCAATCCTAGGAAAAAACGATAGTTCTCCCATCATGCTCATTTCAAATTGGTCCTGCATTATCTTTGAAAATCTTTCACATAAATTTGGGTTAGTACTGCCAAAAATGATGTCATCGACATATATCTGAACTAGCAGAGTATGGTCACCCTTCGTAAATTTGAATAAAGTTTTATCCACAGTGCCAATGGTGAAGTCATGTTCAATCAAGTATTTTGACAGCGTTTCATACCATGCACGGGGAGCTTGCTTCAGACCATACAAAGCTTTGTTCAGATGATAAACATAAGAGGGTTGCAGATGGCTTTCAAATCCAGGGGGTTGTTCAACATAAACTTCTTCCTTGAGATTACCGTTAAGAAAAGCACTCTTAATGTCCATTTGATAGACTTTGAAGTCCTTAAATGCAGCAAAGGAAAGAAATATGCGAATGGCTTCTAATCGGGCTACAGGGGCAAAGGTTTCATCGAAATCAATGCCTTCTTCCTGCCTGTATCCCTGTGCAACTAATCTTGCTTTATTCCTGATTACTGCACCATTCTCATCTAACTTGTTTCTAAAAACCCATTTAGTGCCAAACACTGTGTGATACAATGGTCGTGGAACTAAATGCCAAACATTATTCCTCTGAAATTGATTCAGCTCTTCCTGCATTGCTTCTACTCAGCTAGGATCTAGGATAGCTTCATCAATCTTATTAGGTTCTATGTGAGAAATGAATGCTGTATGAAGGAATTCATTGATCATCTATCCTCTGGTACGCAGAGGAGCAAGAGGGTTACCGATGACCTGCCTGGGTGGATGATCCTTCTTCCACCGGAGCGGAGGTCCAAGGGGATTGACTTCTTCAGTTGTAGTGATTTTGGATGGTTGCTCAGGAGAATTGGCTGGTTCATTGTGTGCATTGTCTCCATCCACTACAGTAGGAATCAGCCTGGTTCCAGTGTCAGTAGGTTCCAGTTCCTGTTGATCAGCAGGTTCGTCTGCCTATGCTTCTGGAACTTCTGGCTCTAAGCTACAGTCAATCCTTCTATTTGGCTCTTCTTCTTCATCACTTGGATCATCAATGACTGTGTTTTCCAGTCGATTGCTCAAATTGTTGATTCGTAAGTCGTTTTCAGTGCTGTCTGTAGACTCATCAAATTTAACATGAATGGATTCTTCTACAGTAAGAGTCCTGTTGTTGAATACTCTGAAAGCTTTACTAACAGTAGAATAGCCAAGAAATATTCCAGCATCAGATTTAGCATCAAAAGCGGTGAGATGAGTTTTTCCATTGTTGTGAATAAAGCATTTGCAACCAAACAAATGGAAATAAGAAATATTTGGCTTACTGCCATTCCAGATCTCATATGGAGTTTTGTCTGCTCGTTTATTAATCATTGATCTGTTTTGCGTATAACAAGCTGTGTTGACTGCTTCTGCCCAAAACCTCTGCGATATATTGGATTCTGCTAACATAGTTCGCGTAGCTTCTTTCAAAGTGCGGTTCCTACGCTCAGCAACTCCGTTTTGCTATGGTGTTCTTGCAGCAGAGTATTCGTGTTTGATACCTAGGTCATCTAGATATGATTTGAGTGATTGATTGGTAAATTATGTACCCTTGTCACTGCAAATTCTATCTATCCCATATGATTTCTCATTTTGTAGTCTCTTGAGTAGCTTGATCAGCTTTGGAGTAGCCTGATCTTTACCACTCAGAAGTAAGACCCACGCAAAGCGAGAGTAATCATCTATCAACACTAGAGTGTACTTCATTCCCCCTAGACTTGTTACTGGTATAGGACCAAAAATATCCATGTGCAGCAACTCTAGGCACCGAGAAGAAGATTTACTCCCTTTGTTCTTAAAGGTGGATCTGATTTGCTTACCCAATTGGCAGGCTGAACAGATCTTATCTTTTGAGAACTCGATTTGGGGCAGTCCAACAACCAGGTCAAGTTTACGAAGACTGACAATAGTTTTAAAGTTTAAGTGACTCAACCGTTTGTGCCAAAGCCAATTTTTGGAGTAATTCAAAGCAGCAAAGCAAGTAGGGGAGGCAGGTTGATTAAAGTTCCAATCAATCATATAGGTGTTCTCATGCCTTTTTCCTACGATTAGAGAATTACCATCATCAGTCTTAATTGTACAGGTGTGTTGGTTGAATTCTACTGAATAGCCATTGTCACATAATTGACTGATACTAATCAAATTGTAGCACAAGTTTTCTACCAGCAAAATGTCTTTGATGATAACGTTACCGTGGATAATCTTACCCTTACCCACGGTTCTACCTTTCGCGTTGTCCCCAAATGTTATTTTTGGTCCTGAGATGTCAACCAGTTCGGACAGCAGGGTAGCATTCCCTGTCATATGTCTAGAGCATCCACTGTCCAGAAACCACTCTGATCTTCGAACTTGCTGGTCTCTAGATATCTGCAATTAAAGCAAAAATACATGATTGGTACCCAATCCTACTTGGGTCCAGGCGGGATTAGTCCTTTCGGAACCCACACTTGTATGACCCTGAGTAGCTTAGGTCGGTGTGTGTTCTGAAATGTGTGTGTATTAAACAGTGATGGTGATGGTCTAGAACGTGTAGTGTGATAATATGTGTATGCATGTGCTTTTGTTTTGTAGTTCCTGTTATAGAGCATATACCTCTTCTGGACAAGCTTACAGTTGTAGTACCAGTTGGGTTTAACCTCTCTAGCTGCTCGACCAGTGGGTTTAAGTTCATTTCTGAACTTTTGCCTCGGTTAGCCTCTTTGAGTGGTTCTACATAACCGATACCCCTGTGCTGTGCATGTTCCTTGATGAGTGTTGCTTTAACAGGTTCTTTAACCAGTTCATAAGGGTCATATACTGTGCTAGATCTTACAAAGTTCATTGGTTGAACCTTGCTTTTTGTTAGACACAGTTGAGGTTCGTTACCAGATGAACTGCCGTCATTGCTATTATAGCCTATGCCGGTTAAATCACCAGCAAGCCTTATAGACTCAAGCATTTCATCCTTTCTGGTAGTAGACGCATTCCAAGTGCTAACCAGTTTGCTAAGTTTCTGGTAAGCACACTTGGCTTCATCTCTTTCTTTCACTAGGAGACTAGATGTTTCCCTTAAGCAGTTCAACTCCCTCGATTGTTCACAATCAAGTTTGTTTTTATGCGTTTCAGTTGGGATTGAGTGCTCAGTCTTATAGCTTTCAAAGGATTCATATAACGTCCGATACTCATTGATCATGTCCTGCAATGCATTGGTAAGTTCACTATGTGTAAATCCAGATAGGTTAGACTCGTGTACCTCAATCTCATCATTTGCCATTAAGCAGTGGACTTCTTCATCTTCCCTCTCGCTTGATGAGCTCGTTGATTCTTCTGACTCTGACTCAGAATCAGCCCATTTGCTATTGCTTTCTTCAGCCATCAACACTTTTTGATCTCTGTCCCTTCTGGATGATCTTCTGGTTTCCTTGGATTTTCTGTAATCCTTGGCTCCTCTTTTGTGATCATCCTTCTTGGGTTTAGGACAGTCTGCAATGAAGTGCCCCGGTTTGAGGCAGTTGAAGCACACTCGCTCTTCTTCTTCTGACTTTACCTTGGATCTCTGCCTTCGAGGATATGATTGATAAGATTTCTGGTTCTTCTTCATGAATTTCCCAAACTTCTTCACGAACATTGCCATAGCATCATTACACATCTTTTCTGGAGTCATCTCTGTAGAAGTAGGCAGGGACTCCGATGCAGTGAGAGCTTTGGTTGGTTGATTGGTACTGGGTTCATCTTCCACCCGGATACCTAGTTCAAATTCATAAGCTTGTAAGTCAGCGAATAGATCATGTAGATCTATCTTGTTTATGTCCTTTGACTCTCTCATTGCAATTGTCTTGACATCCCATTCTCTTGGGAGACCTCTCATCACCTTGAGAATGACTTCTCTGTTGGGTAACTCCTTACCCAGACTGCTAAGTTCATTGATTATACCAGTCACTCTCTCATCATATTCGTTGAGAGTCTCTCCATTTGTCATCTTGATGTGCTCAAACTTCTGTAATGCCATAGTGAGCTTGTTCTCTTTTGTTTGATCATTTCCTTCGCAAAGTTGAGCAATCTTCTCCCAGATGTCTTTTGCTATGGGACACATTTTTATCTTGCTGAACATATTTTTGTCCAAAGTTTTGAACAAAATGTCATTTGCAACATTGTCTAGATTGGCCTTCTTTCTTTCTTCATTTGACCACTGAGATCTTTCCTTCTCTACCATTTGTGGTTCACCAGTTGTGATAGAGGCAGCTGTATTGATTTTCATAATCTTCATGGGTCCCTCAGTAATCACGTACCACATATCATCATCTTGAGCACTTAGATGTGCTTGCATACGGATTCTCCAGTCATCATACTCATCCTTCTTGAACATAGGGATCTTGCTGAATGATGCCATTTGAACTTTAATATATCTCAAGATTGAGAAGACCTTGCTCTGATACCACTTGTTAGGATCGGAGGCGTGTTTAGAAGGGGGGGTTGAATATACACTGCCCTCAAATTCTAATCTTTGACTGATTACTACAAACTGTTAAGTGATGCAGTAGCTTCTCAATCAAATAAGCAAGTCAGCAGACACTAAGTGAAGTGCGGAAAACGTCTGCTGCACTTGTGAGTTAACTAAAGTAAACAATAAAAAGCAAGTAAAGAACACATAGATTGTTTCTGGAAGTTCGAAGCACAACGCTTCTACGTCTCCCTTTCTTCCTTTGCAGGAAGGATACACTAGAAGACTTCGGTTTACACTTTACAGTATACAACCTCCTTAGGCTTTCACACAGCTTAGCCTAAACTCCTAGCAACAAAATGTATATGATTTGTTTACAAAGTAAACTATCTAATACTCCTTTGAATGACTATTACACTTGTAAGCTTTGAGTGTTCTTGAACGATCTTTGAGCAGTACACCAGTTTAACTTGATCTTTGATATACCAGTAGGTGTTCCTTGCTCTAGCTGAATCTTCAGATAATTATGACTTGATAAATTTCTCTGTTTGAATGTATAGAATAATCGATTGTCAGTGGATTCAACTCTTTTTCTTCATTCATTCAGCATCTGTATTTATAGACTTCATTTCCAACGGTAAACTTTCTTGGTATGGAAGGTTCAGCGTAGAATCTGTTTTCTTCTCCATTTTATCTTCCTTCCATTTTTGTTCAGCAACGGCTCTTACAATCTGACGGAATTGGTGGCGATGATTTCGTAGTGCTCGTCGCTCTGTTGTACCTTTGTCAGACGGAATTGTACTTACTTTATCTCTTCAATCCGCTGCTGGATTCACTTCTACTAGTCTTGTAACTTCAGTATCCAGTCGTACTTTTTAGCTCAATAGATGTTGGTTAGACTTGATGAAAGACTTCATGCAGTAGATGTCTTTATCCGGTGGAAGTCTTTATCCGGTGGAGTAATAATACAGTGGATGTCTATTCCAGTAGATGTCTTTATCCAGTGAGTGTCTCAGTCCGGTAGATGTCTTCATCCAGTGAGTATCGCAGTCCGGTAGATGTCTTCATCCAGTAGGTGTCTTCATCCGGTAGGTGTCTTCATCCGGTAGATGTCTTCATCCAGTGAGTATCTCAGTCCGGTAGATGTCTTCATCCAGTAGGTGTCTTCATCCGATAGGTGTCTTCATCCGGTAGATGTCTTCACCCGGTAGATGTCTTCATCCGGTAGGTGTCTTCATCCGGTAGATGTCTTCACCCGATAGGTGTCTTCATCCGGTAGGTGTCTCTTCCCGGTAGATGTCTCTTCTCGGTAGATGTTTGTAATCACCAAAACTTAGAAATCGTTTCCCAACAGTAAAACTAGCATAACTTTTGTATACTAACTCCAAATTAGCTAAATTTTCTCTCAAATCATGTAATTCAAAGATCCACGACTTTTTTATTTACCAAAACTTCACATTCGGAACATATGTTTCCCAGAATTTCGGAGAACATATTGCATGTGACATGCATGAACATGCAGACTCGATTTGTAAACAATGTAGTAGAATCATTATAACTTTCACATTTCAACTCCAAATTAGCTGATTGCGGTTGCCAATTTAAGATAACTCAAAATACTACAACTTTTATTAGGTGTACCATCTTCAAATTTGGGAGGGCCCAATCCTAATCATGTGATAAATGATCACACATTGATAATTATAGCGTAAACAACGGAAGATTTATTTAACATTTATTAACACGCGGCCTTAAAATTTCGGCATGACCTCATCGCACGAGGAACATACCACCAATATCAATAGAGATATACTGAAAATATTTACAGATACCATCATTTCATATCCAGCATACACAAATCAAACTACTAAACAGATATCCACATTGGCTGAAATAAACTAGAAATACATAAACTCCTCACGTACCGCAGGGATAAACCCCTGGTAGACATATACATATAATACTGGGATAAACAGACAACAACAACCCCCCTTGGGGGTGAGCAATAGCCCAATATGGAACAATCAAAAGAAATACAACATGTATATATAAAATGATATACGAAATGAAATGCAGTGCATGTCATGTCATGTCCGTATCACCCATCCACTGGGTATCTCGGAGCCAATAAATGAAAGTCCAAATGTCTCAATAGCTCGAGCATGTCAAGCAAAGGAATGTCTATATGGTGCATCGTCAAAGCGTCATCGCATCCCATCTCTTGACATCATATCATATCATACAGATGATGTCAGCAAGGCGTCATCCACAACAATCTCAACAACTAGGGATAATCCATAGGATGACGTCGGCAAGCGCCACCAATCCCCGTATCAACAAATCATAGCAATCATAAAGGTCACGAATCCCTATGCCTTTCAGGCCACTTAATGTCAGCCATAGCACCGTGTACAACCCTTATGATTAATCGAATTCAAAAGAACAGGGTAACAAAGAATCGTAGCTCAACATGTATTTTATGCATCGATATATGTATAAAACATGGTGTGTGTTAACAAAAAAATTATTTTCATACACCGATGTGCAATTATGAATGCTATGAATGCCACATAATTTAAATTTAATCACGTAGCCACGTAATCTTAAGTAAGTCACATAAGTCATCAAATTATATATCAACTGATACAGAGAACTGTCGTATGTTACCCGATCGCAACATACATTTACTTTTTGATATACAAGGGTCAACTTGAGCTTGTAGGTGCGAAGTAGTCATTGTATATCAATATAAATTCACAATTTAGAAAATTAATCACCAAAACTTGGTTATCAATTTTAGTCACAACTTTACCAATTTAGAGTAATTAAATTGATGCAATTACATCACAATTTAATTTGCTAAATTATTTTTCATCAATTCAAATTATTATTCAACAATTATAGCTCAAATTAACTGGTAATTATCGAAGCAAAGTCGGAAAAATCATATATCAAATTTTTACCCAATTTTTGCACAGGTCACACGCACGATTTTCAGCCAATTCCGGCGAGCTCCGGCGACCAATTCAGAAAGCTTCGTCCAGGTACAAGGAAGAGATTCGGTGCTTTGGCTTTGTCCAATTTGTTGTAGAATCGAAGAAATCGAAACAAAAAACAGAAACCCTAGGTCACACGATGTTCTTCGTTACAGAGTAAAATCGAACAACTTTTCGGAACTTAAACTTTGATTATTTGGTATGGAAAGATGCACTCTGAGTCGTAAACATGGTGGTAGGTCAGGCTCGTCGATAGGTGGTAGTACGGCTGCGAACAGAGCAGATATACACGATGTTGTCGGTGTGCATGTCCGCGATTTGTGTGTGTTTTACAAGTTTTACTATGTGTTTTACGTCCTACACCGATATATACTAATTCCCGACCAATTATGAACATCGGGGTCTCACCGGTGTACTGGTGCATGTACATTACATGTACAATCCACACCTGACTTAATTTCGGTGTGAATCCAAATATTTCAAGATATATATGTGTTCATTCATCATGTTCTGACCCGACTATCAATTGACATATACCAGGTCAATTTCCACTCTCCTTAATTACATTATATTCTCATTAATTAACTTCTAATTACATGACAAATTAATGTACAAATTGTACTTAATTAACATTATCAAATCTCAACATCACATTTACACAATGTTAAGTATGATGTCGAGCTGTTATCAAATATACTATTTCTCATGTTCTTTCTCAACCATATGATTAACATAAGATAAATCACATAATTGTTGAGAAATTAACCATGAATTCTGATAATACGGTATGAGGACCTTACATTTCTCCACCACTTAAAAGATTTCGTCCTCGAAATCTCACAAGTGTATATCATAAATCATTAACTAAATAGTACATGTCAATACTATAATCGGAAGACATCAACTTCATAGACTCAAGTCAAGGAAATTTTAGCATTACGCTAAATCAAAATCAATTAATGTTGCATTGAATCTCGAGGCACGAGTATAGTTTATTAATCTTACAATAATGGAATAGACTGGTTATAAGAAACCATATTTTTTTCAATTTAGAGCACAAAATTAACCGGGCAGTATAGAACATTAAATAATTAAATTCAACCTCATCAGGTTGAAGAATACATACTAAATGATGTTCGTATTTCCTCCATAGTGAGGTACGAAGCACATTACCGACAATACATAAAAGAAATAGTAATGTCAACTAATATGTAAGATTCTCAATTTGCTTGAAAATCTTACAAAACTCAACATACCTTTAACATGAGAGATTTATGAAAATGATTAAATTACCCTGTTGACATTTCCAGAAGTGTCCACACTTGTTCTTATAACTAACTTACTGAGTCTGAGCAGCTTTTCCTCACTTTGGCATCTACTGAATCTATCATTTACTTCTGGTAACATTTATGATTCCATTAATATCGTTTACACATTTATTCCTCGAACAAAGATATCTTACACCGTCTTAACGTTTGGATCATATATATAACACACCCATTTAAACACTTACTTAACTCAAATGTATTCTCCAATTAATCCCAAAATTTAAAATACAATTAGATTGTTACTAAGACATAATCGAGCAAACAAATTACTCTCGATAGTCTTTTTAGTTTAGCATACTATATTTACTTTGATTGTCAAACTACAAATAATACGTAGTCCTTACAATCTGACAAATAAACTTTACATTCTATACTAGTCCCAACTTTTAAACATAACCTTAGGGTCCAGAACAAATAAAAACAAAACAAATGCTTTCAGCAATCTTGGTCCATTTTCAATGTACCAATGAATTATCTATTTATATGGATAGGTCATACATATAGAATAAATTAAGTATATTGCAATTCTAGAGTCTCGTGGACAATCAATTTGACCATGTCCTTTAAATAAAAGCTAGAATCAGATAAATATCCCAAAGATAATAATTCTTCGGATGCCATAATCAAAGTACTATCTTGTTGAGCATTTGACATAAGTAATCAATTTAGGCTCCATAGTAGGGCTCATACAATAACATCGTTTATAAGAATAAAATATCTAACCAATACGAACATTTACGTGTACCTTGGTGATTTGAATAACAGAAGATAAATCATTTAGGAGATCTATCCACATGTGTTGCCTCATAGAGATATTAGATTAAGAGAATATATATTTCAAGCTCTTGTGGTCCTAATAAATAATGAATTTCCCCCCTATAAACAATGGCATCCAAATCTTTAAAGCAAAAACAATTGCCGCCAATTCTAAATCACCTACAGGGTATCAAATCTCATGAGATTTAAGTTGGCAAGACGTAACCCAAACTTATTAAAGACATAGATGTGCAAACCAGTATCCTACGGCCGGAAGGAATAATAAGTGAAGGTGCAGTGGTTAGTCTCGTCTTCAATTTAAAGAAACTTGCTTTATACTCATCTGACCAAATACATTTTTTTTATGTGCCAGCTGAGTAATATGTTTAGCCATTTCTAAAACAAAACCTTTCGATGAAACAACTTTAAGAATTTCGCTAAACCCATGAAATCGGACCTCAAGAACATTAGTAGGTCTCAGCATGTTTAACACTGCTTTAACCTTAATTGGAGCAACATAAATGCCATGTCGAGCACTGACGTGGCACAAGAGTATCATTTTGTTCATCCAAAATTTTCATTTGGATAGTTTGGCATATATCATCACTTCTTCAGGAACTGAAATATTAATTCCAGATATCCTACAAGTATCAGTTCCTTTATAGCATGATTAAAAGGTTACCATTCATTACAATCCAAACTCAAATTGAACAGCTGATCAGAAGCATTTCGTACATAGATAGTTATAGGCACATCTTGGCTTCAGATTGACACCTGGTACTACTCAGAATGCAGATCCATTAGCATACGTAAAGAAGTGCAATTCATAGTCATACAAAATATCATACTAATTTCGACTCATTCAAGTCGAATCATTTTATGCACATGAAAATCTTTGAAGTGGCCATGATTCCCAAATCGATATTCTTACTCATCTCTTTGGAGGTATATGCAGGAATCTTTCCCAGAACTTTACCATAAATGCACGGAATCTATGCCGAGGTAATATTCGGGTCCATCCAGAACAAATAAAATCATAATTTCCTGAACACGATCCATTAAGCATACGTGCATAGGTCTATGTCAGTTCCGAGTAAAACAAATAATATTTGTTAAAATATTGGATCCATGCCACATCAGGCTAGATTTATATCAATAAAATTTAATCCACTATTTTACCATTAATTTAATTCTTTTGCACAGGGTCCGGTCCGATACATATGTATATTCTTTCTTTAATACAGATGTGTCACACATTTGTGCTACATCTGTATTACAAACAATTTAATCTTGGTTATTAAATGTAATATTCACATAAATTACTCATAATTTACTTCATATTAATATAATTATGAAATATCACAAACTTAAAGGAATTTCTGCTTGGACAACCAGGCTATAAAATTTCACACATATTAAGCAAAGAAAATTGAACTACATATGAAAATGATCATCCGTAGTTTCAATCATTCACCTGAGAGTCATATCATTATTCCGACAATAATAAGCAATATACTTTCCTTATAAATTAGTATAGACTAAGATATCCGATGATTAGAGAAGATAACCTCCCCCACTTAAAGATAAAGTGGGTGGCTATGACGATCTGAAAATTAAAAATAAATAAATTACCAACACCAATTTTGCCATTTTGATCTCCTTATGATATCTCTGTAGCTGATAGGTAAGCCTTTGATGATTTTGCATACCCAACTATAGAATTATCAGGTATATGAGACAAGTTATGACAACGAATCAATATGCAACGGCTTTTAATAACTTGCTGCAATTTAGCATTCGATTCCATTTCAAATATAAAGAAATACATGGGGAATTATTCGAAAGATAAAATCTCCAAGAACATTTCCAAAGTTCAAAATCTATATCTTACATAGTCGTGTCTTCAAAACATATAACGAGTGTTTTATACGATGCATTCATCGATTTACTATTTGTAACAATGTTAAACCCTACATGTCATGTTATCAAAGCAATGTCTCACCATTTCTAGCATTCTGAATACCGTATGCATCAGCGTGGGAAGTTTAATGTTCGTTATGATCTATACAAGATCAGACATTATACAAGCAGTGGGAGCAGTCAGTCGGTACGTGGCGAATCCTGGACAAGAGCATTGGAGTACGGTTAAAAGGATCCTTGGATACATTAAGGGTACCTCGGATGCTGCATTATGTTACGGAGGATCAGATTTTACACTCAGGGGCTATGTAGATTCAGATTATGCAGGTGATCCAGATAAAAGAAAATCTAATACTGGCTATGTGTTTACACAGGAGGTGCAGTAAGCTGGGTTTCAAAACTGCAAACATGTGGCATTATCAACAACAAAAGCAGAATATATGGCAGCTACTTAGGCTTGCAAGGAGGCAATATGGACTAAAAGGTTATTGGAGGAGCTCGGGTGCAAACAAGAGAAGTCTCCCCTGTTTTGTGATAGTTAGAATGCCTTGCACATTGCAAGGAATCCAGCCTTTCATTCCAGGACTAAACATATTGGCGTTCAATTTCACTTTGTTCGTGAAGTAGTGGACGATGGAAGTGTGGATATGCAGAAGATTCATACAAATGAAATCTTGCTGATTGTAAGTCAAACCCGAGTGACTTTAAGCTGGGATTTTGAATTAAGGTGATCCGTATCACGACACCTTATTTTTTAATCAAGATAAAATACATCAAAATTATATAACTTGGCATGTAATTTTTGGCCAAGCACCAGGCATAACACACCATCAAGCATCATCTTGGACACATGGGAAAATCTTGGCATAAATCATTAAAAAAATCCCTCCACCCACCTTGTTTCCATCGCCCACCCCCATTATTATCATGCTTGAGTGTTGTCATTTTTCTAACATCATAATATGATTCTCTCACTATTTTCACTCCTCAAACTTCTCCTCCTCCTCTCCCTTAAATTCAAAAATCATCTCTTTCTTTTCTCCCTCAAATCTTGCTCAAATCTAGCATGCAAAAGCATAGATTTGGATAGGAATCAAGAGAATGATCAAGGAGTTTGGAGTGTTTGGAATTTTTGAAGGTATATCATCATCCTTAGGTATTTAGCTTAAAAATTATGATGTTGGGTCGATTTTTAGTTCCTTGGTATGAAATTATTAGTGAAATACATGATATCATAAGTTTTAGCAGAAAGTGTTGTTGCATGCATTAGATGGTTTCAATTTTTTGATTTACATAGCTTCCGAATCTGACTTAGAGTCCTAAACAAATGTTATAGATATTTAAGTTTTCGTTATGTGGCTAAAATTTGAGGCAATTTGGACTTAAAATGAGGGAGATATTCTCATTTTACTAAGGTGTGCCAGATTTGGCTCTGCATGTGCTGTAAACGCACATGCCGTGTAGATTTGTGAACTTTTGACAAATTTTCCTTTCTAATTTGTTGATGTTTTCAAATAAAAATTGTATATATTTTAATTCTATTGAAGTTTTTTTAAAAAAGGACTTAATTCGGACTAATTTTCAATTAGTTATGAATTTTATACTTTAATTGCTCAAACTGTGTCCTGCATGTGAGCGAAGATACCCATGCAGTGTGTTCTTCGGGTTCTTGAGAATTTTTGGCTAGGAATTCTGGAAAATGTCTAAAATTAAAATTTGAGTGCTTTGAGTTGGCTGTCTTTTTCTACTGGAATCACCCAATTTGAATTTAAAATGAAAAAGTTATGACGATTTTACTAAAACCGCTCAGGCTGGAAAATAGATTTTTAAAGTCTACGCTTTTAGTGTTTAAACAACTTTTAGATTAAGGAACCAGCTTGACATCATCAGATAAGAAATGAAGTCCTTCAAGTTTTTGAACTTTGAGTACCAGCATCGAGTCATTTGGACTTCATATGAATTACTTAAAAAGATGGGTCAGCCTGAATTTTTGAAGGAAAGCATTAGGAATCATCCTTAAATCTTGATTTAGATAATGTGCCTACTTAAACACTTAGTGATAATTTTGTAATATGCATGACCAGGTTTAATAATTCCGGGGTTGTTAAGGAGCACTCGGTAAAGTTAATTCTGGTCCGAGGTACGTAGAAAACCGGTTTTATCAAGATGAATGACAAAGACATGTGATGTTCCCGGTGTATGATTTACTTGTCATTACTTGCTACTTATGTGACTATATGATAAACTGCATGATATATTGATGATGCATCACATGAGATTATGATATTGCATGATGCATTGGCACCCATGAACATTGAAAACGTCATGTTGATCCTACCAATTCTTTCGTTGATACCCATATATTTCAGTTGGTATCTGTGATGCGTGTCTGGTGATGATGGGCATGCCGATGGCTCGGCGGAGAGAGTGATCTGAGTGATGCCATAGGGACGAGTGTGCCGACGTCGCCCAGGAACGAGGGATGATGGACCACCGATGGCTCTACGGAGAGAGATGTCGTAGCGACGAGCGTGTCGACGCCCTGCTCGAGTATGATGATTTGATTGATGATCTTCCATTGAACTCCTGAGATATTGATATTTGAGATTTGATACCCCTCATATGCATTTGCACTCATGCATGTCATGCATCACATGATATTTTGTCGTTCCTTATGATTTTACCTGTTTCTCGTACTGGGGTTGTGAGGACCCGTTCCTAATCAAGTGTTTAATTATCACACAATGATTATTTATGTAAACAGCAGAAGAATTTTTTTTTTTAAAAGTCCTGCCAACAAGTGGCTCTCAAAATTTCGGCATTACCTCGGCGCAAGAGGGACATACCAGAAAAATAAAAAGCATAAAATAATATCCCAGTGCAGTACATAATACCATAGCATGCATCATAGGCATCCAGCACATAATCCGTACTCAAAATATTTACATAATACCATAGCATGCACATTAAATCTCCAGCACACATTTTACACTCAAAATATTTACATAATACCATAGGCAGTAAAGAAACAACAAATATTCACCAATAATCAAGGCTGAACGGAAAATAAACTAACTTTACATAGTTATACGACCCAGGACACACCCTGGTATAATTTAACTATCTTATGACTGGGAAAGAGACAAAAGAAACAACCTCAGGTAAGACTTCAACGAGTATTCCCTCTTTGGGATCCTGGTTACCTGTAATACCTGTCATTGTCCACACACAAAGACAACAACAGCCCCCTACGGGGTGAGCCAAAGCCCAATATGAAACTATCAAGTAAATACAACATGCATCTATAAAAAGTGATATATGATGTAATGCAGTGAAATGTATTGCAATGCATGTAAGGTACAATGGATCGAATCTCAAGATACCAATTCGGAGTCCAAAGAAAGGTATCAACAATCAATATCAAGCTCGAGCAGAGGGTGACAACACATGCACATTGTGCTAGGAGACTCATCCTATGTGCTGTGTTCGTCCATCCCTCGTGTCTAGGTCTGGTGACACGCGCGTGACTACAGTTACTACCTATACTGCCTGTCATCGCCGTGCTCATTGTCCCCGACACTCAGAGTGAATCAACTCAGTCATAATCAACATGGATATCAAAGAAGTAGATAGATCAATATGATATGTCCATGTATATGTCATGTATCAATGTATATTATCAAAAATGATGTGTGTTAACAAAACATTTATTTTCATACATTGATATGCCAATCAGTCAATTTAACTCGCATAGCCAAGTAATTCCACATAGCCAAGTAGCTTCACGTAATTCAAGTAAGTTCAGCAAATCAAATATCAAATAATACAGATACCTGTCGTATGTTACCGACCGCAACATACCTATTTCTTTCATTGTTCTAGAAGTTGAATATTGTCATCATAGTTCGTGGAACTCCAATGCCGTATGATAATCTAAGCAAATGCATACAACACCATTATTTATACTCATCCACTACTTCCTTTAATTCACAATATAAGAAAATGAGGAATATTTTAAACTCCAATCATAATCCAATCATAATCATAATCGAGAATGATGTTTATGAACTTATATCTTATCTATCAGATCGTTTCACATCTTAACTAAGAGTCTTTAGAATCATTCAATATATTCTCTAGTATTACATGAGTTATCTATCAATATTGATTAACGACTTCGTCTAGTCCAATCGTTATCATTTTATTTGTTCACTTCTTCCTATCAATTTCCAGATTAAATCCATTCATTTCAGCAACTAAAAAATGGTATATTTCAACTGTCAAATTTTGATTAAACTCAGAGCAGGTATTTGTATTTCAAAACATGTATTTGACCCAACGTAGCAGCATATACCTACTCATATACATCAGCAATTACACATTCTCATACTAGCTAAGATGCACACACATGCACCCAAGTAGTACTTTCTTAATTCATATCAATAACTTCGAACTCAACCAAAAATGCCTTTGAGATTACATGCAATCCATTCATGCATGATTCACCAAGCTAAAGTTGGATATAAATGAGTTATTAGTTAACTAACTATGAATTTGGAACATGCATCCTAAAATCATAAATCAATAGGCATTTTCCCAATTTTCAGCACGAATTGATCCAAACAACAAGACTATTTGAAAAATCTATAAAATCCTCCAATACAAGATTAATCCAGCTTAAAATTGAATCGTTTGCATCCATCTAGCTAATGCTTAATTTAGCTCAATCCCAGTGGCAAAAATATCAGTCTACTACTGCAAGATTTTTGACATGCAGCTTCTCCAACATCATACCATAAATCATCCAACAATTCAAAGCTCAAAATGAAGGCTAAATTTCAAATTAAAACTGGAAATTCGAAATCACAATTTCCCCAAAATTCATGAACAGTAGCCGAACACTTCAGGGCGGTTTCCGGTGGCTCACGACGGCGATAAGGGCGGAGACCGGAGGGGAAATGTCGGTCATGGTGAGGGGAAGGGATTAGATATGCATAATCAAAACAATTTAAGATTAAAAAGGATGAATCGAACTGAAATTCGAAGAACCCTAAAAATTCGAAATCGATACATTTAGGGCGAAATCGACGGGTTTCGGGAACTCTTACCGTGAATTCTTGGTGTGGAAAGTTGCGCCTGAGAGTGAGAACACGGTGGTAGGTCGGACCCACCGGGAGGCGGCCGGACGGCGCCGGGCGCAGCTCTTTACGCGTGGTGGTCAGACGCGAGCGCAGGGTGCATGTGAAGGAGAAAGAATCGAGTCTGATATGTGTGTTGTTACACATTTTTGTATGTGAAAAATGGGATGGCTATGTATTAATAACTTTGTTTCCAATCCAGTTATGTACATCGGAGTGTCATCGGTGGACTGATATATTAGATGTACAGACCACACTTGGGATTTATATCCACTAATATACTAACAAAATTAAATTCTTAATTTAAATCAAATATTTTAAATGTATTATCGGAATTATTTTACCAAGTCAAAAATATATCATGTTCCGATTAAATTGTCAGTTGATATTTATATTGTCAATTTCACTTCTAATTAATTAATCACAAATTAATTATTAATAAATTCCCAAATTATATTTAATTAACCATAATCAAAATATCGGGGCCTTACAGGGGTTGTGACCCCATTCGCGGGGGGCTGTCATGTCTCTGTTTCCCAGTTAGGTATTGATGAATTTTAAAATCCTACGTTTATTCTTCAGAGGATGCCCCGAGTATTTTTGATAACCAAAAAAAAAATCTTCCACTATGTACATAGAACTAATCATTGTGTGATAATTAACGTATGATTATGACCGGGCCCTCACAGTTGGTATCAGAGCATAGTCTGGATATGCTCGAACTAGGGTTAGGACACTGAGTCTAGACACAAATAAATTGTTGTGCAAATGTGTTTTACTACATGTCTTAAATGCTATTGTCTGCCATGTTTTGTTGTTATCCTTAAAAATTGGAACTTCAGGCCTGATTAGACGTTTCTAGTGATATCTGTACACTCTTACGGAGTTGATTGAATATAACCTGGCGATATTTAGAGAATTGTACCTTTCCTTTCAGAATTTAACCCGCACCTTTTATAGAATGGCACCTGTAAATCGAGGACGGAAAGGAAAGGGAGTTGTGCAAGAAGCTGCGTAGGTGCAGAACGCAAGCCATGGTGATAATATAGAGGAATTGGTGCAACGAATTGAGAGTAGATATGGGAGAAGTCATGTCGTGGTTTCAGAATATGCGGCCACCGAAGTTCCATGGTACCGATACTGGGAAAGAGCCGAGTCATGGATTCGAGAGATCGAGTATCTATTTGATTTAGTCGGCTATTCATCTACCGTGAGATTGAAGCTAGCAGTTTCCAGCTTAAGGATAGAGCTCAGCTTTGGTGGGAAGCAGTCAGAACGAGATTGTGTGAATCTAGAATAATCATCACTTGGGACGTTTTCAAAACCCAATTCCTGGAGCAATACTCACCTTCATCCTACTACATTGCTAAGGAAGCTGAATTCAATAATTTAGTGCAAGGAAGTATGACTGTTGCTGAATATGCATCCATGTTTTCTGCACTTTGAGTTATGTTCCTTATGTGGCTGCGAATTCCAAGGCAAAGTATACCAGATTCGTGAATGGTTTGCACACGTCTATCTACACTTTGTTGTCTCCGGAGATGCCACTGCATTCACTGAAGCTATTGAGAGAGCCAAGAGGGCCGAAGCCGGATTATTGAGGGCTGGTACTCAGTTTTCCCCACAGTTATCTCAAGGTGCTGCATACCCTCCTATGGGAGCCTCAGCAGCAGCAGCAATAGCAAAGTCCCCAATAATTTGTGACGCAGCAAAGGTTTAAACATAAGGGCAAGAAATTTAAAAGATATCAGTCCAGTTCGTACAGCTCCAGTGGTTCTAGGGGTTTTATTGGAGCACCATTCATCAAGTCTTGTGGTCACTGTGGAGGAAAACACCCTACGGATCAATGTGAAGGAGTGACAGGGAATTGATTCAACTATGGACAAACATGGCATTATGCTAGATGATGTGACTAGAAATAGACACATCTATTGCGTTTAATTGTTTACGATTTGGTATGTTTTGATGGTTAATTTGATACATATGCTACCTAATCGTATATTTGTGTAATTGTAGGTGGAATCGAAGAAATCGAGCTAACTAAGGTGAATAAAGGTCAAGAAAAGCTTTGGAGCTAATAAGGACTCAATGTGGATCAAGAAAAAGGCTAAAAATGTAATTTTGGAGGAGGTGATCGACCGCATGGAAGAGGCAATCGATCGCCTATGGACAGAAAGTTGAGCAACAAAATTCACGAAGCAGCGATCGATCGCGAGATTCAGGCGATCGCCAAAGTCCACTGGAGCCAGGCGATCGATCGCGAGAAAAGTGGCGATCGATCCCCTAAGTAATTTCGCCGGAAAAAAAAGAGCTAGCGATCGATCGCCAGCGGTATTTTGGAATATTGGGAACTTGATTTCTTTCCTTCCTACATAAGCTTTAACCTAACCCATCAGCCACCATACCTCTTGATACTCAAAATTACCCTCTTGAGGAGATAATTGAGAGCTTAGAACAGATTTTTAAATTTTTTTAGAATAATTTTCTTCCGATTTTTGCAAAGACGCTCGAAGAACGAAGACGGATTCAACAAGTCGGAATCGTGCTTCGCTTTAGTAACTTTCTTTTCTATTGATTGTTTAATGTTTTTAATACAATTTTTGTTAGTTTTAGATTTAATTATGCAAGGGCTAAACACCTTGATTCTTGGTTGAGGGATACTTGCCTTTGGAATAGAAAAACTTGTGAAAATTTTGGTTTGAATGTGGAATTTTTAATTCAATTTCAATTTATTTTTCGGATTATGATTCTTATGATTGTTGTATTTGATTCATAGATTGATCACCTAGTAATCACATGCAATATCTAATGTTAATTGAGAAGCAACTAAGATTGATAATTACCTGCTGTTGGTGTTATTAAATTCTTAGGAAAAACGATTGGATGATTAATTCTAACGGCTGTAGTTTTTATTGATTAGATTCATCAAACTTACTAATTTTGAAACGATCATTGATTAAATCTTAACGGCTGTAGTTTTGATTAAAGAATTGATAAGTGTCGAATTGAATGATGTTTTCTTTTTGACCGCGATTTAGGTAAGTAAGGAATTAAATTTTCAATTGATGAATAATTGAAGAATTCTTATTTTAGTAATTTGATGATCAAGTGAATGATTTTCAAAGGTAAAGTTGACCGAAAACCAAGAATCGCTTTTTAATCTTGATAAACTAGAATTTTTGTTTGCTTTCGTTTGATTTAGTTATAGTTCAACAAATTCGAAACCCCCTATTTTGACACTTGTTAGCATAAAAGTATTCACTTCCCTATAGGATCGATCCCTACTCACGCTACTACATATTTATTGCTATTACCTTGAGAGGGTTAATTTGGGCGTACGCGATAAACGCTACCAAATTTTGGCGCCGTTGCCGGGGAAGGCAATTATTTTTGTGTAAACATCGCTTTTATTTATTTCGTTTTATACTCGTGTTGTTTGTTCATGAGTATAGGTGATCCCTCTGATCAAGAAGACAATATTCACTACGATCCGGAGATTGAGAGGACACTACATCGGAGAAGAAGAGAAAACCGAAGGCAAGAAGAGGAAGAAAGGAACACCATGGATGCAAATCGGAGTTTACGACAACTGGCCAATCCGGATTTGAACCAACAACCTCTTTGCATTACTTTTCCTACTCTTGCAACTAATGTTAATTTTGAACTGAAATCTGGACTAATACATTTGTTGCCATCTTTCCATGGACTTGCAGAAGAAGATCCTCATAAACATTTGATGGAGTTCCATGTGGTTTGCACCACCATGAAACCGACTGGGATTACTGAGGAACAAATCAAGTTGAGAGCTTTCCCTTTTTCCTTGAAGGACGCTGCAAAGGACTGGTTATTCTACCTACCATCCGGATCGATAACAACATGGAATGATCTCCAGAGGACGTTTCTAGAAAAATACTTTCCAGCATCAAGGGCAGCTACTATGCGGAAGGAGATCTACTCTATTCGACAATACACGGGAGAGACATTGCATGAGTACTGGGAGCGCTTCAAGAAGTTGTGTGCAAGCTGTCCACAACACCAGATAAGTGAACATTTACTCATACAATACTTTTTTGAAGGTTTGTTATCTAGTGACAGGAACTTGGTTGACGCTGCAAGCGGTGAAGCTTTTGTGGATAAGACACCGGAGGATGCAAGAAGCTTGATAGCAAACATGGCGGCCAACTCACAACAGTTTGGCAACTTTAGGAATGAACCGAATCAACGGAAACAAGGAGAGGTAAACGTGTCTAACTTAGAACAACAACTTATTAGCCTCACCTCTCTTGTTCGTCAAATGGCAGGAGGAAATGGACAGACAGTGAAGCCACGTGGAATATGTTTGGAGATGAGTCATACTACAGATTCATGCCCATCACTTCACGAATCATCTGCTGAGCAAGTGAATGCAGCAGGTGGATTTCCGGGGCAACCTCAACGCAAATATGACCTTACTCCAACACATACAACCCAGGATGGAGAGACCACCCTAACTTGAGCTATGGACCACAATCGATGAATCACGTTCCACCTCAAGTGCCACAACAGCCACAACATCCACCACCTTACCGACCACCCTTTCAGAGGGCACAACAATCTAATTACCCCTCCACTAGTGACATGTTAGAAAATATTATTCAAGATCTTGCTCATAATGTTACAAAATTTCAACAAGAAACAAGATCAAGCATTCAAACCCTGAACACTCAAGTGGGTCAACTAGCACCGTGCTAAATCGTGTTGAAGCACATGGATCGACCACCCTACCATCCCAAACAGTGGTGAATCCAAGGGAAAATGCAAGTGCGGTGACGCTTAGGAGTGGTAAAGAACTGGAAATACCGGAGGAGAAGGTGGAAGATAAACCCAAGAGTGATGAAGAAAAGGAAGCTAAAGTTGGAGACAAGACCACCATGGAATAAGAGGTACCAAAAGGTAAGTCCCCCTCCTTTTCTGAATATAAAGTACCGCCCCCTTTCCCTCAAGCATTAAAAGATAATAGGAAAGATGCCGGACTTAAAGGTCTATACGAAACCTTTCGCCAATGTGAGGTAAACATCCCTTTACTTGATGCAATTCAACAAGTACCTCGCTATGCAAAATTTCTGAAAGAATTATGCACTGCAAAGAGGAATCATAGGTTGAAGGGATCTCAAAAGATTGAATTGGGAGAAAACGTATCTGCGGTGATCCAAAGAAAAATCCCTACCAAGTGTAAGGACCCAGGTATGTTCTCTATTCCGTGCACAATTGGTAACACTCACCTTGAAAAGGCCATGTTAGATTTAGGAGCATCAATTAATGTCATGCCATATTCTATATATGCTTCTCTACAACTTGGACCTTTGAACTCTAATGGAGTGGTTATTCAACTAGCGGATAGGTCTAGTGCATATCCTAGGGGTGTGATTGAGGATGTGCTTGTGCAAGTGAACGAATTGGTATTCCCTGCGGATTTTTATGTCCTTGATATGGAGAGTAGTCCCATTTTGTTAGGAAGACCATTCCTCAAAACTTCTAAGACTAAGACAGATGTGCATAGTGGTACCCTTACTATGGAATTTGATGGTGAGATTGTTACTTTTAACATTTATGATGCCATGAAATATCCTCGCAATGATGATGACACTGTGTATTCTATTGATGTTATTGATTATTTGTCACATGAAGTTTTTGAGATTGTAGGGAAAGACGACTTGGAAGTCTCTCTTACCATGGATATGAAGAAGGAGGATGAGAAGTTCTATGAGTTGAAAGATACCATAGATGCCTTGGATGATACACCTGAGCTACACCAGTTAGGTAACGTTTCTTTTATATCATTGCCTATTTCTAACACTAGAATTCTTCCATCTATTTTGCAGGCACCTGCCATAGAGTTGAAGCCACTACCAAGCCATCTCAAATATGTATTCCTTGGTGAAGGAAATACATTACCAGTGATCATCTCTAGCAAGTTGGGGGATGAACAAGAGAAAGATCTTATTCATGTGCTCAAGGAGCACAAGACTGCAATTGGTTGGACTATAGCTGACATCAAGGGAATCAGTCCCTCCACATGCATGCACCGCATTCTACTTGAAGAAGGAGGAAGCCCTACACGTCAGCCCCAGAGGAAGCTTAACCCACCTATGATGGATGTGGTGAAAGAGGAGATTTTGAAGCTTTTAGCGGTTGGGGTGATATACCCTATCTCCGACAGTCAATGGGTCAGTCCCGTCCAAGTGGTACCAAAGAAGACCGGTATTACTGTGATAAAGAACAAAGATGACGAACTTGTGCCCACACGTATTCAAAATGGATGGCGAGTGTGTATAGACTACCAGAAGCTAAACGCTGTGACTCGAAATGATCACTACCCTCTACCCTTCATTGATCAAATGCTTGAGAGGTTAGCTTGCCATTCATACTATTGTTTTCTTGATGGTTATTCGGGTTATTTTCAGATTGCTATTACACCGGAGGACCAAGAAAAGACCACTTCACATGCCCTTTTGGCACATTCGCCTATCGACGCATGCCCTTTGAACTGTGCAATGCTCCAGCCACGTTTCAACGGTGTATGGTTATCATCTTTTCTGAGTTTATTGAGCATATTCTAGAGGTATTCATGGACGATTTTACTATCTACGGTAACTCATTCAGTGATTGTCTTGCTAGCCTTACACTTGTTTTAAAAAGATGCATAGAGACTAACCTTGTTCTAAATTCTGAAAAATGTCATTTTATGGTAGAACAAGGTATAGTGTTGGGTCATGTCGTTTTTGCTAAAGGTATAGAGGTGGACAAAGCAAAAATTGATGTTATGCAGTCTTTACCTTATCCTACTTGTGTTCGGGATGTGCGCTCTTTTCTTGGACATGCAGGTTTTTACAGGAGGTACATCAAGGATTTTGCTAAGATAGCTACACCTTTGTGCAAGCTATTGCAAAAGGATGTTTCTTTTGAGATGGATGAAGCAAGCAAGAGAGCTTTTGATCGACTGAAGGAGTCATTGACTTCTACCCCCATCATACAACCACCCGATTGGAGTAAGCCTTTCGAGATCATGTGTGATGCCAGTGACTATGCGGTTGGTGCTGTTTTAGGCCAAAAGGAGGGGAAAGCATCACATGCCATCTACTATGCCTCAGAGACCTTGAATGATGCTCAACAGAACTATTCCACTACTGAAAAAGAGCTTTTAGCAGTTGTTTTTGCTCTTGAAAAATTTCGATCTTATCTACTTGGTACTAAAGTCATTGTGTATTCTGATCATGCAGCTCTTCGCTATTTGATGACGAAGAAAGAGGCCAAACCAAGGTTGATAAGATGGATTTTGCTCTTGAGTGAGTTTGACATACAAATCAAGGATAAGAAGGGCAGTGAGAACAAAGTAGCGGATCACTTAAGCTGTCTACCACATGTGGATGAGGAACTTTGTTTGAAGGAGGAATTCCCGGATGAGCATCTACTCTCCATAAACGACAATCTTCCATGGTATGCTCATATTGTGAACTTCTTAGCTTTTAATGTACTACCTTCTGAATTATCTAGGTCTCAAAGAGCTAAGATAAGGAGTGATGCAAAGTACTACGTGTGGGATGATCCTTACCTATGGAACAACTGTGCGGACCAAATCATTAGGAGATGCATACCCGAAACTGAGGTAAATAACATTCTTAAGTTCTGTCATTCCTATGCTTGTGGGGGACATTTTGGTGCTAAGAGGACGTCTAGGAAGGTGCTAGAGTGTGGATTCTTTTGGCCTACCCTATTTCGTGATGCCTACCACTTTTGCAAGAACTGTGCGCAATGCCAAATGACAGGTAATATTTCCCAACGAAAGGAGATGCATCAACAACCCATTCTTATTTCTGAAATTTTTGACGTATGGGGCATCGACTTTATGGGACCATTCCCTATTTCTCATGGTCATATTTATATACTTCTTGCTGTTGATTATGTTTCAAAATGGGTAGAAGCTATTGCTACCCGGACTGACGGTTCCAAAGTTGTTGCAGATTTTATCAAACATAACCTTTTTTCTAGGTTTGGAATCCCGAGAGCTATCATCAGTGATCGAGGTACACACTTCTTCAATAGGATGGTGGAAAGTCTTTTCAATAAGTATCATGTCACCCATAAAGTCTCCACCGCCTACCATCCACAAACGAATGGCCAAGCCGAGGTCTCTAACCGAGAAATCAAAGCCATATTGGAAAAGACTGTCAACCCGACGAGGAAGGACTGGAGCTTAAGACTGGATGATGCACTTTGGGCTTACCGAACTGCGTATAAAACTCCAATAGGTATGTCCCCATATCGACTCATTTTTGCTAAACCATGTCATCTTCCTGTAGAGTTGGAGCATAGAGCATACTGGGCTGTGAAGCATTTCAACATGAACTATGATGAGAGTGGCTTGCATCGCAAGTTGCAATTGCAAGAAATTGAAGAAATAAGGAATGAGGCATATGAGAGTGCAAGGATCTACAAGGAAAAGACGAAGGACTTCCATGACAAAATGATATCAAGAAGGAGTTTTGAAGTTGGTCAAAAAGTTCTCCTTTACCATTCACGCCTTCGCCTATTCCCAGGTAAGCTTCATTCTAGATGGCATGGACCTTACATCATTACTAATGTATATCCTCGTGGTGCAGTGGAAATTCAGAGTTTGGACACCACTAAGACATTCAAGGTGAATGGTCACCGATTGAAGCATTACTACGAGGGTGTCTGATAGGCTTAGATTTTAAGTGTTTTTAGCTGTAATTTCTTCCCATTTTTCGTATTTTTTCCTGGATGATATTATGCTTTTTGGTGTTTATTTGTTTGTTTCGGGAAAATAGGTCGGAAGTGGAAGAAATGAGCTAAAATGAAGAAAAACGGGCGAAATCGAGGTGAAAAAGAGATCAAATGAAGAAGTTGGATTTTTCGAAGTCTCGATCGATCGAGATTAATCCTCGATCGATCGAGCCAGGCAGTGTGTTGAGCATCAAATTTTTCGAAGTCTCGATCGATCGATCGAGGCAGAGACTTCAGAGCCAAAGTAATAGAAGGATCGATCGATCGGAAGGAAAATCTCGATCGATCGAGCGAGTCAGTGAGTTTCAAAGAATGATGTGAACAGTGCACCGATCGATCGGACGAAAATCTCGATCGATCGATACGCAAATTTGGAAAAATCTTATGTTTCCATTTTTGAATTGATTTTCGGTGGATACAAATATGGATCATTTCCATATCAAAAGGAAGAGATTCCAGACTCGATTATTGGACCGAAAATCAACCCTAGCCGCCGCCTAGCCGCCGAAGGAGATCCCGGAGCAAACCTTTCTTCTCCGTTCTTCGTCCAAGCTTGAGTCAACCAATTCTGGAGTGCAAGTAAGGAGCAAGAGAAGAAATCACGGTGCAACGCACGGATTCATTCCAGCCGTTTATCGTATTTCTAGACTTTGATCAATTTTATTTTCATTTTCATTTGATGTTTTTGAGGTCGAGAGACAATTAAACTTCTTATGTATTTGATTTGAATTAAATCTAGTTTATTTTATTGAGATTTAGTATCATTGTGTTTGATTTATTGATTCAATTGTGTTTGAGTGTATTGATTCCTATTGTTCATGAATTAATTGCTTGTTAAGATCAAAGCCTAGCTAACTTTGATTGATTCTGAGAGTTATAACCGAGATCGAGAGATAACGTTATAGCACGCTCTATTAATTCATGATGTATGTTTAAGATTGAGATCGAGAGATGAAATCACATACGTGAGAACTTTGAATCGAGAGATTTAGAGTAACGAGGTTTTGACGATTTATGCAATATTGAATTAGTAAATTGGTGCACGAGAGTGACTTGTTCTAGTTTGATATTAGTTTCTTTACAGCTCGAGAGAGTGTATTGAATAACAGCGAAAACCTTTCACCTTTAGAATCAATTGGTTGATAATTTGCTTATTCAGATGAATCATTAAAGATTACACAGTTGAACGAAGAGCTTGATAAATTTCTCGAGCGAATTACCTTTGCATATCCGGAACCATTCATTTTATTGTTTCTTGTTTAATTTTCGTTCCTTAGTTTAAGTGTACATTAGTTAATCACCTTCTTTAATCGTAGGCTAAATATAATTGCTCTAATCTTATTTGGTATTTATACATTAGTCCATGTGGATTCGACAACCTTTACTTGCATTTCACTATACTAAAACTTGACAACCGTGCACTTGTGGTAGAATCGCTTCACACTACACTTTGAAATAATTTCTGTTTAAAATAAAAGCGGTCAAGTTTTTGGCGCCGTTGCCGGGGACTAATCTGTATAATATCATAGTTAATTGTAATTTAGCCAATTTTTATTATTGCGTTTTTGTTTTTGTTTTTCTTTCTTTTGTTGATCTTTGTTAATAATTTTGTATTTTTTTTTGTTGTTGTCTCCTCTGATTCAGTACAGGAACCACTTCTCTAGTGCGTGCTTAGAAGATAGGAGCCCATTCTCGAGCCGTTTGATCCAGAAATAGAGAGAACTCTGCTAAGAAGGTTACGAGAAGCTCGAGCAATGGCCGAAAATAACGAAGCACAGAACCCTAGATCAATGATGGACTTTGCACAACCAGCATTTCATGGATCTTTATCCAGTATAACAAGGCCGACGATTCAAGCAAACAACTTTGAGATCAAGCCGGTGATTATCCAAATGATACAACATTCTGTAATGTTTGGGGGAGCTGCCACGAACGATCCGAACAATCACATATCCAACTTTTTGGAGATATGTGACACGTTTAAACATAATGGCGTCTCCGACGACGCCATCAGGTTAAGGCTCTTTCCTTTTTCATTATGAGACAAGGCTAAATCATGGTTGAATTCACTACCTGCAGGTTCAATAACAACATGGGAAGGGATGACAAAAGCATTTTTATTGAAGTATTTTCCCCCTTCCAAGACAGCAAAGATGCGGAACAATATCACGACATTTGGGCAGTTCGACCCTGAGACGTTATATGAAGCGTGGGATTGTTTTAAAGAATTGTTGAGGAGATGCCCACACCATGGTCTACCCATATGGCTGCAGGTACAAACTTTCTATAATGGTTTGTTTTCTGCTAACCGTTCGATGATAGATGCAGCATCTGGGGGATCAATAATGAGGAAGACACCGGAGGAGGCATACAATTTATTGGAGGAAATGGCGTGCAACAGCTACCAGCGGCAGTCAGAGAGGAACACGCCATTGAAACCAATAGGAGTCCATCAAGTGGAATGAGATTACTGCTCTTTCGGCTCAGTTGGAAGCTATGAATAGGAAGATAGACAGCATGGGAGCAGCAGCGATGCAAGCTCAAGCTATCTTCTGTGACTTGTGTGGAGGCGGTCATCCGAGCATCGAGTGCCAGGCAGGTAACCAATTTAACCAATCTATTGAAGCTGTGAATTTTGTGGGTAACAGGCATCAGAACAATCCGTATTCAAACTCCTACAATCCGGGGTGGAGGAACCACCCAAATCTGAGATGGTCGAACCAAGAGAATGTGTTGAACCCACAACCACAGACGGGGTTCACGCAAAAACCGAGTATGGAGGAACTGATGGCCAAGCTGATTTCGTCGACTGAGGTGAGAATGCAAAATCAAGATGCATCGATTAAAAATCTGGAAGTGCAAACAGGACAGTTGGCTACGTTGATTTCGGGAAGGATGCAAGGTACTCTCCCGAGTGATTCTGTAAAGAATCCAAAGGAGCAATCGAATTGACAGACGAGGAGGTGACAGTCCAGCTTGGAACTATAAATTAAGAACTTTCTTTTCCTTCCTCGAGTTTTTGGTTTTAATTCCTTGTTTTAGTTTGATTTTGTTTTTAAATTTGTTTCTAGTTTGTCCGTGAATGAATTCGTGCAATTTTTATTGCAGGTGTAAAAACAAGAGCAATAAGGATGTAGGCGAGGCTACCCGAGAGAAAATTTTTTGAGAATAATTTCATTTTTTTTGTCTTCTGGTGCTGGCGATCGATCGAGACAAAATCTCGATCGATCGCCCGAAGCTTTTAAAATATGACTTGAGTACTGCCTCGCTCGATCGATCGAGAATTATTTTCGATCGATCGAGCGAGAGAAAATTTTGAAAAAAATTAGGGCACCGAAGAGCATTCTGCACAGACTCATCTTCTCTCCTCTCCAACACAGACCCAAAAATCGCCTCTTTCAATTTTTTTTTTTCATCTTCTCTCATCCATATTCCCTCAAATTTTCAGATTACTTCAAATCATTGAAATAAGAATTGTTCTGATGAGATTTCAATTGCAGATTTGAAGAATTACAAGCCAAATTGGGTAGAAGTGCTCCAAAAGAGAATTCCAAGCCAAATGCCAAATTCTTCGAAGATCCGATTTTTAAGTGGTAATTGATTTCAAATTTCACATCTTTTTCTCTTTTGGTGCAAGTACATTGGTGAGTTGAATTGAGTATAGAAGGATCAAAGTTTGGGGAAAATTTTGTGTGTTGAGGGGTGTTGGCTTTCCAGTAGTTGTGGGGTGGTGTTTAGTTGCAGTTAAGCGAGATAACTGAGAATAACCTAGCAAGAAAATGTCTCCGAGAAAGAGGTCAAAGCAGACAGAGGCTTCACAAAAGCAAAAGCAGGCGGAGGCCACCACTTCTGAGCCAGGGTATGACGAACAGAAGTTTGAAAATGCCACAGCTGCTGAGTTATATCCCACTTATCATAAGAAACCCCTTAGTTGTGAAAGGGGCATGAGCATGGAAAAAATTGAGTGTCCGGTCATTAGGACAGCACGGCGTAGAGGGTGGTTTCAATTTGTTCAGACACCTATTGATGTTGTGGTTCCACTGGTGAGGGAATTTTACACAAATCTTCGAGTTATTCCACCAGGGCACCACGTAAATGTTTATGTTCGAGGGAAGGATGTGTTGGTTGATCAGGCAGCAATCAATAATATTTACCGGATGTCATTCATACATAACTGTGCGTACCAATCATTTCGAAAGTGTACGATCAATTATGATGAGGTACTCGCAGTTATTGGCATGCCAGGAGTAGATTGGCAGCGGAACGACAAGGGAGAGCCACAGGTGGTTCTCAAGAAGCATTTGACATCAGAGGCCCAATCATGGTTCTCATTTGTCGCCTCACGGGTCATGCCTTCGACCCACACTTCTGAGGTGACGAAGGACAGAGCAGCCCTGGTTTTTGCCATTCTCACAGGGCAGGAGGTGGATTTGGGTGAGATCATTAGTGATCACATCCATGAGATCGGTAGCAGCCCACCTACCTCCGCACTACCGTTTCCATCTACCATCACGGCTTTATGCAAGCGATGCGGAGTGCAATGGGGAGAGGACAAGGAGCTACTCCCAGCAAAGACCCCGATTGTTGTTGACAGCCCACCACCACCTACAGGCCGAAGAAGGGCTGCACCACGACCCTCGGACACTAGACAGGCCGGAGCATCATCATCCTCTGCTGCAGAGCGTACACGTGTTACATTGGACTCTCTTCACAGGGATCTCCAAGATATTCGCCTGGAGCAGCAAAGCATTCACAGCATGCAGCGGGACATTCATAGCATGCAGAGAGCATTGCAGATGGACCATGAGCAGGTAGCTCAGCGTCAGATGGAGTTCATGCACTACCAGAGTGCATGGAACACTACCATGGCCCAGGGCTTCCTAGGTTTCCAGTTCCCGCCAGAGCCACACTTTGCACCATATCAGCCGCATGCACCTCCACCTTCTGAATACCCATCATTTCCGCCATATCAGGGCGAGGAGCATCACTACCCAGTTCCCCCTCCGGAGCATGATGAGGACGACGATCAGTGACGATCGTCGTCATGGTATGTGTTTTTTCTTTGCGCTTATTTTACTTGTACATTGAGGGCAATGCACATATTAAGTTTGGAGGGTTTTTGTTTATATTTTCAGTATTGTTTTTGTTTTTGCACTTCTGCTACTTGTCTTGTTTCTTTCCTTGCATGTCCGCACGTTTTATGTGATTAAATCGTCCTTGAGCAATACCAACAAATATTTTTTTAGAAAATGTGTTATTCTTGAGAAATGATGAGTTGGAATTGCAATGGTACTACATGATGAAATTAATCCCCACCTAGATAGGAGTCATGAAAATTTTTAACTTGTTTGTATATATCCTTTGTTGAGCTTATATCAAAATTGAGGAATACTTTGAGCATTTTGAGTCATGATTGAGTGAAGTATGTATTGAATAAAGTGAAAACTTGTGTTAACTAGGATTTGTCTTGAGTATCTTAGAAAACTCTACAATCTATTTGAAAGCACTTTGAGGCAAAATTTTATAATTAGGAACTTGACTTGGAGATGATTTAGGCGATCTTTGGACCGTTTGAGCCTTTTAAGCTTACCTTGTTTACATCATTCCTTAGTGTTCCCTCTTGAGCTTAATTGCAAAAGAATGGTATATGCATTGCATATAATTAGACCCCCATTCGACATTCTTGGCTAACTCATTATACCTACCTTGGATTGAGCCTAAATGAAAATTTTATCCGTCCCTAAGGGAGTATAATGAATCTCAGTCAGTGCGCTAAATTGTTATATATAGACGAGTTCATTATGAACAAAAGAATGAGCAATAAGAAAAGTTGTAGAGAAAAGCCTTGAAAAAATGAAAATATTCAAATAAGACCCAAAGTGGCCAAGGCTAGAAAAATGTGAAGAGAAGCTCAATGTTATGCGAGAAGATTTTGAACTGATTATATTATACTCTCTTCTTTGCTTCTATCCTACCTTTTCTTTGGAGCCGACACCAAAAGGCCTAACGCTATAAGCTTTAAAGACCTTCTGATCCAAGTCTAGGGAATAATTACATTAGTGGAGAAGTGCTGGATAGTAGATTTGTAGAGTAATCCAAAGTAATCTTGACTTTGGGTTTTTATGGCACATGTTGATCTTAAAGATATGTATATAACTCTTGATTGACAATAGCACACACACACGTTCCGATATTGCGATATATTGTTTAGCTTAGGAGAAAGTGCTTCCTGTTGAACTTTGAATGACTCTCATTGATGTGTAAGTGGGATTGCTGAGCTTGTACGTTGTGTTGTAATGATAATGTATTCAAAGTAATGAGTTTAACTCTATTTTTTGAGCTTATTGCTTGCTCGAGGACGATCAAGTCCAAGTTTGGGGGAGTTGATAGGCTTAGATTTTAAGTGTTTTTAGCTGTAATTTCTTCCCATTTTTCATATTTTTTCCTGGATGATATTATGCTTTTTGGTGTTTATTTGTTTGTTTCAGGAAAATAGGTCGGAAGTGGAAGAAATGAGCTAAAATGAAGAAAAACAAGCGAAATCGAGGCGAAAAAGAGATCAAATGAAGAAGTTGGATTTTTCAAAGTCTCGATCGATCGAGATTAATCCTCGATCGATCGAGCCAGGCAGTGTGTTGAGCATCAAATTTTTCGAAGTCTCGATCGATCGAGATTTTGTCTCGATCGATCGAGGCAGAGACTTCAGAGCCAAAGTAATAGAAGGATCGATCGATCGGAAGGAAAATCTCGATCGATCGAGAGAGGCAGTGAGTTTCAAAGAACGATGTGAACAGTGCACCGATCGATCGGACGAAAATCTCGATCGATCGATACGCAAATTTGGAAAAATCTTATCTTCCATTTTTGAATTGATTTTCGGTGGATACAAATATGGATCATTTCCATATCAAAAGGAAGAGTTTCCAGACTCGATTATTGGACCGAAAATCAACCCTAGCCACCGCCTAGCTGCCGAAGGAGATCCCGGAGCAAACCTTTCTTCTCCGTTCTTCGTCCAAGCTTGAGTCAACCAATTCCGGAGTGCAAGGAAGGAGCAACAGAAGAAATCACGGTGCAATGCACGGATTCATTCCAGCCGTTTATCATATTTCTAGACTTTGATCTATTTTATTTTCATTTTCATTTGATGTTTTTGAGGTCGAGAGACAATTAAACTTCTTATGTATTTGATTTGAATTAAATCTAGTTTATTTTATTGAGATTTAGTATCATTGTGTTTGATTTATTGATTCAATTGTGTTTGAGTGTATTGATTCCTATTGTTCATGAATTAATTGCTTGTTAAGATCAAAGCCTAGCTAACTTTGATTGATTCTGAGAGTTATAACCGAGATCGAGAGATAACGTTATAGCACGCTCTATTAATTCATGATGTAAGTTTAAAAATGAGATCGAGAGATGAAATCACATACGTGAGAACTTTGAATCGAGAGATTTAGAATAACGAGGTTTTGACGATTTATGCAATATTGAATTAGTAAATAGGTGCACTAGAGTGACTTGTTCTAGTTTGATATTAGTTTCTTTACAGCTCGAGAGAGTGTATTGAATAACAGCGAAAACCTTTCACCTTTAGAATCAATTGATTGATAATTTGCTTATTCAGATGAATCATTAAAGATTACACAGTTGAACGAAGAGCTTGATAAATTTCTCGAGCGAATTACATTTGCATATCCGGAACCATTCATTTTATTGTTTCTTGTTTAATTTTCGTTCCTTAGTTTAAGTGTGCATTAGTTAATCACCTTCTTTAATCGTAGGCTAAATATAATTGCTCTAATCTTATTTGGTATTTATACATTAGTCCCTGTGGATTCGACAACCTTTACTTGCATTTCACTATACTAAAACTTGACAACCGTACACTTGCGGTAGAATCGCTTCACACAACACTTTGAAATATTTTCTGTTTAAAATAAAAGCGGTCAGTGTCCAAGACGAGGAAGGTGGACAAGTGAATGTCAAGGTGGCTCTAGAGGATCCACCTCACTTCGACTGATCACGAGGACTAGCGTCGGGCCACCAAAGTTAAACAGAGGCGCTGCTTGGGAGGCAACCCAAGGGGAGTTAGTTTCCTTTCTCCCTTTTATTTTTATTGCTTTAGTAGTTAGTCTTTTCTCTTTTCTTGTATTTTTACCTTACATTGGGGACAATGTAAGATTTAAGTATGGGGGAGGGATTAGGGGCGTGTTATTGTCTTTCTTATTATAAAAATACAAAAAAAAAAAAAAAATCAAAAATTTTGAAAATTTTGATTTTTTTAAGTTATGAACACATGCTTAGAATCACTAGCATATGATGAAACCTAATTGATATCATGCATGCTTTTGAACATAGGTGAATTGTTAACCTTGGAACACTTTGAACTCTAATGCAAATTTTACTTTAACCTAGTAGTTGAATAATTTGAGCACATTATTGTCATGACTTGTGAAATGTGCATAGCTTAGTGAAGATTGTGTGAATTTGGTGATAGTCTTAAGAAGTCTCTAATACATGCTAGAACTTAACTACATGCTCTTTGAGGCGTATGTCTAGACTGCTTGCAAACATGAAAGTGATATAGGCAATCTTCGATAAGTTTGAGCCTTTCAAGCCTACCATGTAAAGAAAATCAATCACTGGTACCCTTTTTGAGCCTTAATGCAAAGGAATGGTTGTATGCTAAGCATACACACGACCCCCATTCGACATTCTTGGACTAGCTTATCATCCTTCCCTAATGAGCCTAAATATGAATTCTATCCATACCTTTGAAGGGAGTATGATGCATTTCATTCACATGCACTTATGTTATCAATGATTCAAATGTTTTGTGAGCTTTATTGTCAAAAGAATGGAATGCATGAAAGAAAAGGAATGCCTTGAGAAAATAGATAAAAATATGACTCCAAGGGGAGCCAAGGCACAAAAGAAGAAAAAAAATGTTGAGATAAAAGTTGAAAAATTCAAGCAAGAAGAGAAGCTTTTAATGTGCATATCATCATACTCTCTTACTTGATATATCCTTACCTTTCTTTCATAAGCCAATACCTAGGCCACACTACAAGCTAATAAAGACCTACTTGATTTGTGTTTGCAAAGTAGCTAAGATAGTGGAGAAGAGTGTGCAAGTAAGCTTATACTTGTGTTAGTGTATGACTTGAACTATTGTGGATTTGCATCTTTTGGATCTATAATTTGTACACAACACTTGTTTATGACCACACACACACGTTCACTGCTTTGTTGGGTACGAAATGTTTAGGGATTGAACTTGTTCCATTATTAACTTTTCACCGCCTTTTATTACTATGCATGTTTAAAATTGTTGAGGCATTAAAGTGAGAATAAGTTACTTTATTATGATGCTATGAGCCAAGAAAAAAATATTGTAGTTTTATCTGATTTACTCAAGGTCGAGTAAAGAGTAAGTATGGGGGAGTTTGATGTGACTAGAAATAGACATATTGCGTTTAATTGTTTACGATTTGGTATGTTTTGATGGTTAATTTGATACATATGCTACCTAATCGTATATTTGTGTAATTATAGGTGGAATCGAAGAAATCGAGCTAACTAAGGCGAATAAAGGTCAAGAAAAGCTTTGGAGCTAATAAGGACTCAATGTGGATCAAGAAAAAGACTAAAAATGTAATTTTGGAGGAGGCGATCGACCGCATGGAAGAGGCAATCGATCGCCTATGGACAGAAAGTTGAGCAACAAAATTCACGACGCAGCGATCGATCGCGAGATTCAGGCGATCGATCGCCAAAGTCCACTGGAGCCAGGCGATCGATCGCGAGAAAAGTGGTGATCGATCGCCTAAGTAATTTCGCCGAAAAAAAAGAGCTAGCGATCGATCGCCACCTTATGGCGATCGATCGTCAGCGGTATTTTGGAAATATTGGGAACTTGATTTCTTTCCTTCCTACATAAGCTTTAACCTAACCATCAGCCACCATACCTCTTGATACTCGAAAATTAGCCTCTTGAGGAGATAATTGAGAGCTTAGAACATATTTTTAAATTTTTTTAGAATAATTTTCTTCCGATTTTTGCAAAGACGCTCGAAGAACGAAGACGGATTCAACAAGTCGGAATCGTGCTTCGCTTTAGTAACTTTCTTTTTTATTGATTGTTTAATGTTTTTAATACAATTTTTGTTAGTTTTAGATTTAATTATGCAAGGCTAAACACCTTGATTCTTGGTTGAGGGATACTTGCCTTTGGAATAGAAAAACTTGTGAAAATTTTTGTTTGAATGTGGAATTTTTAATTCAATTTCAATTTGTTTTTCAGATTATGATTCTTATGATTGTTGTATTTGATTGATAGATTGATCACCTAGTAATCACATGCAATATCTAATGCTAATTGAGAAGCAACTAAGATTGATAATTACCTGCTGTTGGTGTTATTAAATTCTTAGGAAAAACGATTGGATGATTAATTCTAACGGCTGTAGTTTTTATTGATTAGATTCATCAAACTTACTAATTTTGAAACGATCATTGATTAAATCTTAACGGCTGTAGTTTTGATTAAAGAATTGATAAGTGTCGAATTGAATGATGTTTTCTTTTTGACCGCGATTTAGGTAAGTAAGGAATTAAATTTTCAATTGATGAATAATTGAAGAATTCTTATTTTAGTAATTTGATGATCAAGTGAATGATTTTCAAAGGTAAAGTTGACCGAAAACCAAGAATCGCTTTTTAATCTTGATAAACTAGAATTTTTGTTTGCTTTCGTTTGATTTAGTTATAGTTCAACAAATTCGAAACCCCCTATTTTGATACTTGTTAGCATAAAAGTATTCACTTCCCTGTGGGATCGATCCCTACTCACGCTACATATTTATTGCTATTAACTTGAGAGGGTTAATTTGGGCGTACGCGATAAACGCTACCACTAGAGCTTGCCCATCTCGTGCTCAAAGATTCATGCAGTCTCAGCCCCATGATAGGGGTGGTTTTCAGGGAGACCATCAGCAGTCAAGTTACCCACAGATCAGGGGTAACACTCTGCAGTCTTTTCCTGGACCACAACAGGCTAGAGTGTACGCATTGACAAAGGATCAAGCAAGGGAGACTCCAGGTAGTGTGATAGCAGGTACATGTCTTATTTTTTTTGTCACACTGCACGAGTATTATTTGATACAGGAGCATCTCATTCATTCATTGCATCCAATTTCGTTGATGAGTATGAGTTATAGTCAATGTCCCTTTCTACTGTATCCACTCCAACTGGTAGAATCATTCTAGCCAGTTGTATCGTACTGAAGTGTGTACTATAGTTTGATGATAGTATTATGATCACAAACTTAATGGTTTTGCCGATGTATGATTTTGATTGCATTGTGGGCATGGATACTCTGACAAATTACCGAGCTATGGTGGATTGTTTCCATGGCATTGTTCGATTTCGACCACATTATGGTCCTAAATGGAATTTCTATGGCAGAGGGTCACTTGCGAAAATTTCATTAGTACCAGCTATGGAGATGTTTTGACTTCTATCCTTAGGAAATGAGGAATACATGATCCACGTAGTGGATGCCACACAGCAAGGGCCGGAATTGTCCAACATTCCAGTTGTGAAAGATTTTGCAGATGTATTTTCGGAAGAAATTCCAGGGTTTCCGCTCGATCGAGAGATTGATTTCAATATTGAGTTGATGTCGAATACCACACCAATTTCTAAAACTCTGTATCGAATGGTACCAACAGAATTGAAGGAATTGAAAGAACAATTGTAGGATCTTCTTGAGAAAGGCTATATACGTCCAAGTAGGCCACCTTGGGGTGTGCCAGTACTGTTCGTGAACAAGAAAGAAGGTACAATGAGAATGTGTATCGACTATAGGCAACTCAATCGTGTAATGACCCAGATAACTAATCTCGTCATTAGTGCATACATACATGTCATTAGGGAATTCTTATACATATCACTGGCAATGTCATGACAACTATAAAATTCTCATTTTCTTTCTCACAAATACACAATTCTCCCGTAGCTCAACTAGCATAAGTATACACTTCATAATGTACTAACAAGTTCTCAATTCATCATGCAATTCTCCTTGATTAATTGCAAGACAATCATAAATGAAAAAAGAAGTCACAACATTTATACAAACCATATACACATATGATAATGCTCACAAACGAGCATTGAATAATTAAATGTGTATCTATTGTATAACGTTACCCAATACCAATATTAGTACCTCAGCCCTGGAAACATTCCTAATCAACAGCCCAAACTCAACTCCGGAACTGATGTTGTACTTGTTCACTTTTCCTAATAGAAACAGCCCACACACGGGGTGAGCATACCAATACACCATTTCAGTAACATCAATATCACAATTCATAATTTATAGAATATAAAGCTGTAAATTTAAAAGATACTCCCTGTATAGTATCGTTATCATATGGATTCCCCGTGCTGTTCCTGTTCTCAAATAACCAAAACCATCAAATTCCCAAAATCTGTTAATCATTTTATTGATTAACTATGCCCATCTCAATTACCAGTTCCACAATCAATATATTTAAATCATTATACTAATGATCATAGATATCACATATATATTAACAATGATTCCACAGTTCTATTTCATCGCTCGCTCAACAAAGCGGCATTCTGACCACTCGCACGCTCAACAGCGGTGGCATCATAACCGATGTTTGCTCAACAGCGACAACAACCCAATCATTGCTCGCTTAATAGCGGCACCACATAATTCGCAACGCATTCCAATTCATTGCCACAACAGTATATTATTCATTCAACAATGAAAATAATATATAAAGCTATGCTCGTACGATATACGTACCTTATAGTCCAATAGCTAGAATCAATCCTTGCCTTATACCTGAGATCCAGTGAATTATTCGCTATGCACAGTTAATAGCTCATAATCAAACATAAGCACACAACTACATGCACAAGCACGTACCCGACCCCCAATTGCATCATCATATCCCGATGATTAATCACAATTATTCAACCATACATACTACTCAAAATATCCCCTTTTCTATGTTCAATGATAAACAATTATTCAATTGAGTAGTCCGACTTTATCAAAGTTCGACTCAAACCATTCCATTATAAAGTGTAATATTCATTTGAAATGTAGACATTGCCATAAATATCTACTAAACAAAACCCAACACCAAAAACCCAACATTTTAGCAAAATCATGAAAAAAACCACAAAACAGGGGCCACAATCGATCGTCATTTCTCACGATCGCGAGAACAATCTGCCAAAATCCATCGTTCCACGATCGATCGCCGCGCCCTTCCGCGATCGATCGCCGAGTATTCGCGATCGATCGCCGTGACTGTTCATCGTCACCAAAAATCAGCGTAATGTTGCGATCGATCGGCGCCAAGCCGCGATTGATCGCGACCTGCGATTTTCCGAAAAAACACATTGCTTTAATGGTGTTTTCACACCCAAAATCAAAACCAACACCTCCAACACATTCACAACCCCAAATACTCCATTAAAAGTCAATAAAAACGCTGATAGGCTTAGATTTTGAGTGTTTTTAATCTGTACTTTTTCCTGGATGATATTATACTTTTTGGTGTTTATTCATTTGTTTCAGGAAATTAGATCAGAAGTGGAAGAAATGAGCTAATGAGAAGATAACGGGCGAAATCGAGGCATAAAAGATGATGAAAATGTAGAAGATGGTTTCTTCAGATCTCGATCGATCGAGAGTTATTCTCGATCGATCGAGCCAGCCAGTAGCAAGACTCAGAATTTTCGAAGGCTCGATCGATCGGTAGAAATATCGATCGATCGAGCGAGGCAGTAACTTCAGCAACAATTTTTGAGAAATCTCGATCGATCGGTGGAAATTCCCGATCGATCGAGAGAGGCAGTAAGTTCCAAAAGCTGGCGTGAACAGTGCACCGATCGATCGGAGAAATTCTCGATCGATCGAGACGCGAGATCTGAAGATTTTATTTTCCTATTTTATCGAGATTTTGGAGGGCTTTTTAAGGGGACTCTCTTCCACAGAATTAGGGACGATTTTGGAGAGTAAATATCAGACTTTTTAGGTCAAGAGCAGCCGCCCTAGCCGCCGCCCAACGCCGGAAGAAGGAGATCCAATCTCCGTTCTTCGTCCAAAGTCGAGCCTATCCGTTCCGGAGTGCAAGGAAGGAACAAGAGAAGAAATCACGGTGCAACGCACGGATTCATCCATCGTTTATCGTATTTCTAAACTTAATTTATTTGATTTTCAATTTTCATTTGTTGTTTTTAAGGTCGAGAGACAAGAAAACTCATTTGTAATTGATTTGCATTGAATTTGGTTTATATTATTGAAGTCTTAGTTCGTTATGTTTGATATTATTGATTCATTGATAGTCGAGCGCATTGATATTTAAAGTTCATAAATTAATTGCATGTGTAGATCAGAGTCTAGCTAGTTTTGATTGAATTTGAGAGTTACAGCCGAGATCGAGAGATAACGCTGTAACAAGCTCCATTAATTTATGATGTATGTTACGATTGAGATCGAGAGATGATATCGCATACGTGAGAACTTGAAATCGAAAGATTTAGAGTTAATAGGTTTTGATAATTTAAGCAACTTTGAATTAGTAAATAGGTGCACGAGAGTGACTTGTTCTAATTTATTGTTAGTTTCGTTACAGCTCGAGAGAGTGTATCGAATAATCATAAAAACCTTTCACCTTTAAAATCAATTGGTTAATAAAGTGAGAATTCCATTGAATCATTAGAGATAACATAATTGAACGACGAACTTGGTAATTTTCTCGAGTCACTTACCTTTGCATTTCCGGAACCATTCTTGTCATTGTTTCTCGTTTAATTTTGTTCTTTAGTTTAATTTAGTGTTAGTTTTTCAAACTCCTTTAATCGTAGGCTAAATATAATTTGATTGATCTTAGTTGGTATTTATACGTTAGTCCCTGTGGATTCGACAACCTTTACTTAATTTTCACTATACTAAAACTTGACACCGTGCACTTGCGGTAGAATCGCTTCAACCCATACACTGAAAAATAATTGTTTAAAAATAAAAGCGGTCAAGTTTTTGGCGCCGTTGCCGGGGACTAATCTGTATAATATCATACGAGATTAGTTAATTGTAATTTAGCCAATTTTATTATTGCGTTTTTGTTTTCTTTTTCTTTTTGTTATTTTCGAAAAAAAAAAAAATTATTTAAGTATGTTATTTGTTTTTCTTGCGAGGTACTTGTGATGCTTCATCAACAAGTCTTCACAAGATTTGCCCAACAATTTTCAGAGCCGTTTTATTCGGCGTGGGAGAGATTCAATGAACTGGCAGACACATTCAGGTATCACAACTTATCGAACTATACTCTTCTGCAACATTTCTTCAAAGGTTTGGATGCACAGACACGAGGATGGGTATTCAGAGGAGCACTGGTGACTGGGAGTCCCCTGGTTGATAGAGATGAGGACAGTGTATTACACTTATTCAATGATATGGCGGACTTCGATTACCACTGGCATTGTGATCCTTCCTTGCAAGGTTGGAGTCACCAATACCCACCAGAGCCCCACTACCCTAATGATACACACCAAACCTTTGAGCATCACGGCGAGAAGAAAGATAGTTTTGTAGAAGGAACGGCTCAATCAGAGAATATGTTATTTAGACTCATGGCATCAACTGAGCAACGTTTAGAGAACCAGACCAATTATATACGTCATCTAGAGCAGCAATTTGCAATTCTAGTGGAAACCATCTCAATGAGCTGCCAAGAGGAGGAGACGAGATCTACAAATCAGGCCTGGTTACATGATGATGATCACTCAACCAATCAAGTTTGGGGGAGTGATCCGACTCATGGGGAAGAATCAAGGGAAGTTGAGCCTATGGAAGTGATTGAGCCTACAGTGGAAAAGTCATCTGAGGAGATCCTATGGGAAAACAAGCCAAGAGTGAAGTTGGATGATGAGATTTTCGAGAAATTTGATATCCACCCATTGATGGAGGCATGTTATGGGCCATATGTGGATACGTATTCCTCATCGATGCCACCAACTTCACCACACTACGCCATCCATGAGATGAAGCCAATTCAAGAATCATTCTCCCATGCTCACTATGTCATATAGAAAGTTGTTGGAGCAACGAGCTTACACCGTTACACTCTTGCCAAGCTTGAGGGCATACTATAGGAAGACCCATTAGTAGTATCATACGATACTTACTATGGGCGGCAACCGCTCTTTGATGATTGCTTCTGATGGTCAGCGCTTCTTGGGAGGCAACCCAAGCGTATCCTTTTGCATTTAGCTTTGTTTTATTTTCAATTTTGCATTTAGTTTGTTTTTCTCTCTTGTCTATTTTTTTTTAGCATCCTTCTTTTGCGAGGTACTCAAACGGAGTGATGAACCCCTACAGCAGTGGAGCTTTCAAAAGCCAAACTTCCTCAATCCTCATGCAAGCGTCTTGATCAGGGGAGTTTACTTTTTCCCTTTTGATTCTTTTAAACATTGAGGACAATGTTTCAGTTAAGTTTGGGGGAGTGGCTTGCGTGTTTAACTTGTTTCATCCACATGTTGTGTGTTTAATTGTCACTTGAATCGTCCTTGAGCACTATCAACAAAAAAAAAAAAAAAACTTCTTTCTTTGAGTTATTCTTGAGAATTGATGAGTTGGAATTGCAACGGTAATACATGATGAAATTAATCCTCATCTAGATAGGAGTCGTGGAAATGTTTAACTTGTTTGCATATATCCGTTGTTAACCATATGTCAAAACTGGGGAATAATTTGAGCACTTATTGAGTCATGATTGAGTGAAGTATGTATTGATTAAATTGAAAATTTGTGTTAACTGTGATGAGTCTTGAGTATCTTAGATAACTCTACAGTTTAGTTGAAAGCACTTTGAGGCGAAATTTATAATTAGGAACTAGACTTGGAGATGATTTAGGCGATCTTTGGACCGTTTGAGCCTTTCAAGCCTACCTGTTATATATTATTCATTAGTGTCCCCTTTTAGCCTTATTGAAAAAAAGAATGGTATATGCATTGCATATGATTAGACCCCCATTCGACATTCTTGGCAACTCATTATACCCACCTTGGTTTGAGCCTAAAAAAAAAAATTTTACCTACCCCTAGGAGAGTATAATGAATCTCATTCATTGCACAGAATTGTTATATGCAAATGAGTTCAAAAGGAACAAAAGAATGAGCAAAGAAAAAGAAAAGATGTAGAGAAAAGCCTTGAAAAGAAAAATTCAAAGTAAGACCCAAAGTGGCCAAGGCTAGAAAAAAGCTGAAGAGAAGCTCAAAAATAGTTGAACTGATTTTGTTATACTCTCTTCTTTGAATTCATCCTACCTTTCCTTTGAAGCCGACACCAAAAGGCCTAACGTTATAAGCTTTCAAGACCTTTTGATCCAAGTCTAGGGAACAATTACATTAGTGGAGAAGTGCTGGATAGTAAACTTGTAGAGTAATTTAAAGTAATCTTGACTAGGAGTTAATATGGCACATGTTGATTTTAAAGATATATATGTAACTCATGTTTGACAATAGCACACACGCACGTTCCGATGTTGCGATGCATTGTTTAACTTAGGAGAAAATGCTTCTGGTTAAATGTTGATTGAATCCTATTGATGTGTAAGTAGGATTTCTGAGCTGTTACATATGTTGCAAAGAAAATTCATGCTTAGTATCGAGTTTAACTTTCTTTTTGAGTTTATTGCTTGCTCGAGGACGATCAAGTCTAAGTTTGGGGGAGTTGATAGGCTTAGATTTTGAGTGTTTTTAACTGTGATTTCTTCCCATTTTCTGTACTTTTTCCTGGATGATATTATGCTTTTTGGTGTTTATTCATTTGTTTCAGGAAATTAGATCAGAAGTGGAAGAAATGAGCTAATGAGAAGATAACGGGCGAAATCGAGGCATAAAAGATGATGAAAATGTAGAAGATGGTTTCTTCAGATCTCGATCGATCGAGAGTTATTCTCGATCGATCGAGCCAGCCAGTAGCAAGACTCAGAATTTTCGAAGGCTCGATCGATCGGTAGAAATATCGATCGATCGAGCGAGGCAGTAACTTCAGCAACAATTTTTGAGAAATCTCGATCGATCGGTGGAAATTCCCGATCGATCGAGAGAGGCAGTAAGTTCCAAAAGCTGGCGTGAACAGTGCACCGATCGATCGGAGAAATTCTCGATCGATCGAGACGCGAGATCTGAAGATTTTATTTTCCTATTTTATCGAGATTTTGGAGGGCTTTTTAAGGGGACTCTCTTCCACAGAATTAGGGACGATTTTGGAGAGTAAATATCAGACTTTTTAGGTCAAGAGCAGCCGCCCTAGCCGCCGCCCAACGCCGGAAGAAGGAGATCCAATCTCCGTTCTTCGTCCAAAGTCGAGCCTATCCGTTCCGGAGTGCAAAGAAGGAACAAGAGAAGAAATCACGGTGCAACGCACGGATTCATCCATCGTTTATCGTATTTCTAAACTTAATTTATTTGATTTTCAATTTTCATTTGTTGTTTTTAAGGTCGAGAGACAAGAAAACTCATTTGTAATTGATTTGCATTGAATTTGGTTTATATTATTGAAGTCTTAGTTCGTTATGTTTGATATTATTGATTCATTGATAGTCGAGCGCATTGATATTTAAAGTTCATAAATTAATTGCATGTGTAGATCAGAGTCTAGCTAGCTTTGATTGAATTTGAGAGTTACAGCCGAGATCGAGAGATAACGCTGTAACAAGCTCCATTAATTTATGATGTATGTTACGATTGAGATCGAGAGATGATATCGCATACGTGAGAACTTGAAATCGAAAGATTTAGAGTTAATAGGTTTTGATAATTTAAGCAACTTTGAATTAGTAAATAGGTGCACGAGAGTGACTTGTTCTAATTTATTGTTAGTTTCGTTACAGCTCGAGAGAGTGTATCGAATAATCATAAAAACCTTTCACCTTTAAAATCAATTGGTTAATAAAGTGAGAATTCCATTGAATCATTAGAGATAACATAATTGAACGACGAACTTGGTAATTTTCTCGAGTCACTTACCTTTGCATTTCCGGAACCATTCTTGTCATTGTTTCTCGTTTAATTTTGTTCTTTAGTTTAATTTAGTGTTAGTTTTTCAAACTCCTTTAATCATAGGCTAAATATAATTTGATTGATCTTAGTTGGTATTTATACGTTAGTCCCTGTGGATTCGACAACCTTTACTTAATTTTCACTATACTAAAACTTGACACCGTGCACTTGCGGTAGAATCGCTTCAACCCATACACTGAAAAATAATTGTTTAAAAATAAAAGCGGTCAAACGCCAAAAACAACACTTCAACATTTTTACCAAAAATCCCCAAAACCCAAATCCATTACTATACTCAACCAAACCTTACAAAACCATAATCAATACGAAGACAAAAGCGTGTGGAAGAACATTATCCAATTATCTTCGAGAAATCTCGCTCCAAAAATCGTGTCCCGTCGATTTTCTTCAAGGGGAGAAAGAGGGGAGAAAAAGGAGAGAGAGGGGAGAGAAACATGTAAAGAGGGAGAGAAGTGAGGTGGGGAATGACTGAACACCGAGTCCACTTGGTATATATAGTACCAAGGCTCCAAAAACCCGAGTCTCAAATACTCGCACCATAAGCCATTAAAAATCACACGTGTTCAATAATTATCTCTCACTCACTTAATTACATCACAAACCTCAATCCAAAGCACCCCAGACTTCAGATCCCACTACCAACACAATTCCAAGGTTTACACCTTAATGAGAATAAAATCTCAACCCTTGGATCCGACAATCCCGATACCGGATTAAAATCTCCGGGAGTCTCAACACCGCAATTATCTCATAATATCATAATTAAAACACATTAAGGATTATAATCGCTCCGTTCTTAACACAATAATTTCCGGATATCACAATTATCCCCCACTAATAAAATTCCTTCCTCGAAATTTGCATGCGCGTACTCAAAGTACCACCTAGACCACATTACTCGATTCGAAAGCACAGTTTCGATTCATGAATACGTCATGAATGAAATACCAACCGCGAGGACATCGACCTCGTACAAAACTCAGGAATGGAGATATCTTCCCAAACATCACAATCTTCCAAAAGATATTAACATACCTCGATTTTAACGAACCACAAGCAGTCGATTAACCTCAACTGCTATCTACTCGAATCATTCCAAATTCCAACATAGATATCACCTCAATGATATTTCTATAACTTTGTCCACGATGTGAAATACACATCGCTACGGAGGAAATCACCAGTATACAACAGTATACTCACAATACACTCGGTTTCTGTTCTCCAATTCCATCACAAATAGTGGAATCTTACTTATGAAAGGAATAGTTGCATCATTTGCAACTCCAATCGGGCAATTCTCGGCCACCGATCAACACAAAAGCACATCTTCACAGATGTCAACATCAATGTGTTCCAAGAAATCACATCTTGATCACAACACACTACCGAACACTCCACAAAGTCTCAAAATAACATAGAGAACACGCAAGAAAATCAATTGCATTCTCCCCACTTGTGTCGACAACGCCACCACACGAATTCGAATCCTGGTCATCCCTTGTTTACTCTTAGAATCAACAATTCTAATACACAACAAACTTCCTTAACCCAGAAAGTGACACCCTCTTCTCCGAAGAGAGTCTACCAAAGCCTAACAATTATTCCTCATAATAAATCATTCCATCGAGATTACCGATCTCAAGGATACTACAATCTCTTACAAGAGATTCAACAGTCCAAACATACTAACCCATTGCTCAACAAGCATAAAAATGCTAGCCTACATATATACACATCGATATATATGCCTCAACACCAAATACATCACATGCATACTCAATGCAATTCGACTTGGGTATCTCCAATAATACCCACAAGCCTCAAACACAATTGTCAATCACCCGGTTAATCTCACACCATAGAGAATAATGGTTGACGATGTAAGGACTCTCTACCTTAAGTATGGTTTTAAGTGCAATAAGAGAACTAAGCATACATAAATCAGAGTAAGAGTTCATGTTGATGTCCTGAGCTTAAGGGTTACAATGCCAAAAAGTTTACAAAAAGGAATTAGTTACATTCCTATCAAAATGAATGTAAGTCTATAGATTTACTCTACCCTGTGTAAAACCTATACAAAAATTTCTTGACTTGCTATTCCAGTAGCCCTTCTCAGAGCTCAAAGCATCAACCCTGACCCTAGTCCTCCATGCCAAAATGCACCTACAAGGACAACCCCCAAACCATGAGCATATAATAATCCATATTCAACACAACATGATTATATGCATAAACCATAAATACAAAGCACTTCCTGAATTTCAATGCATTTAAAACGCTCCTTTGGTTGTCCCTGTACCATAACTCATAATTATAATCAATGGATTATATTATGATTTCACAAATGTCATGACATATAACCATTTCATTACTACCAATAACCAATCCCTAGTCTGTTATAACAGTGTATTTTAATGAACCTTGCTTGTCATGACCGCGGCACTAATATCCCTCGCTTCGACATATCAGCGGCATTGAATAACCTCGCTTTAAATGTGACATGCGACATTCACCCTCGCTTCAATATTTTAGTGGCAAATATTCTTTCTTCGCTATGATATGAGAGCGGCAAGTATTCTACCATCGCTTCAAATGACAACGGCAAAGCATTTAAAATCATCACTCGAATATAACCATGACTCATGGGATATGCACCAAGTATCCAACGTACATATATGCAATCAAAATGCATAAATCAACATGTATTTGCATCCACAATGCACAATCCATATATACTTGCATCCACAATGCACAATTCAATAGGTATATAAGATACATGTTACCGTTGGGTGCCCGTACGTCTTCTACGTACCTTTCCAAATATAGTATGTTGCAGGACTTTATCCCCTACGTTGGGTCGCTACCTGGGACGGCTCTACACAAGTGCACAACACAATATTAGATGCCAATTTATAGTCCAATATCAAAATCCCACAAAATAACCAAAATCTCAATATTTGGCGTCTCGCGATTGATCGCCAATATGTCCCGATCGATCACGAGAAACTACTGCCTCATCGCCCAAAAATTTCTACTCCGCGATCGATCGCTGAGATTGTACCGATCAATCGCGGCATCTCCGATCGATCGCCCCAAACTCGCGATCGATCGCTGAAAGCTACTGCCCGCACCTCGGGTACTAGCGATCGATCGGGAAAATGCGCCGATCGATCTTTGATGTCTGTAATTGCGAAAAAACCGTCATTTTGTGTACATCATTCATGCTAACTCAACATCTACTACAAATCATTAAACTTCATCAACTCAATACATAACCACCTCCATAAAACTACCATAAGGCAACACAAAACATTAATTTCAACAAAACCCATCATTTCATGCCATTTCCACTCAAAAGAGAAACTCTACTCAACCAAAAATATGCAACAACCAACACTACTAGTTTCCTTACCACTTTTGCTCCAACTTTTAGCAGGATCAAGCAACTAAATTGCAAGTCTCCTTCTCCTTCCTCTTGCTAGGTGATGGACGAAAATGAGGAGAGAAGGGGGAGATTTTTGTGGTATGGTTGGAATGAGTGGTGGTGAAAGAGTATGGGAGGTATGGGCTTGAATGATGGTTGATGGCAATGATTTAATTTGTGTAGTGGTAGCATGGTATGATAAAGGTTTAATTGTGCCCCGGTATTTAGCATGGTGTATTAAAATATCCTACTTGATATTTTATAGAATTTACTCAATTAAAATACAATCTTAGCAACAACAACATGCTTTCCAAATTAATGGGGACCGACTCAAATAAATCATGCCAATCATAAATCTCCCAACAAGTATCACATGCTTTCTAAAATGTATTACTAGTTGATGCTCACCGCATAACTATACATTTCACCACCATGATTAATTTTACACTATATTAATCACATAAACATAATTAATAGCTCAAATGCACATAATTATTTCAGGGATATCACAATACTCCCCTACTTATAAGATTTCGTCCTCGCTTGTACTTACCAAACCGAAATAAAACATAAGTCACATACCAGAAAACAGTTTCGGGTAGTGCTGCACCATATGTCACTCCGTCTCCCACGTGGCCTCCTCGACACCCTGCGATCCCACTGAACTTTGATCATCGGTATCACTTTGTTCCGTAGTCTACGATCTGCCCGATCCAGAATTCTAACCGGTCGTTCCACGTAGGACACATCAGCATCTAACTGAACCTCTGAAGGCTGGAATACATGCGATGGGTACGGCCCATACTTCCGCAACATAGATACATGAAACACGTCATGTATACCCGACAAAGACGGTGGTAAGGCCAATCGGTAAGCTAAGGTGCCAATGCGCTGTACGATCTCGTACGGCCCAACATACCTCGAAGATAATTTCTCTCGTATTCCAAATCGCACAACACCTCTGAAAGGCGAGATCTTCAAAAAGACCTTATCTCCCAGCTGAAACTATAATGGTCGCCGCCGTTTATTAGCATAAGCCGCCTGCCTATCCTGAGCTGCTTTCATTTTCAGTCTGATCACCTTTACCTTCTCTTCCATTTCCCGAACTAACTCCGGTCCTCAGACCGAATTACGGTCTAAATCGTCCCAACACAATGGTGATCTACAACGTCTACCATAAAGGGCCTCAAAAGGAGCCATCTGAATGATTGCCTGGTAGCTATTGTTATACGAGAACTCTACCAAGGCCACTGAATCCTGCTATGAAGTATCTAACTCTAATACACATGCCCGCAACATGTCCTCGAGCGTCTGTATAGTACACTCGGTCTGGCCGTCCATTTGGGATGATATGCCGTGCTCAATCTAACCTCGGTTCCCAAAGCTGATTGAAGATCTTCCCAAAAGTGAGGTGTAAACCGTGGATCTCGATCAGACACAATAGACATCGGGATCCCATGTAATCTTACCACATCTTGAACATATAACTGAGCCATCCTCAAATACGTGAAGATCATGATGTATGGAATAAAGTGAGCCACTTTGGTCAGCCTATCCACAGTCACCCAAATGGCATCAAAACCCTAAGTAGTCCTCGGCAAGTGGGTCACAAAGTCCATGGATATGTGTTCCCACTTCTATTCCGATATCTTTAAGCTCTTCAGCTCACCACCAGGCCTCTGCCTTTCTGCCTTTACCTGCTGACAGATCAAGCATCTCTTAACGAATGCTATCACATCTCGCTTCATCCGTTTCCACCAAAATTTATCACATAGATCCTTATACATCTTCCTCCCGTCCGGGTGGATACTAAGCCTGCTGCTATGAGCCCGCTGTAGGATCCCTCTATGCAACTCCGGCGTACTCAAAACTACCCAACGGTTTCCCAATCTCAAATAACCATCCTCAGCCACCTCTGTATCTCATCATCTGACTTCTGAGCTCTCCTGGTATTCTCAAAAATATCCGACTCTGCTAATAAGGTCGATACACGTACCGATGATGTATCCACATCGAAGTCATAGCCCAGATGACAGTAGGAAGTCATCATAGCCGATAATTGCATGACATCCTCAGCAGTACATCTCACCTTCCGACTCAAGGCGTCAGCTGTCAAGTTCGCCTTTCCACGATGGTACTCAATCTCGCAATCATAGTCCTTGAGTAAGTCCATCCATCTCCTCTGCCTCATATTCAGCTCCGCCTGAGTGAAGAGAAACTCCAGGCTCTTGTGGTCTGCATAAATGGTAAACAAAGTACCATGCAAGTAGTGTCGCCAAATCTTTAAGGCAAAAATGATAGCCGCCAGTTCCAAGTCATGAACTAGATAATTGGTCTCATGCGGCTTCATCTGTCTCGAGGCATAATCTACCACATTCTTATCATGCATTAGTACACATCCCAAGCCCTGTAGCGATGCATCAGTATAGAGAACGAACCTCTTGTTCTCCGTAGGACACCAACACAGGCGTTGTCGTCAATCGATGCTTCAATTCTTGAAAACTTTGCTCACAAGCCTCAGACAAATAAAATGGTACTCCCTTTTGAGTTAACTGAGTCAATGGCTTAGCAATCTTAGAAAATCCTTCGATGAAGCGTCGATAATACCGGCCAAACCGAGAAATCTCCGTATCTCGGGCACAGAAGTAGGTACAGACCATTCCATCACTACCTCTACTTTCCTGGGATTCACTGATATCCCGTCACTAGAAATGACATGTCCCAGAAACAGAACACTGCTCAACCAGAATTCACATTTGCTGAGCTTGGCAAACAGCTGATTATCTCTGAGGATCTGGAGCACCATCCTCAAATGTCTCACGTGCTCCTCCTCACTCAGAGAATAAATAAGTATGTCATCAATGAACACAAATTGGTCAAGATACTACTGAAACACCCGATTCATCAGACCCATGAAGATAGCCGGGGCGTTCGTCACTCCGAACGGCATAACCAAGAACTCGTAATGCAATACCGAGTCCGAAATGCTGTCTTGGAAATCCTCCTCTATAACCCGAATCTGGTGGTAACCAAACCTCAAATCAATCTTGGAATAGAGTTTCGTGCCCTGCAACTGATCAACAGATCATCAATCCGTGGTAGAGGGTACTTGTTCTTTACATTTCTTTGTTCAATTGCCGGTAGTCGATACACAAATGCATTGAGCCATCCTTTTTCTTAACAAACAAGACCGGCGCACCCCAAGGCGATACACTCGGGTGTATGTATCCCTTATCAAGGAGTTCCTGTAATTGCACCTTCAGTTCCCTCAGTTCCGCCGGTGCCATCCTATAAGGGGTACGAGAAATAGCAGACTTCCCTGGTAACAACTCGTTTCCAAACTCGACATCTCTACTCGGTGGAAACCCTGGAATTTCATCCGGGAATGCATCGGTAAATTCTGCAACCACCTGTATTTCCTCAGTCCTCAGCTCTTTCTTCTTTTCCGCTATATCAACGGCATAAATAAGGTAACCTGTATGGCCACGTTCCAATAATCGTGACATTTTAACAGCTGAAACCAACGAATCTTCGGATGAGAACCATTCCCATAAAAGATCCACTGCATCCCCTGATCATATTGGAAAAGAACAATTCTCTGCCGGCAATCAACCACGGCCTGATATCGGTTCAGCACATCAATGCCCACAATGTAGTGAAAATCTGACATACCCAGCACGATCAAATCAGCCTTCAAATCATTTCCCTCAAAATAAATGAGGCAGTCAAATAGTACATTATCAGCAATCACATTCCTTCCGATGGGTGTCGAGATCATAAGAGACGTGGGTAGCGGAGACGGGCACATATGATGTCTCTCCACAAAATCAATAGATATAAAAGAGTGGGATGCACCCGTATCTATCAAAATAAAAGAAGGGTACGTAAATAAATGACACGTACCAGCAATCACCTTCTCTGGGGCTGCCACAGCCTGCTCTCTCGTAAGTGCATATACATGCCCCTGAGGCGGTCCCACTGTCTGACCTCCCGCTGGTCGAGGTATAAACTGATGTCTCTGAGGCACCGTCTTAGCATCAAATCTCGGCCTGTTCGACCCAAGATCTGTCTGTCTTCCTCGGTTGGGGTAGTACCGAGCAATGTGGTCCATCTTGTTACAACTGTAACAAGCCGGACAGTCATGTGACAAGTGCAGTCTTCCATAATTTTTGCACTTCGTTTCCCCTGTTATATCCACTTGCATTGGTCCCCGGTTAGTTGGTACATTGCTCTTTCGATTGTCTTGATTCTAGTTATTAGACTTCTTCCCACTAAATTGAGAAGATGAAGAAGCTCCACGAGGTTTAAACTGCTCTCCTCGTGGCCTCAGGCTGTCAGCAACTATTCTCTACGGTGGCACATAAGGGGGTACAACATCTTTGTACACACTCACTCCAATTTCTGCTAGCTCCGCTCTAGTTAGAGCATCATCGAAGGAGCTAGGGTTATTGGAGATAACCCGGTCAAACAACTCCGGCCTCAAACCCTTTAGGAAATGTCTAATCTTGGCCTGTTCGTTGGTAGCAATATGAGGGACATACCTCAAGAGTGATGAGTACTGAAGAGCATAGTCAGAAACAGTCATGTTACCCTGTTTCAAGTTGGCGAACTCGTCCTCTTTCATTTGTCTGGCAGCAGCTGAGAAATATCGGTTCAGAAACCGGGTTCTGAACAAGCTCCAGTCAATCTGTACTCCTTGAGCTCTCAGCTCCATCACAGTCGTCTTCCACCACATGGAAGATTTCCTTGCTAGTTGGAACTCTGCCAACCTTAACCAAGCAGTCTTGGCACAGGGTACCGACACGAAAATCTGTTATATCCTCTCTAACCATTCCCCTGCTTCTTCCCCTGTCTTGGTTCCTTCAAATAGAAGGTCAAGAATGTGTCAGACTAATCTCCCCAGGTAATAATAAATGTACGACAGGCTCCATGCCCACAGTCGTTGGCGGTAGAGGATTCATCTGAGCAATACTGGCATTTACACTGCTAAATTTATTGGCGCCATGCTGTAATACAAGGGTTAACAACAATACCATAAATAATCCATATGTTACATTGTTAGACAACATGAATAATAATAAGCATGTTAGTATAACAAATATACAAATATGCACCACATGCATAAACATGCTCACAAGTGAATACATAGCCAACTTATTGCTAAGGCTACCCTTCACTCATTCCCGGGTTCTCTAACCACTGCTCTGATACCACTAATGTAAGGCCTCTCTACCTTAAGTATAGTTTTAAGTGCAATAAGAGAACTAAGCATACATAAATCAGAGAAAGAGTTCATGTTGATGTCCTGAGCTTAAGGGTTACAGTGCCAAAAGTTTCCAAAAAGGAATTAATTACATTCCTATCAAAATGAATGTAAGTCTATAGATTTACTCTACCCTGTGTAGAAACTATACAAAAATTTCCTGACTTGCTATTCCCGAAGCCCTTCTCACAGCTCAAAGCATCAACCCTGACCCCCGTCCTCCATGCCAAAATGCACCTACAAGGACAACCCCCAAACCATGAGCATATAATAATCCATATTCAACACAACATGACTATAAAGCATAAATGCATAAACCATAAATACAAAGCACTTCCTCAATTCCTATGTATTTAAAACGCTCCCTTTGGTTGTCCATGTACCATAACTCATAATTATAATCAATGGATTATATTATGGTTTCACAAATGTCATGGCATATAACCATTTCATTACTACCAATAACAAATCCCTAGTCTGTTATAACAGTGTATTTTAATGCACCTCGCTTGTCATGACCGCAGCACTAATACCCATCACTTCGACATATCAGCGGCATTGAATAACCTCACTTTAAATGTGACATGCGGCATTCACCATCGCTTCAACATTTTAGCGGCAACTATTACTTCCTCGCTACGATATGAAGTCTTGAGAAATAAAACCATTCCATTGGTGCTAGTACAATGGAGTCGTCATGGAACGGAAGAGTCTACATGGGGTTAGTGGCCAAAATGCGACAAGAATGGCCAGACTTCTTTAAAAATGTTATTTTCTATCATATGTCTACTAGCTTTGATCATTCGATGTATTTGTAAAACCGAATGAATATAATCTATGTTGAATTCATATATTAGTGATTTCGAGGACGAAATCTTTTAAGGCTGAGAGAAATGTAAGGCCCCGTTACTAATTAATCTGGATCAACGAAAATTATTCAAAACCCGTGTGATCAAGTAGTTAAGAATTTGGGAAAATAATTAAATTGGCAAAGAAAAAGTCAACTTAAATTATTCAACAACTAGAATTTGAATTGAAGAAAATAAACAAGTTATTGGAATTTTGAGGAAACCCGAATAATTAAATTTATAGACTAGGAATTAAAGTGTTCCGGACCACAACATCTTGTATTCGATTTGGAAAAAATACATCTGTGATGCCCGGGGATTAATGATGTTAATCCCGGTGTGGTAATAATCTGTGGGGTCTTCCCACCTTAACAGTGATTACTAAACATAAAAAAAAAAATTAATCATGCATTGGTAACGTCTTAAGGATTCGGTTGTTACATGAGCTAACAGGATTACAGGCCAAAAAGTTACAAAACTTCAACATAATTCATTACATTCCAAAAGAATGTCATTTAGATTTACACTACTCCTAGAGTAGGTACTAATCATAACTTGAAATCCTAAACGTTCCTGAGTCCCTCGTAGCTCACTGCCTCAACCCGACCCTTAGTCCTTTCATCCAAAAGCGTACCTACAGGGACAACACATCATGAGCATATACAATTTCACTTAACCACATATAAACATTATAGTAAATGCATGAAATCTTAGTTAAGTAAATATGCTGGTTATTCATTAACTTCTTATTGTTGTCCCCGATTCATAATCATGCATATGGGGCACCTTACCCCGTGGCACCTTACCACAATAACATTGCATGGCCTCTTACCATGTGGGGCACCTTACCCCGTGGCACCTTACCACAATAACATCGCATGGCTACTTACCATGTGGGGCACCTTACCCCGTGGCACCTTACCACAATAACATCGCATGGCTACTTACCATGTGGGGCACCTTACCCCGTGGCACCTTACCACAATAACATCGTCATATAAACATCGTTTACACATCATCATATAAACATTGTATACACATTATCATATAAACATCGCATAAACATCATGATTTCATCGTATACATATTCATGCTATAAATGCATAGTCATAGTGTAAGGATGTATTTTACCGTCCGATGCCCGTACGTCTCTTACGTACCTTTTCAAAAAGAGGAGGAGTCAACAGACTTATCTCCTTGATTGTGCCGGTACCTGGGGTGGCTCTACACAATCACATAATACAATATTAGGCACCTCATATTAATCCGGAAACAAAACTTAAATTAAAACCACATAAATCCTTAAACATCATCTCGCGATCGATCGTCCAAGAGCCCCGATCGATCGCGAGATGCTACTGCCTCGCATACCAAAAAATTTTAATCCGCGATCGATCGCCTCAAAATTGGCGATCGATCGCCACAACTCACTGGAACGTCGCGATCGATCTTGCCTTCTTGGCGATCGATCGCCAGCCCTGTTCCTTTGAGCGATTTTCCAGAATTACTTGGCACCGTTAATCATACCCTTAAAACTAACATGTAAGACATAATACATGCCAAAGCCAACATGCTAGTAGTTGCACTACACTACCCTGAGTGTATCCAATTCAAATTTACGCCTTAAACATAAGTCCACATGCATAAACGTCGACCACTTATACAAGCACCGGGTCAACTTTTCTGGAAACAGGGCATCACAACTTCTACCCAGATTTTCGAGCACTACTTTTTATAGCAACGATTCTCACATATAAACCATGCAACATGTTCCAACATATATGCTAGGGGCTTCATAAAACATCTATGTAAGCACGTAAATTCAAGTTTTCATAAAACTTAAGCTAGCATGCATCCTAACATCCTCATAAACTTTGAGCTCATCCAACTTACAGAAAAACAGGGCATCCCATCATTACCCAGATTTTCGAACACCTATTTCCAAGTCGGAAATCTAACACATAAAGCATGCAAGTTACTTAACAAGACATGCTAGAAGCTTCATAAACATCATATAAAAGTACTCATAACAAGAGTTCATCAAACCCTACACTATCATACCAAATATACTACAAAGAAAACATGTGCTTGAACTCTGAAATCTGGGAAAAGAATGACTCCTCACCACTTTTTGGCACGACTTTCCTTCAAGAAAAAGAACAATAAAACGTGATCCTCTTCTTCCTACTTGCTGTCTGAGTGTTTTTAGAGGGTTTGGAGAGAAGGAGGAGAGTTTGGAGGAGATGGAGTGAGTAAAGAAGATGGACCAAAAGTCCTCCCTGGCCACTCTGCTTTCCGAAAATAGGGGTAGGGGTATGGGTTGTGGCCAAGTGGGGGGGGGGAGGGTGGTTGCATGTAGGGTGCTTTTGTGGTGTTTAATTGTATCCCGGTATTTCTTATGATGTATAAAAATAATTTCCCTTGATATTTCACAATTGCACTACATCATCACAACAATTAGAAACCCGTAACATGCAACCTAAACCATATCATCATATCATAATTATAACCCCCAATTAAAATACCACGACCCTCTTAATTACATCATAATTCATCATCGTAGCACATAATCATATATCATTTCGGGGGTATTACATTACTCCCCTACTTATAAGATTTCGTCCTCGAAATCCACATGCATCATCATAACGGAACTAAACATAAATACATACCAGAGAATAGTTCCGGGTAGTGCTGCACCATATGCCGTTCCGTCTCCCATGTAGCCTCCTCGACACCCCGACGATCCCACTGAACTTTGACCATCGGTATAACTTTGCTCCGTAGTCTGCGATCCTTTCGATCCAGAATTCTGATTGGTCGTTCTTCGTAGGACATATCTGAGTCTAACTGAACTTCTGTAGGCTGTAAGACATGAGACGGATCTGGCTCATACTTCCGTAACATAGAGACATGGAAAACATCGTGTATGCCAGACAAGGATGGCGGTAGAGCCAAACGATATGCCAAAGTACCGATACGCTGCAAAATTTCATATGGCCCAACATATCTCGGAGATAACTTTCCCCGCATCCCAAAACGAACCACACCCCTGAAGGGCGAAATCTTTAAGAAGACCCGGTCTCCTAACTGGAATTCTAGTGGTCGTCGCCGCTTATTGGCATAGGCCGCTTGCCTATCCTGGGCCGCTTTCATCTTCTGGCGTATCAACTTTATCTTACCTTCCATATCTCTGATCATATCCGGTCCTCCGACCGCTTTGCTAGTCAAGTCCTCCCAATACAGTGGTGATCTACACCGTCGTCCATAGAGAGCTTCAAAAGGGGCCATTTGAATGCTCGCCTGATAACTGTTATTATAGGAGAACTCCACCAGCGGCACTGAATCCTGCCACGGAGTATCAAACTCCAAAATGCACGCCCTCAACATGTCCTCGAGCGTCTGAATGGTACGCTCTGTTTGGCCGTCTGTCTGAGGGTGATAGGCCGTACTCAGTCTCACTTCTGTGCCCAAAGCTGTCTGGAGACCCTCCCAGAAATGTGAAGTGAACCTCGGGTCCCTGTCAGACACTACCGAGACTGGAATACCATGCAACCTTACCACATCCCGTATATACATCTGGGCCATCTTCAAGTACGTATATGACATACTGTAAGGGATGAAATGAGCCGTCTTCGTCAGCCTATCCACGATCACCCAGATCGCATCAAATCCTGAGGCCGTCCTCGGCAAGTGGGTCACGAAATCCATAGATATATGCTCCCACTTCCATTCAGGCACCTCTAAGCTCTTCAGCTCTCCACCAGGCCTCTGTCTCTCTGCCTTTACCTGCTGGCAGATCAAACATCTTTTAACGAAAATGATCACCTCACGCTTCATGCGTCTCCACCAGAATTGATCACACAGATCCTTGTACATCTTCTTTCCCCCCGGGTGGATACTGAACCGACTACTGTGAGCTCGCTCCAATATTCCTCTACGCAGTTCTGGTGTATCTGGGACTACCCATCGGTTGCCCAGTCTCAAAGAATCATCCTCAGCCACTCTGAACTTGGATGGCTGACCCTGAAGTACCAATGACGTCCACCTCTGAACCTCACTATCCGACTTCTGGGCCTTCCTGATTGCCTCAAATATGTCTGGCTCTGCCAATAGGGTCGACACTCGCACAGGCGACGTGTCTACATCGAAATCATAGCCCAGATGGCAATAAGAAGTCATCAAGGCCGACAAACACATGACATCCTCTGCAGTACTCTTCACCTTCCGACTTAAGGCGTCTGCTATCAAGTTTGCTTTACCTGGATGGTACTCAATTTCACAATCATAGTCTTTGAGTAAGTCCATCCACCTTCTTTGCCTCATATTCAACTCTGCCTGAGTAAATAAGAACTTCAGGCTCTTATGGTCCGTATATATAGTGAAGGACGTGCCATACAAGTAATGCCTCCAGATCTTCAAGGCAAATATGATAGCCGCCAGTTCCAAATCATGCACTGGATACCTAGCCTCGTGTGGCTTCAGCTGCCTCGATGCATAAGCCACTACATGCTTATCTTGCATTAACACACAGCCCAAACCCTGCAGTGACGCATCCGTATACAAGGTAAATCTCTCATTTTCAGACGGAATCACCAGTACAGGCGCTGTAGTCAAGCGACGCTTCAGTTCTTGGAAGCTTTCCTCACAAGCTTCAGACCAATAGAAGGGGACTCCTTTCTGAGTCAGTTGTGTCAGGGGTTTGGCAATCTTCGAGAAACCTTCGACGAAACGTCGGTAATAACCTGCCAAACCGAGGAAACTCCGTATTTCTGGTACAGAAGTGGGTGCAACCCACTCCAACAAAGCTTCGATCTTCCTGGGATCCACAGATATCCCCTGGCTAGATATGACATGGCCTAAGAATACCACGCTGTCCAACCAGAACTCGCACTTACTAAGCTTTGCATATAGTTGATGATCCCTTAGGATCTGAAGCACTATCCTCAAGTGTCTTACGTGCTCTTCTTCCGTCCGAGAGTAGATAAGTATGTCGTCAATGAAGACTATGACGAACTGATCCAAATACGGCTGGAACACCCTGTTCATCAAACTCATGAAGACAGCTGGGGCATTCGTCACTCCAAAAGGCATAACCAGGAATTCATAGTGCCCATATCTTGTCCTGAAAGCCGTCTTTTGAACATCGTCTTCTCTTACTCGAATCTGATGGTACCCCGACCTCAGATCGATCTTACTGTAGAGCCTCGTACCCTGCAACTGATCAAACAAGTCATCGATTCTCGGAAGTGGATACTTGTTCTTGACTGTGGCCTTATTCAGTTGCCTATAGTCAATGCATAGGCGCATCGATCCATCTTTCTTCTTAACAAATAAGACAGGCGCACCCCATGGCGATACGCTAGGGCGTATGTAGCCCTTGTCAAGGAGCTCCTGCAACTGCATCTTTAACTCCCTTAACTCAGCTGGTGCCATCCTATATGGGGCACGAGAAATTGCAGACGTCCCTGGTAGTAGCTCAATCCCAAATTCGACCTCTCTCGTCGGTGGGAATCCGGGAATCTCCTCCGGAAAGACATCAGCAAACTCTGCCACTACGGGCACATCCTCAACCTTTAACTCCTTCTTCTTTTCCGTCACATCAATAGCATAAATAAGATATCCTGAATGACCTTGTTCCAATAACTGTGCCATCTTGACAGCCGATACCAACGGAATCTTTGGGCGAGAACCATCCCCAAAGAATGTCCACTGGACTCCCACATCAGATCTGAATCGGACAGTCCTTTGCCTGCAGTTAACGACCGCCTGATACTTGTTCAGAACATCGATGCCCACAATGCAATCGAAGTCTGTCATTCCTAGCACAATCAAATCTGATCTTAACTCATTATCCTCAAAATAAATGAGGCCATCATAGATAATCTGATCCGTAGCCAAACTTCTTCCTGCGGGGGTCGAGACTAAAAGAGGCATGGGCGACGGAAAAGTGCATATGTGGTGCCTTTCAACAAAACTCGTCGACACAAAAGAGTGTGACGCACCTGTGTCTATCAATATAAGAGCAGGGTGCGTAAATAAAAGACACGTACCCGCTATCACCTCCTCTGGAGCCGCTGTAGCCTGCTCCCTTGTCAAAGCATACACCTGACCCTGAGGTGGCCCCGTGGGCTGACCTCCATACTGCCTCGGTGCGAAAGGTGGTCTGTGCGGTGCTGCTCTGTCCGCAGGTCTCCCCGCAGAGTTCTGCTGTCTTCCCCTGTTGGGACACTGTCGAGCGAAGTGGCCTCTGTCGCCACAGACATAGCAGCCAACGCAGTCCTTTGCCAAATGTGATAGTCCACATATAGTGCACTGAGCTCTTCCAGATCTATCTCCCTGAGGCTGTCCTCTCCCAGATGGAGTGTCATTCCTACCCTTCCCTTTCCATCGATTCTCGGGCCTCTTGCCACTGAATCTCGATGCTGACGTGTTCCCCCTAGGCTTAAACTGATCACCCCTGGGCTTCAAGTGGTCAGAAGTAGATTTCGGAGGGGGTGCTGGAGGTGGCACTGCATCAGGATATGCACCAACTCCCAACTCAGCTAACTCAGCTCGTGAGAGTGCATCATCAAAACAAGCAGGGCCATAAGTGATCACCCTGTCATACAGTTCAGGCCTCAAGCCCTTCATGAAGTTCCGCATCTTCGCTTGAGTGCTTGCAGCAATGTGTGGCACATAACGTAGCAAGGAGCAGTAATGCAAAGCATAATCAGATACAGGCATGGTACCTTGTCTTAAACTGGTAAACTCATCCTCTTTGGCCTGTCTTGCAGCGGCTGAGAAATAGCGGTTCAGAAACCGCGTTCGGAACATCTTCCAATTCACCTCTTGTCCCTGAGCCTCTTGCTCAATCACTGTGGTTTTCCACCACATCAGTGCTTTCTTGGATAGCTGAAATTCTGCTAACCGGATCCAGGCCGTCTTTGCACAAGGCGCTGCCACAAATATCTGTTCAATTCTCTCCAACCATTCCTCCGCTTTCTCTCCTGATTCAGTTCCCTCGAACATCGGAGGCCGATACATCATAAACTGAGCCAAGCTCAATTCCCCAGGTAGCAACTGCTGTTCAGAGGGTTCCTCACCCAAGGCTGGGGGGTGGCAATGGATTCGTACGCCCAGCACTTGCGTTTACACTAATGGCGTCTCCCACTTCTATATTTGCTGCCATGCTGCAACACAAGGGTTAATAACAACACCAAAAGCAGTTCATAAAGCACATCGTTAGATAATTAAACATGTTAGCATAACTTAGAAACTTCATATGCAACATACATATAAAACATGTTCAAAAGTAAGCACCTAGCCAACTTATCGCTAAGGCTACCCTTCACTCATTCCCGAGTTATCTAACCACTGCTCTGATACCACTAATGTGGGGTCTTCCCACCTTAACAGTGATTACTAAACATAAAAAAAAAATTAATCATGCATTGGTAACGTCTTAAGGATTCGGTTGTTACATGAGCTAACAGGATTACAGGCCAAAAAGTTACAAAACTTCAACATAATTCATTACATTCCAAAAGAATGTCATTTAGATTTACACTACTCCTAGAGTAGGTACTAATCATAACTTGAAATTCTAAACGTTCCTGAGTCCCTCGTAGCTCACTGCCTCAACCCGACCCTTAGTCCTTTCATCCAAAAGCGTACCTACAGGGACAACACATCATGAGCATATACAATTTCACTTAACCACATATAAACATTATAGTAAATGCATGAAATCTTAGTTAAGTAAATATGCTGGTTATTCATTAACTTCTTATTGTTGTCCCTGATTCATAATCATGCATATGGGGCACCTTACCCCGTGGCACCTTACCACAATAACATCGCATGGCCTCTTACCATGTGGGGCACCTTACCCCGTGGCACCTTACCACAATAACATCGCATGGCTACTTACCATGTGGGGCACCTTACCCCGTGGCACCTTACCACAATAACATCGCATGGCTACTTACCATGTGGGGCACCTTACCCCGTGGCACCTTACCACAATAACATCGTCATATAAACATCGTTTACACATCATCATATAAACATTGTATACACATTATCATATAAACATCGCATAAACATCATGATTTCATCGTATACATATTCATGCTATAAATGCATAGTCATAGTGTAAGGATGTATTTTACCGTCCGATGCCCGTACGTCTCTTACGTACCTTTTCAAAAAGAGGAGGAGTCAACAGACTTATCTCCTTGATTGTGCTGGTACCTGGGGTGGCTCTACACAATCACATAATACAATATTAGGCACCTCATATTAATCCGGAAACAAAACTTAAATTAAAACCACATAAATCCTTAAACATCATCTCGCGATCGATCGTCCAAGAGCCCCGATCGATCGCGAGATGCTACTGCCTCGCATACCAAAAAATTTTAATCCGGGATCGATCGCCTCAAAATTGGCGATCGATCGCCACAACTCACTGGAACGTCGCGATCGATCTTGCCTTCTTGGCGATCGATCGCCAGCCCTGTTCCTTTGAGCGATTTTCCAGAATTACTTGGCACCGTTAATCATACCCTTAAAACTAACATGTAAGACATAATACATGCCAAAGCCAACATGCTAGTAGTTGCACTACACTACCCTGAGTGTATCCAATTCAAATTTACGCCTTAAACATAAGTCCACATGCATAAACGTCGACCACTTATACAAGCACCGGGTCAACTTTTCTGGAAACAGGGCATCACAACTTCTACCCAGATTTTCGAGCACTACTTTTTATAGCAACGATTCTCACATATAAACCATGCAACATGTTCCAACATATATGCTAGGGGCTTCATAAAACATCTATGTAAGCACGTAAATTCAAGTTTTCATAAAACTTAAGCTAGCATGCATCCTAACATCCTCATAAACTTTGAGCTCATCCAACTTACAGAAAAACAGGGCATCCCATCATTACCCAGATTTTCGAACACCTATTTCCAAGTCGGAAATCTAACACATAAAGCATGCAAGTTACTTAACAAGACATGCTAGAAGCTTCATAAACATCATATAAAAGTACTCATAACAAGAGTTCATCAAACCCTACACTATCATACCAAATATACTACAAAGAAAACATGTGCTTGAACTCTGAAATCTGGGAAAAGAATGACTCCTCACCACTTTTTGGCACGACTTTCCTTCAAGAAAAAGAACAATAAAACGTGATCCTCTTCTTCCTACTTGCTGTCTGAGTGTTTTTAGAGGGTTTGGAGAGAAGGAGGAGAGTTTGGAGGAGATGGAGTGAGTAAAGAAGATGGACCAAAAGTCCTCCCTGGCCACTCTGCTTTCCGAAAATAGGGGTAGGGGTATGGGTTGTGGCCAAGTGGGGGGGGAGGGTGGTTGCATGTAGGGTGCTTTTGTGGTGTTTAATTGTATCCCGTTATTTCTTATGATGTATAAAAATAATTTCCCTTGATATTTCACAATTGCACTACATCATCACAACAATTAGAAACCCGTAACATGCAACCTAAACCATATCATCATATCATAATTATAACCCCCAATTAAAATACCACGACCCTCTTAATTACATCATAATTCATCATCGTAGCACATAATCATATATCATTTCGGGGGTATTACATAATCCTTAATGGATTTTTATTGTGGCAATTAGGATTGATTGCGGTTTTGGGACTTCCGGGGATTTTAAATCCGGTTTTTGGAGTCGTTGGACCCAAGGGATGAGATTGTATTCTCGTCGTGGTAATAACTTTGGAGTTTGGTCTTTGATGGGATTTGGGGTCCGGAGTACTTTGTACTGGGGCTGGTAATAGAGATAGAGTTTGGGAGGTAATTATCGAAAACAGATGACCTTTAATGAGTCATGATGTATTTGTGGAAGGATTGATATTTTCAAGTTTTGGTACTATATATACCAAGGACTCGGTATTCCGTCATTTGGCACGAAACCCTTCCCTCTCTACGCTCAAACCCTTCCCCCATTTCCCCTCTTTTGCTCTTGGAAGAAAATCGTTGGGAGCTTGGTTCGGGAGCCGATTTTTCGAAGATAATCAAGTATTAATCTTCCCCTCGTCTTTGTCTTCGATTTGGTAGTGGTATTGTAGATTTTGGTTGGGTTTTGAGTTGGTTATGGAATTTGGGGATTTTTGGTTAAAATCCATAGTTGAGTTTTTGGAGTTTTTATTGGTTTTAAATGGAGTATTTGAGGTGTTGGAGGTGTACGGGGTGTTGGTTTTGAGTTGGGTGTCAAAAACACCATGGAAGCTCGAATTTTTCGGAAAATCGCAGGTCGCGATCGTTCGCCGAGGAGGGCCGATCGATCGCGACGAGCAGTTCAATTTTTGGTGACGTTGAACAGTGCGGGCGATCGATCGTGTGGTCTCGGTGATCGATCGCGAGCGGGTTGGCGATTGATCTGAAGGATTGGTGATCGATCGCGAAAAGAGGCGCTGTTTGGCTACTGGATGGGGGCGATCGATCGCGATGAAATCGGAGATCGATCGTCGCTCACAGAATGTTGTTTTTTCAAAATTTTGGAAAAATGTCGGGATTTTGGAATCGAGGTTTGAGGGGCCCGTTTTTGGGGCAATGTCTACATTCCAATGGGAATGCTATACTTTTAAAAGGGATTGGTTGGAGCCAAATTTTAATAAAACGGAATTCTCTGTTGAGTTTTTGGCTATCGTTTAAATTTTTAAAATGGTATATTTTGGGTATTATGCATGCTTAGCCGGGGGCTTTTATTTTAGTAATCGTCATGGATGGATGATAGGTTTGGAAGTTGTGAATGTGCTTGGGCACGTGATTGCATGCCTATGTTTAATTGAGAGTTATTTGCATGTTAGCACTTAACTCATCGGGTCGTGGGACTCCGGCAAGGTTGGACTCGAACTACGGTATTATAATGTACGTATGACTACGAGCATATCTTCAATATATTATTGATCCGTGATATAATATAGTTGTGTCGAATTGATGGATAACGGAAATGGAATACAGTTACATAGAATTGGTCGATAATATCAATTGTATGGTGCCGCTATGGAATGAGTGATATTTGGATGTTGTCACCATGGAGCGAACATCAGTTATGAATGCTGCTGCTATTGAGCAAGCGAGGAAATGGAACCATTGGTTAGATATCTAGAATATCTGTAATGACTGGAGAATGAAATAATTTTATCGATATTGGAATTGGGAAAGGATTAGTTAATCAATGTAATGTTTAACTGGCTATTAGGGATTTGATGATTTTGGTTATTTTGAGAACAGTGACAGTACAGGGGATTCCCGGATGAGGATGATGCCATCCAGGGAGTATCTTTTATATTTCATGGCATTTACATTTTTGTAAATTATGAATTATGTTATTGTGATATTGGTTTGGTGGTATTGGTATGCTCACCCCGTGTGGGGTTGTCTCTGTTCGGACAGGTGAACAGGTTCGTGGTTGGCTTTGGAGTTGAACTCGAGCTGTGGATTGGAGGCACCTCCAGGATCGAGGCACCAGAGCTGGGAGTACGGTATTTTATACATTACGTACACATACGTTTATTTGGTGCTCGCTTGTGAGCAGTGTATATGTGTACATGGGTTGTATGAAAGGCAAGCATCTTTCTCTTTTCATTTATTTGTAGTATGCAATTAATTGGGAATTGCTAAATGAATTGAGAATGTAATTAGTGTATTTCAAGGGTACATGATATGTTAAATGGTTTAGTTGGGGAAACTGGAAATGACATGGAATGAAATAAACGGAGAAATCTTATTATTGATATATTATGCTAAGTTAGCATATGGTTATTTCCCAACATAGATGGTTACATGTACATGATTATGAGATTAATACACTAATTACGGGTTAAGGGCACGGGGGTCCTTACATTAGCGGTATCAGAGCCAGGTTTGCTCTTGCTGTTTAGGGCCTGGAACATGCTGATAGGAATGAGTAGCACATATTTATGCATGATGGTAGTTAGTGTTGTGCGACACAGCTATTTGCTTATGTGCTTTTATGATATGGGATGTGGTATTGCTAACCATGGTGGTTGCAGGATCATATGGAATACGATGAGATGAGATTGATGGGAACGGATTGCACTTGATATGAAAGTGTTTTAAGAATTTGATGTTGTAGGAAAAATCAGGAAATATGAAACATTATAAGCTGTCTGAGGATAGGAATGGTGGATAACAGACAGTGGAATATTCGGGTATGATTTCCATATGATTATGAGATTTCAATTGATATTGAGCATGCAAATATATTGCAATTAGAGCCTGCTACGGGTATATCACCAGCGATGGATCCTAATATTTGCCGTTCATATGTCGAAGCGAAGGTTAATGCCGCTGTCATATCATAGAGAGGGATATTATTGAGCCGCCGATATAACGTAGTAGGATTTGTGGACTTTTGTGCTAACCTTGATGCAGGTGTATGAAAATATCGGTGAGATTATACGGAATGGGCATCACTTCTTAAGTCCAAAGGGACAATGTGCATTGTACGGGGTCACCTCTTGCACCTACGGGGCATGTGGCACATGCATTGTACGGGGTCACCTCTTGCGTCTATAGGGCATGTGGCACGTGCATGGGAGGGGCTCTTGGGCCTGCGGAACAAGGCGATACATTTCTGATTATGCCGCTGTTGTGTCGAAGCGATGATACATGCCACTATCACGTCGAAGCGATGCTACCACCATAAAGTCAAAGCGATTATGCCGCTGTCGTGTCGAAGCGATGATACATGCCGCTGTCACGTCGAAGCGATGATGTCGCTGTCATGATGTAGCGATGCGATCGGGAACAAAGTGCTGCATTTAATGTGAGCCACCTCTTGGGTCCGAAAGGAACAAAGTGCTACATGAATGTTAGTACCTCTTGAGTCCATGATTATGCCGCTGATTGTATGGCGATGGTTCTTGCCGCCGATTGTATAGCGATGGTTTATGCCGCTGATTGTATGGCGATGGTTCTTGCCGCCGATTGTATAGCGATGGTTCATTCCGCTACATCTATTGGCGATGGTTGTCGCCGGGTATTCATAGCGATGGTTCATTCCGCTATTCTGTTGGCGATGGTTTATGCCGTCGGGTATTCATAGCAATGGGTTATTCAGCTATTCTGTTGGCGATGGTTCATGCCGCCAGGTGTTAAATAGCAACGGGTCATTCCGCAATTCTATTGGTGATTTATGCCGCCGGGTATTATATAGCGATGTGTCATTCCGCTACATCTATGGCGATGGTTCATACCGTCGGGTATCTCTGTAGCGATGGTTCATTCCGCTACATCTATGGCGATGGTTCATACCGCCAGATATATATGGTGATGTTTTATGCCGTTGACTCTATGGCGAGGAATCATGCCGCTGATTCTATAGCGATGGGTTATACCGCTATGTACGTGGCACTGGATTACGCCACCTACGAGCGACGAGTGCCACTTGCGTACCACTGGTGGGCGATGGATACAGGTATGCCGCTATCTTGTTAGCGATGAGGTATGGTGTATTACTGTTTTATTAGCATTATTGTGGATACCATATGTTGAAATATACCGTCATGTGTTTGACGATGAGATTTTAGATATCATGTGTTGGCATATACCGTCACAGGATGACAATGACATAGCGAATGTTCTATGTGGACGTGTAGCATCGTTTTGATGAATAATACGTCTGGGCGTATGTATTTAGTCGTATGGTTTGAATGCCGATGGTGAGCACAAGGTGATGTCTACGTCACGGGTTGACGAGACCGTTACGCCGAGCAGGTTTGGTCGATGGATTATTGGATGCATTGTACCGGTGAGGGTACCGCATCATGTAATAGAGGTAAATATTTTCGAGTAGTGATACCTTTGGGTATACTCGCTGGAATGGCTAAGGCCAAGTGATTGGTGGTAAGAGTAGTCATTGAGGAAACTACTCGCTTGTCGCTGTGATGTGTGGTAGACATGGTCACATCCACCCTGAGGGTGTGGAATAAGTCCTAATGGATTAGGATTGCATTGTGGTTGTGCAAGGACACCGGGATGTCCACTATACTTTGGTGTTTTAGTGAAATATTGGGTGATGATCCACTACTCTAATGGTTGTATGGTATGGCATACCGGGATGGGACGTATGGCATGTTGATAAGTTTGGTACAAACCTATAGGAGCAGCGAACCGTATTGTTGCGGTGCTTTAGTGTGCTTGTGATAGCCATTATACTGCTCGTTGGATTCGAGTTTGGTGAATCGTATGGTGATACGATGGGGGTTATGGTAGACTCTTGTAGTCTCCTCCTGGTATGATAAATGAGGCAGGGAGTACCTCACGGGGACGTTTATACGTCAAATGTTTCGAGGGACTTGTACTGGGACAAGTCAGTTTTGTTGGGAGTACCAACGTGAGTGTCGCCAAGTCATTGTTGGTTCTGGTTGAGAATCCTTACATATAGAATGCAATGGGGGACACAATTGGAATTGTGGAATATAGCTAGTGGGGTAACACTACTATATTGATTTTATCTCTTGGAGAGATTTGGATTGTACTTTCATGGAGACAGCTGGTATCGGTCATGTGTTGATTGTAAATCGGCCATGGTAAACATTACTGGTGTTGGACCGAGTAATGGATTTCTTACCTTTCGGTGAGACGTTCGAGGAGACGTCTCCGAAGAAATGCTCGATTGTGGAGTACTATGGCGTTAGTACAGAGCATCATTAGGATGAGTATACATGGCGTATACGGGTTTTGATTGGGTAATAGTGGCATTGATGCACTATTCTAACTAGTTGTGTATTTCTGCGTTCCGGGATATATTTTGGTATAAATATATCCAGGTTTTCCGAACGGTGGTTCGAGGTTGGAGGGTCATGGGTTCATGACACTTTCCTTGTGAGGAAGGCGGTATTGATATACCTACCGGTTGAATCTTTTAGGAGATTCGTTCTTTTGGTTTGTGTGGTGTTGATGTTAGGATCACACCATTGGTCGTTGGTCTGTCAATCATTGTTCTCCGTGTGGTGAGAATAGCTGGAGATTGACAGTGGGTTTTGGGACTTTGGGTATGTTTGGAGGTACCTGAGTCTATTGTATTGAGTATGCATGTTGTGTTGGTACTTAGTCATGTATACCAGTGTACGGATGCCAGCTTTTATTTAGTCCTCGTCGAACATCGGGTCAGTATGCTTGGATGAGTGAATCTCCGATGTGAGATTGTGGCACTTTGAGATTGTTAATCTCGATGGCACGATGTATTCTGATGAATGATCGTGAGGGTTGGTTGACTTCCCCTGAGGAGGGATTGTCATACTTTAGGCCATGGTAATTCATTTTTGGGTAATTTGATAACATCCTTGTGTTAGGATCGTTGAATCCTAGGGTAAACGAGGGATGACCATGTTGTGGATTTGTTAGGTGTCGCGGTTGACACGTATGGCGGGAATGCAATTGATTGTTCTTGCATGTCCTTTCGGGAATTTGAGACCTTGTAGAGTCTCGACGATGTGTTGGACCAAGACGTGATTTCTTGGAACTTATGGATGTGGACATCTTTAGAGATGTGTTTTGTGTTGATCGGTAGCGATGAATTGCCCGATCCGTGTTGCAATGTGGTGCAACTACTCCTTTGATGGAGATGGATTTGGAAAGAGGAATCGATGTAGTTTCGGTACACTGTTGTGTACTGGTGGTCACTTTGGTAACGATGTATGTTTAAATGTCGTAGGCTAAATCGTAAGGATATCACCGAGGTGATATCTATTTTGGGATCATGAATGATTCGTTTGATTTGCAGATAGGGTTGGCTGAATGCTTTTGAAATGGTTAGCATCTGGGAAATGCTGGCGTCTTTCTTTGAGTTTATGATGGTTTGGGAGATTTACTCCATTCCAGGATTTGGTGCGAGGTCGATGTCCTCACGGTTGGTGTGTCGTTCATGATATGTTCGTGATTCGACGGTGTAGATCCGTCTTGATTATGTGGTTTTGGCTGTACATGGAGTACGCCTGTGCAAATTTCGGGAACGAAATTTTATTAGTGGGGGATAATTGTGATGCCCGGGGATTAATGATGTTAATCCCGGTGTGGTAATAATCCTTAATGGATTTTTATTGTGGCAATTATGGATTGATTGGGTTTTGGGACTCCCGGGGATTTTAAATCCTGTATTTGGAGTCGTTGGACCCAAGGGATGAGATTGTATTCTCGTCGTGGTAATAACCTTGGAGTTTGGTCTTTGATGGGATTTGGGGTCCGGAGTACTTTGTACTGGGGCTGGTAATGGAAATAGAGTTTGTGAGGTAATTATTGAAAACAGATGACTTTTAATGAGTCATGATGTGTTTGTGGAAGGATTGGTATTTTCAAGTTTTGGCAATATATATACCAAGTGGACTCGGTATTCCGTCATTTGGCATGGAACCCTTCCCTCTCTCCTCTCTCTCTACGCTCAAACCCTTCCCCCATTTCCCCTCTTTTGCTATTGGAAGAAAATCGTTGGTAGCTTGGCTCGGGAGCCGATTTTCTCGAAGATAATCAGGTATTAATCTTCCCATCGTCTTTGTCTTCGATTTGGTAGTGGTATTGTAGATTTTGGTTGGGTTTTGAGTTGGTTATGGAATTTGGGGATTTTTGGTTAAAATCCATAGTTGAGTTTTTGGAGTTTTTATTGGTTTTAAATGGAGTATTTGAGGTGTTGGGGGTGTATGGGGTGTTGGTTTTGAGTTGGGTGTCAAAAACACCATGGAAGCTCGAATTTTTTGGAAAATCGCAGGTCGCTATCGATCGCCGAGGAGGACCGATCGATCGCGACTAGCAGTTCAATTTTTGGTGACGATGAACAGTGCGGGCGATCGATCGCGTGGTCTCGGCGATCGATTGCGAGCGGGTTGGCGATCGATCGCGAGGATTGGCGATCGATCACGAAGAGGCGCTGTTTGGCTACTGGATGGGGGTGATCGATCGCCGCTCACAGAATGTTGTTTTTTTCAAAATTTTGGAAAAATGTCGGGATTTTGGAATCGAGGTTTGAGGGGCCGTTTTCGGGGCAATGTCTACATTCCAATGGGAATGCTATACTTTTAAAAGGGATTGGTTGGAGCCAAAGTTTAATAAAACGGAATTCTCGGTTGAGTTTTTGGCTATCGTTTAAACTTTTAAAATGGTATATTTTGGGTATTATACATGCTTAGCTGGGGGACTTTGATTTTAGTAATCGTCATGGATGGACGATAGGTTTGGAAGTTGTGAACGTGCTTGGGCACGTGATTGCATGCCTATATTTAATTGAGAGTTATTTTCATGTTAGCACTTAACTCATCGGGTCGTTGGACTCTTGCAAGGTTGGACTCGAACTACAGTATTATAATGTACGTATGACGTACAAGCATATCTTTAATATATTATTGCAATTGTGGTGCGTGATATAATATAGTTGTGTCGAATTGATGGATAACGGAAATGGAATACAGTTACATAGGATTGGTCGATAATATCAATTGTATGGTGCCGCTATGGAATGAGTGATATTTTGGATGTTGTCGCCATGGAGCAAACATCAGTTATGAATGCCGCTGCTATTGAGCAAGCGAGGAAATGGAACCATTGGTTAGATATCTAGAATATCTGTAATGACTGGATAATGAAATAATGTTATCGATATTGGAATTGGGAAAGGATTAGTTAATCAATGTAATGATTAACTGGCTATTAGGGATTTGATGATTTTGGTTATTTCGAGAACAGGGACAGTACAGGGGATTCCCGATGAGGATGATGCCATCCAGGAAGTATCTTTTATATTTCATGGCATTTACATTTTTGTAAATTATGAATTATGTTATTGTGATATTGGTTTGGTGGTATTGGTATGCTCACCCCGTGTGGGGGCTGTCTCTGTTGGGACAGGTAAACAAGTTCGTGGTTGGCTTTGGAGTTGAACTCGAGCTGTGGATTGGAGGCACTTCCAGGATCGAGGCACCAGAGCTGGGAGTATGGTATTTTATACATTACGTACGCATACGTTTATTTGGTGCTCGCTTCTGAGCATTGTATATGTGTACATGGGTTGTATAAAAGGCAAGTGTCTTTCTCTTTTCATTTATTTGTGGTATGCAATTAATTGGGAATTGCTAGATGAATTGAGAATGTAATTAGTGTATTTCAAGGGTACATGATATGTTAAATGGTTTAGTTGGGGAAACTGGAAATGACATGGAATGAAATAAACTGAGAAATCTTATTATTGGCATATTATGCTAAGTTAGCATATGGTTATTTCCCAACATAGATGGTTACATATACATGATTATGAGATTAATGCACTAATTACGGGTTAAGAGCAAGGGGGTCCTTACAACATCATAATTATAAATCTTGCACATGCATGAACATGTAGCACATTGCATGGTACATGGCAACACAATCCTCCATCTTACACCTAGTTTGCATCACTTTCATTTTTTTCAAGGCACATTTCTCTCTTCTTCAAGACAAGTCTTGTTCATCTCCTCCCCCTTATTTTTGAAAATTCCACATCCTTCTCCCTTCAATTTTGATCCTCAAATTGATGGGAAGACACACGCAAGAATAGATTTCAGAAGCAACACGCATAACATTGAATGGTGGATGTTTGAAGCAACATTTTTTTAAAAGGAGCTGCTAATAGAGGGAGTTCAAGTTTGGGTCGATTTTGGGTACTGTTTTGATACCCAATCTTGAATATAAAGTGAGGTATAACATGAATCTTGAGTTTTATCAATTTCCATGTAGGATTAAGGGTTGAATTTTGATGCATTGACATGAGAATTGTAGTGAAATTTTGCTGTTAAAATGTTCCGGAGATTTGAGTGCACTTATAGTATGTTAATTCGAATTTTGAGTATAGTTATGTTTCGAAATTTTGTAAGGTCCTCATACCGTATTATCGGATATCATGGTTAATTTCTCAAAAATTATGTTATTTATCTTATGTTAATCATATGGTTGAGAAAGAACATGAGAAATAGTATATTTTGATAACAGCTCAACATCATACTTAACATTGTGTAAATGTGATGTTGAGATTTGATAATGTTAATTAAGTACAACCTGTCCATTAATTTGTCACGTTAGAAGTTAATTAATGAGAGTATAATGTAATTAATGAGAGTGGAAATTGACCTGGTATAAATCAATTGACAGTCGGGTCAGAACATGGTGAACGGGCAAATATATATATATCTTGAAATATTTGGATTCACACCGAAATTTGGTTAAAATAATTTAGTAAATATAAAATTTGTATTAAATTTGTAGATTTAATTTTTTTTGTGATTGACATGAGGACGGAAAGTTAGGTGTGGACTGTACATGTAATGCACATGCACCAGTACATCGGTGACACCCCGATGTTCATAATTGGTCAAGAATTAATATATATCGGTGTAGGACATAAAACATATAGTAAAACGTGTAAAACACACACAGATCGCGGAGATGCACTAAAAGGTGTGAAAACATGCACACCTTCGCGACCACCGACCACCGCGTGTATATCTGCTCCGTTCGCCACCATACGACCACCTATCGAGGAGACTGACCTACAACCATGTTGACAACTCAGAGGTGCATATTTCCATACCAAATAATCAAAGTTTAAGTTCCGAAAAGTTGTTCGATTTTACTCTGGAATGAAGACCATCGTGTGACCTAGGGATTCTGCGCTTTTGGTTCTATTTCTTTGATTCTACAACAAATTGGACGAAGCCAAAGCACCGAATCTCTTCCTTGCACATGGATGAAGCTTTCTGAACTGGTTGTCGCCTGTAACGTCAGAGCTCGCCGGAACCGGCTGAAACCGTGCATGAACTGTGCAAAAATTGGGTAAAAATCTGATAAGCAATTTTTCCGACTTTGCTTCGGTAATTACTAGTTAATTTGGACTATAATTGTTGAATAATAATTTGAATTGGTGAAAAATAAGTTAGCAAATTAAATTGTGATGTAATCGCATCAATTTAATTACCATAAATTGGTAAAGTTGTGACTAAAATTGATAACCAAGTTTTGGTGATTAGTTTTCTAAATTGTGAATTTATATTGATATACGGTGACTACTTCGGTCCTACAAGCTCAAATTGACCCTTGTATATCGAGAGGGAAAGGTATGTTGCGATCGGGTTACATACGACATGTATCTGTATCAGTTGGTATATGATTTGATGACTTATGTGTCTTACTTGAGATTACGTGGCTACGTGATTTTATTTAAATTATGTGGCATTCATAGCATTCATAATTGCACATTGCTGTATGAAAATAAATGTTTTGTTAATACACACCATGTTTTATACATACATCGATGCATAACATACATGTTGAGCTACGATTCTTTGTTACCCTGTTCGTTTGGATTCGATTAATCACAATGGTTGTACATGGTGCTATGACTGGCATTAAGTGACCTGAAAGGCATAGGGATTCTTGGCCCTTATGATGGCTATGATTTGTTGATACGGGGATTGGTGGCGTTTGCCTACGTCATCCTATGGATTATCCCTATTTGTTGAGATTGTTGTGGATGACGCCTTGCTGACATCATCTGTATGATAGGATATGATGTCAAGAGCTGGGATGTGGTGACGCTTTGACGATGCACAACAGACATTCCTTTGCTTGACATGCTCGAGCTATTGAGACATTTGGACGTTCATTTATTGGCTTCGAGATACCCAGTGGATGGGTGTATGATACCGACATGACATTACATGCATTGCATTTCATTTCATATATTATTTTATAGATACCTGTTGTATTTCTTTTGCTCGTTCCATATTGGGCTATTGCTCACCCCAAGAGAGGTTGTTGTTGTCTTTGTGCGTGGACAAGGACAGGTAATACAGGTGGCCAGGACCCCAAAGAGGGCACATTCGGTGGAAGCCACACTTGAGAGTTTATTCTTCTGTTTATCCCCAAGAGAGGTTGTTGTTGTCTTTGTGCGTGGACAAGGACAGGTAATACAGGTGGCCAGGACCCCAAAGAGGGCACATTCGGTGGAAGCCACACTTGAGAGTTTATTCTTCTGTTTATCCCAGTATTATATGTATATGTCTACCAGGAGTTTATCCGTGGGGTATGTGAGGAGTTTATGTATTTCTAGTTTATTTCAACAAGTGTGGATATCTGTTTAGTAGTTTGATTTGTGTATGCTAGATATGAACTGATGGTTTCTATAAATATTTTCAGTATATCTCTATTGATATTGGTGGTATGTTCCTCGTGCGTTGAGGTCATGCCGAAATTTTAGGGCCACATGTTAATAAATGTTAAACAAATCTTCCGCTGTTTACGCTATAATTATCGATGTGTGCATGATTAGGATTGTGCCCTCACAGTATGGTATCAGAGCATAACTGAGAATGCTCAACTTTTGAGTTTTGTGTACACTTGATAAGCACAAATAATGTGTGCTGTTTGAATTATTTGACTTAGTTGCTCTTATTTGTCTTGGTTTGCCTTGGTTTGATGTTTCATGAGATTGATATTGCTCACGATTTTAATACTATAATATTGTGCATAAAAGTTTATATGTGGCAGCATGAGGTAGGGAAAGAGTATGTACTCCGAGACCTACTAACAAAGAACTGCCGAATGATTTTGAGTTTGTTTGAATAAATTAATTTATAGTATGGATATCGCTTATGGTATCACTGCTATATAAATTGAATGTAAATGAATGTGGTTAGAGCAATGTAATTGCTCCTAAACCTATTGGAATTAATAACATCGAACGGTAGATTTGCCTTGTGATGTGATATGTTCAAAAATTTGAACACTACACATATTGAGCACCGATGTTTCAATATCAATATTATTGATCCATTATCTGTTGATGGGAGTATAATGAATATCATTAGAATGTGCTTGAATCGTTATATGTTGATAAGCTTATTGTTGAAAAATTTATGAATGAGAAAAGAAAATAATAGAAAGAGCCTTGAGAAAAAAGTATTTAAATAAGACCAGAAGTGGCCAATGCTAGAAAAGAAAAATAAGAGAAGCTATATCTGTGCTAACATTTGAACATTACATGATTATACTCTCTTCTTTGTGATATCCTAACTTTCTTTGAAGCCGACACCTAGGCCTAACATTACAAGCTTAAAAAGTTCTTGTGATCCAAGTTTAGGGAGTAACTACATTAGTGGAGAAGTTGTTTGAAAAGTAGGCTTGTGGGGTGCTCAAAGATAATCTTAACTTCCATTGATAAGCATGTTTTGATCTATGAAATTTGCATGAAACTTGAAAGTGACAATAGCACACATGCGCGTTCTGAATTTGAGACATGTTGCTTGATTTATGAGAAAACACAACTTGTTAAACTTTTGGGTTAATTCTTGTTTGTCTATAAGTGGGATGTCCGAGCTACATAATTGACTATGAATTGGTTCATTTGAATTATCAATATTGAACTCTACATTTTGAGCTTATTGTTTGCTCGAGAACGATCAAGTCTAGTTTAGGGAAGTTGATAAGTGTGATTTTTACACTTATTTTGCTATGAAATTATAGGGATTTTTTTATGGATTCATGGACGATTTTAAGCTTTTTGGTATATATTTATTGATTCAGGAATTTAGGTCCAAATGCATAAAAGTAGATGACATAAGCTAAAAATGATGAAAAGGACCAAATCTAGCGAACACGTTGAAGAAAGGATTAAATCTCGAAAGCTAAAAATGAAAATCAGCGATCGATCTTGGATTCATTGCCGATCGATTGTACACGAGCGAAGCTGAGCAACAAAAAATTATATTCCATGATCGATCAACAGCATCACATCGATCTATCACGGAAGTGCGTACATTGAAGAAAATATTTTTAATCTCGACGACCGATCGACAGGTTGTTGGAATATCAGCCTCCATCCCACACCAGCATATACCATCATAAACCATTGAAGAGGAAGACAATCCGGGAGAGACAGGAGGACGCAGCGACGCAAGGAGTCATCACCTAGCGTTATTTCGTATTTCTAGACTCTGTTCTTCATTATTTTCATTTTTTTAATTTGTAATGTGTTGTAAAACATATTTTACATTATTATTTGGCCATGATTGTTGGCTATGTTTTGTTATCAAGACTAGGAGATCTCATGTTTGAACCATTGATTTAAATTAAGGTTTTTGATTGATTCTCACAATTCTATGTGCATAATTTATTGATCATCATGCTTTTAACAGGTTGATTACCTTTGAATGAATTTATATATCGTAATTGACTTGACCATATGATATTAAAATACTACATAATAAATTAGGCCGTGGGTTTTAGATTGAGACTGGCCACGTAAAATCTAGCACATGTGTGATAGCAATAGATTTAACAAAATCAAAAGCTAGTAGTTTTCGTAAAATCGTCATACAATATTGAGTGTTAAATAAGTGCATGATCATTGCCTTTTTGCATCTTAATATTGATTTGTTATAGCTTGACCATAGTATAACAAGTGCATTAGAAAAACCTGTCACCTTAGAACGTATGAATTTAAATCTTAATAATAGGCGAATTATGGGGTATTACATGGGTGAACCGAAGTCTTGATAATTGTATCTACTGATTTCTATACCCGTCACTACTTTTTGGGGGGAAATAATTGTGTCATTAGTTAATTTAATATAATTTTTATCACTAATTAGAGTATGCTAAATATAGTTAGACTACTTGAGTTTGGTACTTATTTTCTAGTCCCTGTGGGTTCGACAACCTGATCTTAATCATATATAATAAAACTTGACACCGTGCACTTACTGTATAATCGTGCTACACTGAGAATTATTGTTTAAATAAATCACGATCAATGATCGACTTGTTGACAAAGGAGATTCAAAACTACTTGTGATTAACACTCTACATGCACCTTCTGCTTCACATAATTCTCTTGCTAAACTCCTTAACTTTGAATTGTATGCACCTGAAATCAAGCAAAACTTCCTCTCCAACAACCTCAGTATACATCAATGCATAACGGGGGTGAATGAGAAAAGGGTTGGGACTTTCAAGAAGTACAAGGCAAATAAGCATAGTCTTCGAGTCGTCAAGTGGAAAGAGGTAGAAAATGAGACCATGCATGAACTACCATGATGATCACACTTTTCTTTAACAAAAAAATTATTATCAATTTAAAATCAATGTGCGAATATACCGCAAGAGCACGGTGTCAAGTTTTGTATAGATAATTAAGATCAGGTTGTGGACCCACAGGGACTAACTGTAAGTAACAAATAATATGTTTTTAACTATATTTAACCTACGATAATGAATTAAATAAAATACTAAGAAACTAAATTAACTACTATCCCAACCAAGTCAGTAAAAATAAATGAGAAAATTTCGCTAGAGAATATTATCAAGATGTCGGCTCACCAATGCAATCCCCTACAATTCTCGATTTAATATTCAAATATTTCTAAGGTGACGAGTTCTCTGTAATTATCTAATATACTCTCTCGAGCTATATTAAGCCTAATATCAAATTGTAGTAAGTCACTCTCGTGTACTTATTTAACAATTCAATATTGTATTAAGAATGGTGAAAACTACTAGCTTTCTATTACTAGACATCTATAGTTAACGCACATGCATTTGACTTCATCTCTCGATCTCAGTCTGAAATCCACGGCATGAGTTATTAGTTCCATATCATAAAATCATCTATCAATCTCAATTACGATACTAACATCATTTAAAGGGTAGCTAATCCCTTAAAAGCATCATAAAATATACACAAAGAATTATAAGGATTCAATCAAATAAATAATCATCTAATTATAGGTTCAAAACAAAGGTTTGCATAGCCTCGAAAATAAATTTTGTTCATCATATTTAAAATTACAAAATCAAACCTAAGCATCATTAATAAAAAATAAATCAAAACTAAATTCAAAAGACAAGAATAAACTTCCAGCGTCGACTCCGATTGTAGATCCTCGCTCTTTCTCTTGCTTCCTTCTCGATCGTCTCTTTAACCGCCTTGTTGGGATTGCTACAAAATCCTAGGATGAAGGTTTGGTGGATGGTGGATGTTGGTGAGATGGAAGATGGATGAAGGCTAAATCCTAGGGTAAAAAGTCTGAATAATTTAGTGCATCAACTTATATTTATAGCGGGGGAGGAAAAAGGAAGTGTCATTGTTCGAATCAAACTCAAAAAGGTCATTTTCCAGAATCTGTGCTACCGATCGATCCGTAAGAGCTACCGATCGATCGGTAGCTCCAACTTATTATTTTTCACTGCACGGCCTTCTACCAATTTATCGGTAGATTCTACCGATGGATCGGCAGGTTGCTACAGTAACATTTTCTTTAAAAGTTGAGTTTTCACTGTATCTTCGATCGGTTCACTCGTTCGAGTCTTTTTCGTCATTTTAGCTCATTTTCTTCATTTCCTTGTACTTTCACCTAAATTCCTGAAACATGCAAATTCATATCAAAAAGCATAATATCGTTCAAGAATCATAGTAAATAATACTAGAAAACATAGAAATATAAGTGCAAAAATGGCACTTATCAATTCCCCAAACTTATCATTTGATCGTCCTCGATTAAGGCAGAGTTCATTTCGATATTTGAAACAAATTATTTTATGACTAGCATTATTCTCAGAAATCTCAGTTACACACATACAAAAGTTTGAACAAGACATGTTTTCTCATAAATCAAGCAACACATCTCAAAATCAGAACACGTGTGTGTGTGTGTTATTATCAATCAAAAGTTTCATGCACATCTTCAAGATCAAATCATGTTAATCAAATCAAAGTCAAGATTATCGTCGAGCGTCCCATATGTCTATTTTTAAACAACTTCTTCACTAATGTAGTCACTCTCTAGATTTGGATCAAAATGTCTTTTTAAGCTTGTAATGTTAGGCATTTGGTGTTGGTTTCAAAGAAAATGTAGGATAAGCACAAAAAAGATAATATAATCATATAAAATTTAAATTTTCGCACATATTGAGCTTCTCTTCTTTTTTTTCTAGCCTTGGAAACTTTGAGTCTTATTTATATACTTTTTCTCAAGGCTCTTTCTTTACATTTTTTTTTTCTTTTTCTCATTCATCAATCTTTTTCAATAAGCTCATCAAGATATAACAATTCACGAGCATCAAATGAGATTCATTATACTCCATTAGGGTGAGGATAATTTTTTTCATTTAGGCTCGTAAGGATATGAATAATGAGTTTAAACAAAAATGTTGAATTGGGGCCTAATTATATGCAATGCATAAACTATTCTTTTTCAATAAAGCTCGAAATGGGACACCAGGGATTAATATATATCATGGTAAACTTAAAAGGCTCAAACATGTCAAAGATCGCATAGATCATTTCCAAGTCAAGTTTGTAACTATAAAAATTTCGCCTCAAAGTGTCATAATCAAATGGGTTCTAGGATAACTCTAAGATGCTAAAGACAAATCATCGAGTTCAAAATAATTATCACTATCAACATGCAATCCACAAGATCATGACTCAATGTGCTCGATATATTCCTCATTATTGACATGCTAACTCAACAAAGGATATTCATGTACAAGTCTAACAATCATTAAAATTAAGGTACATATGCACAGTAAGATCAAAATCATCAATGCATAGTCACTACTATAATTCATTATTTTCTCAAGTTTGAACTCATAAAAAAAATTAGCTCATAATAATCGGACGATTCAAGTGTTAATTACAGTACACCGCATGCAGATTAAACAAGTAAAACATGCAAGCAACTCCCCCAAACTTAAATCAAACATTGTCCTCAACGTGTAAGAGAATCAAAAGGGAAACATTAAATTCCCCTGATCAAGACGCTTGCGTGAGGACTGGTAGTGCTTATCGTGTACGCCCAAATTAACCCTTCTCAGTTAACAACAAATTAATGTAGCAGTGTAAGTAGGGATCGATCCCACAGAGAATGACGAATCTTTGTACTAACAAGTGTCAAAATAGGGGGGAATTGAGAGTAGTAATTATCTAAAATTATGTAGGATGCAAGATTGAAATAGTAATAAATCAATTAAAGAGAGATCTCGGTTTCGGTCGACGCTACCACTGGAATTCGCTTATTCATTCATCGATTTTCTCACATATGTAATTTTTATGCATGAATATTCACCTTTGAAGATTTAACTCCTATCCCACCTTAAGTTTAGTTAAATCAAAAACAACATCCAATTTAACCCTTATCGATTAATCAACCCTAACAATAGCAGTTAATATTTAAACTAATGGTAGCATATGAACAAGTAGGATTGGTGAAGCTAAACAACATAAACAGCAGTTATGTTTAATCTAGTCAAAAGTTTTCCCTAGGAATTTAATAACCTCAACAACAGAGAATTATCAATCCTAGTTGCTTCTCAAATTCAATTACACAAATAATTACGGATTTGATATCAAAATTAGCATTAGATTGTATGAAAAATTATTAGGCAGCTAATCTAATAACCAACAATACAATCATGGCAAGAACACAAGAAAAACTTATGATATTCAATAAAGATCACCAATTCAAAACAACAATCTCTTGAATAAATTAAACTCCAATGATTTTGTCTTCCTCAATGGAGAGGATGAGTTTAGCTACTCATAACCAATGCAAAAATAACAAAATAATGTATGAAAAACATAAACAAAAACTAAGAAAAACTAGAAGAATCGCCACGTGTCGAGGTTGAAATCCGTCCTTTGTGTCGAGCCGTCAATCCGTCTTCAAAATTTCAAAGTAAAATATTGTTCTAAGTCTAAGTTATGAATAATAGTCTGAATAATGGTCTAGAGAGGCTGATTCTCGAGTTTATAGAGGTGGGGAGGCTGATGGGGTATGTTAAAATTCATGTAGGAAGAAAAGAAATCAAGACTCCAAAATTTCCAAAACACTGCTGGCGATCGATCGCTACAAGCTAGCGATCGATCGCTAGCTTTATTTTCTTTTCGGCAGATTCATTAGGCGATCGATCGCCTCTTTTTACCCATCGATCATGTGGCTCCAGAAGACTTTGGCGATCGATCGCTCCATTGTACCGATCAATCGCCGACCCGCAGATTTTGTTGCTCAACTTTCTGTCCATAGGCGATCGATCTCCTCCTTCATGCGGTCGATCGCTTCTTCCAAAATTACATTTTTAGCCTTTTTCTTCATCTACTTTGAGTCCTTATCATCTCCAAAGCTTTCCTTGGTCTTTATTTGCCATTTTTAGCTCGATTTCTTCGATTCCACCTACATTTACACAAATATACGATTAGGTAGCTAATGTATTGAATTATCCATGAAAAATACCAAATCGTAGACAATTAAGCACAATAGATGTGTCTATTTCTAGTCATATCAAACACCCACATACTTAATCTTTACTCGACCTTGAATAAATCAGACAAAACTAAAATCTTTTTGTTTGGCTCATAGCATCATAACAAACTAACTTGTCCTCACTTTAATGCCTCAACAATTATAAACATGCATAGTAATGAATGGCGGTGATAAGTTAATAGTGGAACAAGTTTAATCCCTAAACATTTTGTACCCAACAAAGCAGTGAAAGTGCGTGTGTGGTCATAAACAAGTGCCATGTACAAGTTATAGATCCAATAGATGCAAAGCCCACAATAGCTTAAGTCATACACTAACACAAGTATAAGCTCACTTGCACACTCTTCCCCACTATCTTAGCCACTTTGGAAACATGAACCAAGTAGGTCTTAATTAGCTTGTATCTTGGCCTGAGTATTGGCTTATGAAAGAAAGGGTAAAGATGCATCAAACAAGAGAGTATGATGATATGCACAATTAAAACTTCTCTTCTTGCATGAATTTTTTTTTTCAACTTTGTTCATTTTCACACCTTGTATGTTTTTGCAAGGTATATTTCAATCTTTTTCTCTTTTGGGCCTTGGCTCCCCTTGGAGTCATGTTTTTATCTATTTTCTCAAGGCATCCCTTTTCTTTCATGCATTTCATTCTTTTGATAATGAAGCTCACAAACATTCGAATCATTGAATACATAAGTGCATGTGAATGAAACACATCTACTTCCTTCAAAGGTGTGGATTAAAATCATATTTAGGCTTATTAGGGAAGGATGATAAGTTAGTCAAATAATGTCGAATGATGGTCGTTTGCATGCTTAGCATACAACCATTCTTTTGCATTAAAGCTCAAAAAGGGTACTAGTGATTGATTTTCTTTACATGGTAGGCTTGAAAGGCTCAAACGCATCAAAAATCGCCTATATCACTTTCATGTACGCAAGTAGTCTAGACATACGCCTCAAAGAGCATGTAGTTAAGTTCTAGCATGTATCAGAGACTTCTTAAGACTATCACAAAATTCACACAATATTCACTAAGCTATGCGCACTGCACAAGTCATGACAATATTGTGCTAAAAATATTCAACTATTATGTCGAAGCATAATTTACATTAGAGTTCAAAATGTTCCAAAGTTAATAATTCACCTATGTTAAAAAAACATGCATGCTATTAATTAGATTTCATCATGGGTTAGCGATTCTAAACATGCATTCGTTACTAACTATGAGCTCAAAAATTTTCAAATTTTTCGATTTTGTTTTTGTATTTTTGTAATAGGAAAGCATTAACACACCACTAATCCATCTCCCATACTTAAATCTTACATTGTCCCCAATGTCAGGCAAAAATACAAGAAAAGAGAAAAGTCTAACTAATAAAGCAATAAAAAATAAAAAGGATAAGGGAAACTAACTCCCCTTGGGTTGCCTCAGCGCCTCTGTTTAACGTCGGTGGCCCGACGCCAGTTCTTCATCATTCGACCCCAGGTGGATCTTATAGTGCTAATTTAACCGCTCCCTCGGCTTGCATTCCATCGTAATAGTGTTTCAGTCAATGCCCATTCACCGTGAATTTCTTTGTTGGGTTCAAGCTTTGAATTTCCACTGCACCAGAAGAAGAAACATTGGTAACTAGATAAGGCCCATTCCATTTAGAACGTAAGTTACCCGGGAAGAGTCGAAGGTGTGAGTGACAGAGTAGGACTTTTTGACCAATTTCGAAAGTCATTCTCAAGATAATCTTATCATGAAATGCCTTTGTCTTCTCTTTATAAATTCTTGAACTTGTATACGCATCAGTTCAGATCTCCTCCAATTATTGCAGCTACAACTTCCTATGCTCACCACTTGCATCCAACTTCATGTTCAAGTTCTTGATAGCCCAATATGCCCTATGCTCCAATTCTACCGGAAGATGGCAAGGTTTTCCAAAGATTAATCGAAAAGGATACATACCTATGTGTGTCTTATAAGTTGGGCGATATGCCCATAGCGCATCGTCCAAACGTAAGCTCCAATCTTCCTCATAGGGTTTACAGTCTTCTCTAAGATAGATTTGACCTCTCGATTGGACACCTCGGTTTGCCCATTTTTTTGAGGATTTTAGGCGGTGTAAACCTTATGTGTTGCATGATATTTTTTCAACAAACTTACAATCGTCCTATTTGAAAAATGGGTGCCTCTGTCACTGACCTTGGGATTCCAAACCTAGAGAAAATGTTGTGTTTCAAGAATCCTGCAACTATGGTAGAGTCATTAGTACGGGTGGCTATGGCTTCCACCCATTTTGAAACATAATCGACTGCAAGCAAAATATATATATACCATAAGAGATAGGAAAATGCCCCATGAAGTCGATGCCCCATACATCGAAAATTTCACAAATGAGTATGGGTTGTTGGGGCATCTCCTTGCGCTGATAGATGTTACCTGTATTTTGGCATTCGGTGCATGACTTGCAAAAGGTATGCGTGTCTCGAAATAAGGATGGCCATAAGAAGCCACATTCAAGTACTTTTCATGAAGTCCTCTTGACTCCAAAGTGTCCTCCACATGCATAAGCATGGCAAAATTTAAGTATTGAAATTACCTCATGGTCGGGGATGCATCGTCTAAAGACTTGATCGGCGCAGTGCTTCCAAAGATATGGATCATCTGTTACATAGTACTTAGCATCGCTTTTGATCTTCTCTTTCTTGGCCCTAATATATCAGCAGGAAATTGATTAGTGGCCAAATTATTAACAATATCAGCTTACCATGGGAATTTTGCATGAAGGGAGAAAAGATGCTCGTCAGGAAATTCTTCTTGTAGGCACAGTTCATCATCGATGTGTGGTAGATGACTCAAGTGGTCCGCTACGGTGTTTTCAGTACCCTTCTTGTCTTGGATCTCCAATTCAAACTCGCTCAATAGTAAGATCCATCGAATCAGTCGTGGCTTTGCTTCTTTCTTCTTCATCAAGTGCCTGAGTGCTGCATGATCAGAAAATACAACAACTTTAGTACCAAGCAAATATGATCTAAATTTTTCAAGAGCAAAAACAACAGTTAAAACCTCCTTTTCAGTAGTGGTGTAGTTGAGTTGGGCATCGTTCAAGGTCTTGGATGCATAGTAGATAACATGAGAAACTTTTCCAATTCTTTGACCCAAGATAGCTCCCACAGCATAGTCACTAGCATCGCTTATTATCTCAAATGGCTTGGTCCAGTCGGGTTGTTGGATGATGGGTGCGGATGTCAAAGATGTCTTCAATGTGTCAAAGGTCGTCTTGCATGCCTTATCAAACTCGAATGCCACTTCCTTTTGCAACAATTTACACAATGGTGATGCAATCTTGGCGAATTCTTTGATGTATCTCCTATAAATACCTGCATGCCCAAGAAAGGAACGTATATCCCGCACACAAATAGGGTAAATTCGAGTTTGAATTATGTCAATTTTTTCTTTATCTACCTCCATACCTTTGGAAGAAACGACATGGCCCAACTCTATACCTTGTTCTACCATAAAATGACATTTTTCAGAATTGAGCACAAGGTTAGTTTCAATACAACGCTTAAGGTTAGTTAAACAAGCATTGAAGGAGTCACCATAAACAGTAAAGCCGTCCATAAAAACCTCTAAGATATGCTTGGTGTACTCAGAGAATATACTAACCATAGACCATTGAGAAGTGGCCGGTGCGTTGAAAAGTCCAAAGGGCATGCGCCTATAAGCGAAGGTTCCAAGGGGAATGTAAACATTGTCTTTTCTTGATCCTCCGGTGCGATAGCAATCTGAAAATAACCAGAATATCCATCAGGAAAGCAATAATAAGAGTGACATGCTAACCTTTCAAGCATTTGATCAATGAAGGGTAAAAGGAAGTGTTCCTTGCGGGTCACGTCATTCAGTTTCCGATAGTCGATGCAAACTCTCCATCCATTTTGAATGCGGGTGGTGACCAATTCATTGTCCATGTTTTTCACCACTGTGATGCCAGTCTTCTTTGTGCCACTTGGATCGGGCTGACCCATTGACTGTCAGAAATGAGGTATATCACTCCAACGGCAAGGAGTTTGAGGATCTCTTCCTTCACAACTTCCATCATTGGTGGGTTAAGTTTTCGTTGCGGTTGGCGTGTAGACTTACTTCCATCGTCAAGTAGGATCCTATGCATGCATGTAGAGGGGCTTATTCCTTTAATATCCACAATGGTCCATCTGATGGCGGTTTTGTGCTCCTTGATCACTTGAATGAGTCATTTCTCTTGGTCGTCTCCCAACTTGCTAGAGATAATTACCGGTAGTGTACCTCCTTCTCCGAGGAATACATACTTTAGGTGGCTTGGTAATTGCTTCAACTCAACGGTGGGTGCCTGCGATATAGAGGGTAGTGGCCTAGTGTTAGAAATGAGTAATGAAACAAATGAAATGTTACCTTGTATCTCAGGTATGGTATCCAAGGTGATGACGGTTTTCTTTACTTCGTCTCCAAATGACAACTCATCCTCAAGATGGGTGAGTGGTGTTGCTAGGGCTATCTCCAATTCTTATTTACCAGCAAGCTCAAAAATACCTTGGGACAAGTAATCAATAATATTGATAGAATAAACAGTATCATCATTGTCACAAGGATATTTCATGGCGTCATGTATATTAAATTTAACGACTTCACCATCAAATTCCATAGTGAGTGTTCCACTATGAACGTCTATCTTAGTCTTAGAAGTCTTCAAAAAGGGTCTTCCCAACAATATTGGACTACTATTGTCACCATTTGCCATGTCAAGCACATAAAAATCCGCGGGAAAAACAAAATCATTTACTTGCACCAACACATCCTCTAGAATTCCTTTAGGGTATGCATTACACCTATCCGCTAATTAGACAAATACCCTAGTTTCACTAAAAGGTCCTAGATTTAATGAAGCATAAAGAGAATATGGCATGACATTTATCGATGCTCCTAAATCTAGCATGGCTTTTTCTAGATGTGTGTTACCAATCGTGCATGGGATGGTAAACATACCTGGATCCTTGCACTTGGTGGGATCTTTCTTTGAATAACAGCTGAGCTGTTCTCCCCCAACTCAACTTTTTGACACCCCTTCAACTTCTGTTTCCGCTTTGCAGTGCATAACTCCTTCAAGAACTTTACGTAGCGCGGTCCAACAGTGGGATATTCACTTCGCATCTTCGGAAGGTGTTGTAGAGATCCTTGATGTTCTCATCTTTCCTACTATCCTTCAAAGCAAGAGGAAAATGGGGTTCATTTTTATATTCAAAAGGTGGAGGAGACTTACCTCGAGGTTCCTCCTCTTGTGTAGATTCCTTTCCCTTGTGCTCAAGTTCTTGCTCCTCCTCTTGTGTAGTATGCAGGATTTCCAACTTCTCTGGTTCTTCCAATTCCTTACCATTCCTTAGCTTAATGGCGCTTGCATTCTCTCGTGGATTCATCACTTGCTGGGAGGGTAATTTATGGGATCCTTGAGCTTCCCAATGGTCAAGGTTGGTTGCAATTTGTTCTATTTGAGTGTTTAAACTTTGAATGCTTGCACGCGTTTCCTGTTGACGTTTTGTAACATTGGAGTAAGATCTTAAACAATATTCTCAAGTCTATCAGTAGTAGTAGGGAAATTGAGAATTTTGTTGTGGCCTCTGGAATTTTGCTATCAAATTCCTCGCCTCTTCCGGTGTTTTATCTACAAAAGCTCCACCGCTTGCAACATCTACTAAATTCCTGTCACTGGACAACAAGCCTTCATAATAGTATTGAATGAGGAGATGTTCACTTATCTGATGTTGTTGGCAGCTTGCACACAACTTTTTAAAGCGTTCCGAATACTCGTGAAGTGTTTCTCCAGTGAATTGCCTAATGTTGTAGATCTATTTCCTTATGTTGGCGGCTCTTGATGCTGGAAAGTACTTTTCAAGGAAAACCCTATTCAACTCGTTCCATGTAGTGATTGAGCCGGATGGTAAATAGTATAGCCAATCCTTCGCAGCATCCTTTAATGAGAAAGGAAAGGCTTTCAGCTTGATTTGCTCCTCACTGATCCCAGTTGGTTTCATGGTGGTGCAAACCACATGAAATTCCGTTAAATGTTTGTGAGGATCTTCACTTGCAAGACCATGAAATTAGGGTAAGAGATGTATTAAATCAGATTTTAATTCAAAATTGATATTAGTAGCAAAAGTAGGAAAAGTAATGCAGAGGGGCTGCTGATCCAAGGTAGGATTCGCCAGCTATCTCAGACTCTGGTTTTCCGCCATATTAATCATTTCTTCTTCTTCTTCTTGTCTCCTACGAGTTTCTCTCCTACGTCGATGTAGGGTTCTTTCAATCTAAGAACCGTATTGATATTTGTCCTCCTCCGAATGATACCCTGCGTGCATGAACAAACAAGAGTAATATATGAAGACAAATAGCAATATCTAGTAGTAAAAAATTAGCACAAAAATAACAATGCCTTCCCCGGCAATGGCGCCAAAATTTGGTAGCGCTTATCGTGTACGCCCAAATTAACTCTTCTCAGTTAACAACAAATTAATGTAGCAGTGTAAGTAGGGATCGATCCCACAGGGAAGGACGAATCTTTGTGTTGACAAGTGTCAAAATAGGGGGGATTTGAGAAGTGTTTTGAGTTGTATTTGAGGTGAAGGGATTGGAAGTCTTGTGTGTGTGCAGAAAGTGTGTCTAGTGAGTGTGCAGAAAGTGTGTGTGAGTGTGTGTGCATGAATATGTGTGTAAGTGTGTGCAGAAAATGTGTTTAGTGTGTGCTGGAAAGGGGGTGTGTGTGCTGTGTGCATGGATTTGGGGATGTTAGTATGGGTAGAGATGACTTATGTCCATGTATAATGTACACAAGCTTGTATTGGAATGTATAATTGAGATTTGGGCATGTCTAAAGGTATTCAACGATGTATTGACGTTTATGGAAGATGATTATGCATATTTGAAAGTGACTTAACATATCTTGATGTGTGTATATGCTACAATTTGAGGATGTTGAATTAGTAGAAGACTAGCTTCAAGGGATAATTGTTGGGGTGATTTATGTATATGTATATGACCTTGTTGAGATATTGATTCTTATATTGAGTTGTTGAGTTCTTTCAGAGCCTTCTAGCGCATCGAGACAACGGGGAGGATAGCTTGACCTTCACGCCGACGATAAGGTACGTAGTAGTGACGTACAAGCATGGATGAATATATTTTCCACTGTGTTTGAAAAGCGAAGTGTCACTTAGGTATAGGTCACTTTTACAAAATGAGCGATGTGTTATTATTGAGTTTGGTCGCCATTGTTGAGCGACGTGTTGTGAGTCGCATTTGTTGAGAGACATGTTACTGTTAATTATTGGGTCACCTTTGTTGAGCGACGTGTTGTTATTAAGTGTGGGTCGTAATTGTTGAGCGATGTGTTTATTAATTATTGGGTTGCCTTTGTTGAGCGGCGTTTTATTATTAAGTGTGGGTCGCATTTGTTGAGCAACATGTTATTATTATTGTATTTGGGTCGCCATGAGTATGTGCGACGTTTAAATACTGTGAGTGGGTAGTCGTGGGTACGTGCGACGTATAATTATTGTGTTTGGGTCGCCGTGGGCACGTGCGACGTATAATTATTGTGTTTGGGTCGCCGTGAGTACGTGCGACGTATAATTATTGTGTTTGGGTCGCCGTGGCTACGTGCGATGTATTATAATGTGTTTGGGTCATTGTGGTTACATGCGACGTATTATAATTGTGTTTGGGTCGTTGTGGGTACGTTCGACGTATTATCCTTGTGTTTGGTCGCCATGGGTTTGAGCGACGTATTATTATTGTGATTGGGTCGCCGTCGGTACGAGCGATGTATTATGATTGTATTTGGGTCGCTGTTGATTCAAGTGGTGTGTATTTATAGTATTTATGGGTCGCCACTAGAGTGTGCGATGTGATTATGATATATGTGAATGTACAGAGGGGTCACCTCTGAGGCGAGTGATGTGTTTATTTATGGGTCGCCACTAGAGTGCGCGATGTGATTATGCTATATGTGAATGTACAGAGGGGTCACCGCTGAGGCGGGTGATGTGTTTATTTATAGGTCGCCACTAGAGTGTGCGATGTGATTACGCTATGTGAATGTACAGAGGGGTCACCGCTGAGTTGAGTGATGTGTTTATTTATGGGTCGCCACTAGTGTGTGCGATGTGATTACGCTATGTGAATGTACAGAGGGGTCACCGCTGAGGCGAGTGATGTGTTTATTTATGGGTCGCCACTAGAGTGTGATATGTGATTATGCTATATGTGAATGTACAGAGGGATCCCTGCTGAGGCGAGTGATGTGTTTATTTATGGGTCGCCACTAGAGTGTGCGATGTGATTACGCTATGTTTGAATGTACAGAGGGGTCACCGCTGAGGCGGGTGATGTGTTTATTAATGGGTCGCCACTAGAGTGTGCGATGTGATTATGCCGTGTGTTGAACAGTCTTAGAAACTAATGCTATGTATAACGAGTTGTTAAATGATAGATGTGCGAGGGCAGGAACGATCGAGACTCCACCCTGTTCTAATAGACTCGGGAAGTACCCTGTTATCTTATAGAATTACATTCTGTACAGTTATCTTGTATATTCATGTCATTTGTTATTGTGGTATGCTTACCCCGTGCGGGGGCTGTTTCCGTGGAAAACAGGTGGCAGTTATAACTTTTGAAGGATCTGGGAGATTGTCGGCACGCCTAGAAAGATATCCAGAGGAACTTGGACTAGGTGTTATAGCTGCATATATATAGGGACCTTTTAATGTCATTATTTTTTTATATGTATTAACTTTACATTATCTCCTTTTGTTTAGATCCTTTTTCCCTGGCTGTGAACTTACTTTTGGTTTGATTTCTTTTAGTATTGTGATTTCCCTGGCTGTGAATTATTTTTGGTGTTTAGTTTTATTCCCGGATAGCCCATTTTATGGGGAGACTCTACCGAAAATTTTGTAAACCCCTCTACCTAATTATGGTTTAGGTGTTCATTTAACTGCTAATGCTTGTTTAGCTAGAAGGGTCTTACAGCATTTATAAATAATATGCATTGCATGATACTTTGTCACTTGACATGATTTATTTATTTATCGTACTGGGGTACTGACCCCCTTTGTGGGGCTGTCATGTCTTTTGTTGTTCGGGCATGACAGGTGTTACAGGTAGACAGATTTTGGATGCTCGTGTGGAAACATTTTAGAATACCAGAGCTCAGCAAGATCGAGCTCAGGTTTGGTATTTTGGGTCCGAGTCCCAATAATTGTTAGAGTACTATTTAACTACATTTTAAATTACAGGGGTATGCCCCAAGTATCTGTACTTTAAGTATTCTTTTACTGGTTGGTTATATATTTAATGCTATGTGATGAGCAACATGATGAATTAGGAAACTGGAATTACAATTTTCAGTACCATTATATATGTATAATACAAAAGCCAAATTTTTTAAGGCCATTTTGACAAGACATTTGAAATAAATCTTTCACTGTTTATGCAAATTAATCATTGTGTGATAATTAAACACCACATTAGGATCGGACCCTCACACATACTTCATGTTTAGGCATTACAAAAATGCATCCCTTGCAAATATCCTGGTCTGGAGGCAATTGATGGTCATGTTGGCGTGCTCTCCGGTGTGATTGACATCATCAGTAATTTCAGAGCATAAATTTTTCTTGCTCGTTTAGAATCTCCTCCGGCATTCCTCCATAATCATATGTATAGTTTCTCGGTTTGGAACATTATTGAGGACAAGCTCGCCTATAGCCTGAACATCATTTTTCTTATGTCTCTCTCCACTGACTGCCCGTGGTATTGGTTTAGGTACTCCTCTCCCCGAATTTGCATTATTCCGAGGGGGAGGATTTTAAAGAATTGGTTTGTCATTAGGCTCTTGCCCACACCCAAGATATGTTCGCTCCTCGTCCTCGAAAATATTCTCCTCGGCCCCTCTTGGGACCCCTCTGATTCATGGCCACCTCTCTTGGTGGTCTCATCGGGAGATACTGCTCGAAGTTCCTCTTCGGTTGTTTAGGATGTTTTAATTTTTGGCTGGGCTCCCCCCCCAGGTTTGATATCCTTCTTTTGCTTCATTTTCTGGGCTTCTTCCAAGTTAATGTATTTAGAAGCCATTCACAACAACTCATCATAATCGGATTGGGTTTTTTTGGCCAGCGATCTGAAAGGTCTTCCTCTCACAGGCCTTGAGTAAAGGTGCTGACAAGTATCTCTGATGTGACATGAGGGACATCGATACAAGCCTGATTGAATCTTTTCAGAAAGACTCGAAGTGGCTTTTTGTCCAATTGCTTACGATCGAACAAGCTGAGAGTTGTTCTCTTGCAACTACTGCTACTTGCAAATTGATGTAAGAACAACGAGCTGAATATTGAGAATGTGTCTATGATCCATGGAGGTAATTGATTGAACCGGGATTGAGCTGCACCTGCCAAGGTGGTCAGGAATACCCTGCATTTCACCCCATCTGTGAGTTGATGGAGGAGTGAAGCATTATCAAATCGTGACAAATACTACTCGAGGTCGTTGCTACCATCGTAATTTCCAACATTTAAGGTTCAAAAATTCGATGGTAAAGGATCGTCGAGGACCTCGGGTGAAAATGGTGTGCTCCTCCCGACAGAATATGTCCGACTTCTTTAAGGACCCCCGTGCCCTTAACCCGTTATTAGTGTATTAATCCATGTCATTAGTGCATATAATCATACATGTAGGGGAAAAACCACTTATCATCATAGCTAATCATGCATATAATATAAATTCTTTCCATTATTCCATATAATGTCTAGTTTTCCCCAACCGAGTCCACATACATCTCATGCACCAATATAATACACTAACTTGTTCTCAGTTCATTTAGCAATTCAATAAATAATTGTATGCTACTCATAAATGAAGAGAGAAAGGCCTTTGCTTTTTTATACATGACATATACACATAATAGTGCTCACATACGAGCATCAAATAGGTATGTGTGTATCAAATGTATAAAATACGGTGATCAATACTTTTACTGGTATTTCGATCACTGGTAGCACCTCCAATCCATAGCTCGAGCTCATCTCCAAAGCCATCGACGTACCTAATCACCTGCCCCAACAGAGACAGCCTCCACACGGGGTGAGCACACCAATATCCCAAATCCAATAATCACAATAATACAATTCATAATTTACAACAATGTAAATGCTATGAAATACAAAATATGCTCCCTAGATGGTATCATCCTCATCCGGGATTCCCTGTATTGTCCCTGTTCTCAAAACAACTGAAACCATCAAATTCCGAAATGCCAGTTAATCATTACATTTATTAACAAATCCATTTGCTATATACCGATATCATGATCAATAATACCAAATCATTACACAATGATTACAGATATTCCAAATACCTCACTTATGGTTCCATAGTTCTATTCCATTGCTCGCTCTACAATAGCGGCATTTCATTCTCACGCATGCTCAACAGCAGTGGCGTCATAACCGACGTTCGCTCAAAGGCCACAACATCCCAATCATTGCTCGCTCAAAAGCGGCACCATATACGTCCCATTGCATATATATAGCAAAAATCATAAACCATACATTTCAATATCCGTTTATTGCTAATACCTTATATCATGCATTCCCATACACATTCATTGCAATATGTTGTACCAAGCACTCAACAACTGCAATTATATTAAAGGGATATGCTCGTACGTCATACGTACCTTATGATTCCGTAGTTCGAGCCCAACCTTGCCAGAGCCCCACGACCCGATGAGTTAAGTGCTAACATGCAAATAACTCCCACTTAAACATAGGCATGCAATCACGTGCACAAGCACGTTCACAACTTCCAAACCTATCGTCCATCCATGACGATTACCAAAATAAAAGCCCCCCGGCTAAGCATGCATAATACCCAAAATAGTCCATTTTATATGTTTAAAAGATAGCCAAAAACTCAATCGAGAAATCCGTTATATTAAATTTTGGCTCCAACCAATCCATTTAAAAGTATGGCACTCCCATTGGAATGTAGACATTGCCCCGGAAATGGGCCACTTAAACTTCGATTCCAAAATACTGACATTTTCCAAAATTTCCAAAATAAACAAATTCCTACGGGCGGCGATCGATCGCCGCTTTCAGCGCGATCGATCGCCCCTGTCCAGTGGGCAACAGCGCCCTATCGCGATCGATCGCGAGTCTCCACGATCGATAGCCAACTCGCTCGCGATCGATTGTCGAGAACTCGCGATCGATCGCCCGCACTGTTCATCGTCACCAAATTAACAGCTGCTCGTCGCGATCGATCGGCCCTCTCGGCGATCGATCGCGACCTGCGATTTTTCGAGAAATTCGAGCTTCCATGGTGTTTTTGACACCCAAACTCAAAACCAACACCTCTAACTTCCTGAACACCACCAATACACCATTTAAACTCAATAAAAACACTAAAATCAACATTTTAGATTTTTAACCATAACCCCCAAATTTCAAATCCAACCCAAAACTCAATCATTTAGCACAAAACTAAAATCAAATCGAAGCTAAAGGTGAGGAGAAGAAGATTACCAGCCTTTCTTCAAGAAATTGGGCTCCCAAGACTTGCCCCCATCGATTTGTTCCAAGAGGAGAAGAGGGGAATGGTTTGGGGTGAGGGAAAGAGGCGTGAGGGAGAGGAGAGAGGGAAGTGATTCCGTATAATGACGGAATACCGAGTCCATTTGGTATATATAGCACTTAGGCTCCAAAATACCAATACTTCCACAACTACATCATGATTCATTAAAAATTATCTGTTTTCAATAATTATCTCTCCAACTCAAATTCCATCACCAGTCCCAGTACAAAGTACTCCGGACCCCAGATTCCACCAAAAACTAAATTCCAAGGTTATCACCATGATGAGAATACAATCTCATCCCTTGGATCTAACGACTCCAAAAACCGGATTTAAAATTCCCGGGAGTCTCAAACCCGCAATTAATACATAATTGCCACCATTAAAATCCATTAAGGATTATTACCATATCGGGATTAGAACCAATAATTCCCGGGCATCACAATTATCCCCCACTATTAAAATTCCATCCTCAAAATTTACATGGCGTACTCCACGTATTGCCGAGATTACAAAATCCAAATGGATTTACATCGTCGAATCATGAACATAACATGAACGACGCACCAACCGCGAGGATACCAACCTCGCACCAGTACCTGGAATGGAGTAAACATCCCTAACCATCATAACTCAAAGAAAGACGTCAGCATTCCCCAATGCCAACCATCTCAAAAGCAGTCAGCCATTCCTAACTGCAAATCTAACGAATCATTCGTGATTCCAAAATAGATATCGCCTCGATGATATCTCAACAATTTAGCCTACAATGTTCACCATACATCGTCACTAAGGAAACCACCAGTACACTACAGCGTACTTATACTAAATCCGGTTTCCGATTTCCAGATCCATCTCCATCAAGGAGTAGTTGCACCACATTGCAATACGGATTGGACAACAACACGGCCACCGATCAACATGAAACACATCTCCAAAGATGTCTACAACAGCGTGTTCCAAGAAATCACATCTTGGTCCAAACACACTATCGAGACTCCACAAGGTCTCAAGTTCTCAAAAGGACATGCAAGAACAATCGATTGCATTCCCGCCACACGTGTCAACCATGACACTAAACAAATCCGAATCCTGGTCATCCCTCGTTTATCCTGGGATTCAACAATCCTAAAACAGGGAGGCTATGGAATTATCCAAAAAGAATTTCCATGACCCCAAGGTACTACAACTCCTCCTCGGAGGAAGTCAACCAAACCTCACGACCATTCTTCAGAATAAATCGTGCCATCGAGATTACCAATCTCAAGGTGATACAATCTCTCATCGGAGATTCACCAACCAAAGCATACTCAATGCAATAGACTCTGGTATCTCCAATCATACCCAAAGTTCCAAAACCAACTGTCTATCCCCAGCTATTCTCACCTCGTAGAGAACAATGATTGACAGACCAATGACCAATGGTGTGATTCCAACATCAACACCACACAAACCGACTCATTGAATCTCCCAAAGATTCTCAATCGGTAGGTATATCAATACCACCTTCCTCACAAGAAAAATGTCATGAATTCATGACCCTCTCACCTCGAACCATCGTTCGGAAAACTGGATATATTTATAACAAAACATATCTCGGAACCAAAAATATGCAACTGGTTCGGAATAGTGCATTAAGCCACTATTACCAAATTGAAGATCGTATACACAACGTATACTCATTCTAACAATGCTCCGTACTAATACCATAGTACTTCACAACCTCGAGCATTTCCCCGGAGACGTCTCCTCGAACTTCTCACCGGAAGTACGAAGCCATCACCTAGTCAAACACTAGTAGGGCTTACACCGGTTGATTCACAATCAACCCTCAACCAATACCAGTTGTCTCCATGACAGTACAATCCAAATCTCTCCAAGAGATAAAATCAATATAGTAATGTTACCCCACTAGCTATCTCCCACAACTCTAATTGTGACTCCCGTTGCATTCCATATGCAAGGATGCGCAACTAGAGCTAACAACGACTTGTTGACACTCGTGTTGGTACTACCAACAAGATTGAGTTGTCCCAGTACAAGTCCCTCAAAACAATAGACGTATAAACGTTCCCGTGAGGTATTCCCTGCCTCAATGATCATGCCACATAGAGACTACAAGAGTCTACCATAAGTCCTCATAGTATCATCATACGATTCACCGAACTCGGTCCCAACGTGCAGTATAATTGCCACAACAAGCACACTATAACACTGCTACAATACCTGGCTAGCAAAACGCTGCCTCCATAGGCTTATACCAAGCCTACCAACGTATCATACGTTCCACCCCGGTACATCTTACCGTAACATCCGTTAGAGTAGTGGGTCATCACCCAATAATTCTCTAATACCAATGCACAAAGGACATCCGGTGTCCTTGCTCAACCACAAACCAATCCTAATTCCGTAGGATTTATTCCACACCCTCAGGGGTGGGTGTGATCATGTCTACCACATGTCACCTCGGCATAAGCAAGTAGTTTCCTCAACAACTACTCATGTTACAAGTCACTTGGCCATAGTCATTCCAACGAGTATACCCAAAGGTACCACTACTCGTAAAATATTTACCTCAAATATGTGCTGCGGTACACTTCCTATACGGCGCACCCAATAATTCATCGAGCGACCTGCTCGACATAATGGTCTCGTCAACTAGTGACCCAGACACTACCATGTGCTCACCATTGGCACTCAAACCATACGACTAAATACATATACATAAATGTATTATTCATCTAAACGACGCTACGCGTCTACATAGACAACCACTATGTCATTGTCATCCCGTGACGGTACCTGTCAACATATGACATTCAAAATAACAACATCAACTCGTGACGGTACATGTCGAAACACGACATCCATAGCCTCATCGTCAAACACATGACGGTATACGTATATCAACGCATATCATCCACAATAATGCTAATAAAACAGTAATATGTCATACCTCAATGCTAACAAGATAGCGGCATACCTGTCTCCGTCGCCCAACAGTGGTACGCAATCAGCACCCATCGCTCGTAGGTGACGTAATCCAGTGTTACGTACATAGCGGTATAACCCATCGCTATAGAATCAGCGGCATGATCCCTCGTCATAGAGTCAACGGCATAGAACATCGCTATAGATATCCGGTGGTATGAACCATCGCCATAAATGTAGCGGAATGACCCGTCGCTATATAATACCCGGCGGCATGAACCATCGCCAATAGATGTAGCGGAATGTACCATCGCTATATAATACCCGGAGGCATGAACCATCGCCAATAGATGTAGCGGAATGTACCATCGCTATATAATACCCGGCGGCATGAACCATCGCCAATAGATGTAGCGGAATGAACCATCTCTATGAATACCCGGTGGCATAAACCATCGCCAATAGAATAACGGAATGAACCATCGCTATAAATACCCGGCTGCATGAACCATCGCCAATAAATGTAGCGGAATAAACCATCGCTATGAATACCCGGCGGCATGAACCATCGCTATGAATACCCGGCGGCATGAACCATCGCCAATAGAATAGCGGAATGAACCATCGCTATGAATACCCGGCGGCATGAACCATCGCCGATAGAATAGAGGAATGAACCATCGTTATAAATACCCGGCGGCATGAACCATCGCCAATAGAATAGTCGATCCCTAGTCTTGTTACGGTAGTGTATTTTAATGCACCTCGCTTGTCATGACCGTGACACTAATACCCCTCGCTTAGACATATCAGCGGCATAGAATAACCTCGCTCAAATGCGACAATATCCTCGCTTCAACATTTGGCGGCAGATATTCTTTCCTCGCTACGATATGACAACGGCAAATATTCTATCATCGCGTCAAGTGACAGCGGCAAAGCATTAAAAATCATCACTCATCCATAACAACGACTCATGGGATATTCACCAAGCATTCCATCTAAACCTGCAACACAATGCATATACCATATCCCAATATACATCACCATGAGTGTATTTTAATGCACCTCGCTCAAATGTGACATGCGGCAATACCCTCGCTTCAACATTTGGCAGCAAAGCATTAAAATCATCACTCCAATATATATATACAACCACAATGCATAATCCATGTTGTATATAAAATGCAGGTTACCGTTTCGTGTCTTTCAACCCTGGCCTTAGCCCTTAATGTCATAGCTTCCCTACAGGAACAATCCCAAACCATGAGCATATAATAATCCATATTCACCACAATATGAGTAAATGCATAAATTATGAGTACAAAGTACTTCCAGTATCCCATCGCATTTCAAAATGCTCCCTTTGGTTGTCTCTGTGCCACAACTCACAATCATAATCAACAGATTATATTATGATTCCATAGATGTCATGACATATAATTGTTCCACTATGATCACATATCATAAATGCACATAAGCAAAATAGTTGTGTCACACAACACTAACTACTATCATGCATAAATATGTGCTACACATTCCTATCAACATGTTACAGGCCCTCAACAGCCCCAAAGAGCAAACATGGCTCTGATACCACTAATGTAAGGACCCCCGTGCCCTTAACCCGTTATTAGTGTATTAATCCATGCCATTAGTGCATACAATCATACATGTAGGGGAAAAATCACTTGTCATCATTGCCAATCATGCATATAATATAAATTCTTTACATTATCCCATATAATGTATAGTTTTCCCCAACCGAGTCCACATACATCTCATGCACCAATATAATACACTAACTTGTTCTCAGTTCATTTAGCAATTCAATAAATAAGTGTATGCTACTCATAAATGAAGAGAGAAAGGCCCTTGCTTTTTTATACATGACATATACACATAATAGTGCTCACATACGAGCATCAAATAGGTATGTGTGTATCAAATGTATAAAATACGGTGATCAATACTTTTACTGGTATTTCGATCACTGGTAGCACCTCCAATCCATAGCTCGAGCTCATCTCCAAAGCCATCGACGTACCTAATCACCTGCCCCAACAGAGACAGCCTCCACACGGGGTGAGCACACCAATATCCCAAATCCAATAATCACAATAATACAATTCATAATTTACAACAATGTAAATGCTATGAAATACAAAATATGCTCCCTAGATGGTATCATCCTCATCCGGGATTCCCTGTATCGTCCATGTTCTCAAAACAACTGAAACCATCAAATTCCCAAATGCCAGTTAATCATTACATTGATTAACAAATCCATTTGCTATATACCGATATCATGATCAATAATACCAAATCATTACACAATGATTACAGATATTCCAAATACCTCACTTATGGTTCCATAGTTCTATTCCATTGCTCGCTCTACAATAGCGGCATTTCATTCTCACGCATGCTCAATAGCAGTGGCGTCATAACCGACGTTCGCTCAAAGGCCACAACATCCAATCATTGCTCGCTCAAAAGCGGCACCATATACGTCCCATTGCATATATGTAGCAAAAATCATAAACCATACATTTCAATATCCGTTTATTGCTAATACCATATACCATGCATTCCCATACACATTCATTGCAATACGGTGTACCAAGCACTCAACAATTGCAATTATATTAAAGGGCTATGCTCGTACGTCATACGTACCTTATGATTCCGTAGTTCGAACCCAACCTTGCCTGAGTCCCACGACCCGATGAGTTAAGTGCTAACATGAAAATAACTCCCAATTAAACATAGACGTGCAATCACGTGCACAAGCACGTTCACAACTTCCAAACCTATCGTCCATCCATGACGATTACCAAAATAAAAGCCCCCCGGCTAAGCATGCATAATACCCAAACTAGTCCATTTTATATGTTTAAAAGATAGCCAAAAACTAATCGAGAAATCCGTTATATTAAATTTTGGCTCCAACCAATCCATTTAAAAGTATGGCACTCCCATTGGAATGTAGACATTGCCCCGAAAACGGGCCACTTAAACCTCGATTCCAAAATCCCAACATTTTCCCAAAATTTCCAAAAAAACCAATTCCTAAGGGCGGCGATCGATCGCCGCTTTCAGCGCGATCGATCGCCCATGTCCAGTGGGCAACAACGCCCTATCGCGATCGATCGCGAGTCTCCGCAATCGATCGCTAACTCGCTCGCGATCGATCGCCGAGAACACGAGATCGATCGCCCGCACTGTTCATCGTGACCAAATTAACAGCTGCTCGTCGCGATCGATCGGCCCTCCTAGGCGATCGATCGCGACCTGCGATTTTCCGAGAAATTCGAGCTTCCATGGTGTTTTTGACACCCAAACCCAAAACCAACACCCCTAACTTCCTCAACACCACCAATTCACCATTTAAACTCAATAAAAACACTAAAATCAACATTTTAGATTTTTAACAAAACCCCCAAATTTCAAATCCAACCCAAAACTCAATCATTTAGCACAAAACTAAAATCAAATCGAAGCTAAAGGTGAGGAGAAGAAGAATACCAGCCTTTCTTCAAGAAATCAGGCTCCCAAGACTTGCCCCCATCGATTTGTTCCAAGAGGAGAAGAGGGGAAGGGTTTGGGGTGAGGGAAAGAGGCGTGAGGGAGAGGAGAGAGGGAAGTGATTCCGTATAATGACGGAATAGCGAGTCCATTTGGTATATATAACACTTAGGCTCCAAAATACCAATACTTCCACAACTACATCATGATTCATTAAAAATCATCTGTTTTCAATAATTATCTCTCCAATTCAAATTCCATCACCAGTCCCAGTACAAAGTACTCCGGACCCCAGATTCCACCAAAAACTAAATTCCAAGGTTATCACCATGATGAGAATACTATCTCATCCCTTGGATCCAACGACTCCAAAAATCGGATTTAAAATCCCCGGGAGTCCCAAAACTGTAATTAATACACAATTGCCACAATTAAAATCCATTAAGGATTAATACCACACCGGGATTAGCACCAATAATTCCCGGGCATCACAACTTCCATCTTATTGTGCATCTGTTGTAGCTCATCCTGTATATCTTCCATTTTGATGGTGCAGAGTTTTGCTACTTTTTTCTTCTAGTTGATTGGAGAAATCAACTTCTTTAGTCTCTTCTTCTTGCTCTTCTGAAGAAGTCAAATCTTATTCTTTACTAGTTCATTCATTATGAGGTGGGATCATAAATTGCTTCATGATCTTCCTCGTGGCTTTTGCAATACCTCAGTAAGTTGTTCCAGTGGTACTCCCATGGTGGGGAATACCTGGGGATTATTCTGAGGAGGATTGTTGTGTGATGATTATACATAATTCTCCTCTTCTTAAAGTAATGGAGATGAGTGTGAAGGGGGGTTTGGGGCATGCCCTCTTGAACTCTATCATCGATCTTTGCTCCTTGAAATTCTCTCTCTTTGTAAAACACTTTCCTGTTTCAACGTTAACTCGATCTTCCAGCAGACGGTGCCACTGATGTGATCCCAAATTTCTTATACTTGGTAGAATAAGTGCGATAAAAAATATATAGGAGACACCACAATATTTTACATGGAAAACCCCGCAAAGTGAAGAGAAAAACAATGGGACCTTGTCCAGTATAGATGTTCTATAAACGTTGATCTGTTACAAGACTCTGACACAATATTTGAACAATGAATTTAAACAAAACAAAATAATAAAAAGACTGAACATACTATATATTATGCTCTCCTCAGTATATTTTCTTGCCAGAAATCCAACCCCTTGCAATGGGATCACGGGCTTGTATTTACAGTGTTGAATCTGGCAGTTAATGCCCGTCAAATCCTCCTCTGATCGTGGCGTTATTGGCTCAAGACGTGTCCGAGAAATCCGTGCATCATTAACGCACGTTCGTCCACACCCGTTGATTGTCAGTTATGTTCGGGTCTTCCGCTATAGTTTGACCAATAAGCCGAGCAGGTATTGACAATCCTCGGGTAACATGTGTTCAAGATTCTGTGTTCGGGTTTTATCTTGCTCGGCACTTATATGAGATTTTACCTGTGGAGATTGATTCATCTTATAACAGATATAATATAGGAAAGTTTTTGGTTGACCAAATGATTTTATAAATATAATTTTTTTGGATACATAAATTTTATTTATAAAATCATTTGGTCAACCAAAAAACTTCCTATATTATATCAAAAAATTAAGAATTTCCAACCGTTTTTATCAATAAATAAATAAAAGGTTTGCAATTCCCTTCATTTGACATTATTTTAATTTTTATAAAATGAAGTGATAAAATTTTGGTGAAAAACAAATGAAAATAAACAAGACAAGATATATATATAGAGAGACAGAACCTACTTAGGTTTCCGGCGGAACTTTCCGCCCGATCATTTACCAGCACTGCGGACATCGCCGTTAACCCCCATTCGACATTTCGCTTTAAGTAACCACCACAACCACCGTTGTCCTTCGTCTTCCCTTATGGTGAACAGCGAAGAGAAGAGCCTTGGGGCATTCTGATATTCAACCATCGTCAGATTTCAGATTCTTCGTGGGTCTGTTTGTAGGTATGTGTGGGTGGGAAATGGGGTGGCCTGCCTCCTAATGTTTGCAATATTAATTCACTAGTTATTGTTCTTACATAAGCATGTCATCTCTTATTTGACAGTGCGTTCCCCAATTTTCTCGAGTGTGTTTGAAACTATACTACCTCCTTCCCGAAAATTAAAGAAAACAATGACGACGAAACACTGATTTTCTTTCTTCTAATTTGTGATCACTTGGACATGAATATGCTTTTCATTAATTCCAGCCATTTTTATTGGGTATGAGGCCAAGCCTTCAACTGTTGCAGATGCAATCAAGATGGATTTTGAAGGTTTGGGTTGTTTGACTTGGTTATTTTGGGTATTATGTGAAAATGCTTAAGAAGAATGAGATATTGATAGCTTGACAAATGGTCTCATGTTGATGTGGGGGCTAAGTCACATAAGTCCGATGCGGGAGCGGATGCGGATGCGTGAGTGCGTCAATTTGCAAAAAAATTGAGTGCGGGTGCGCCTTAATGCGCCTATTAAAAATTAATAAATAAATAAATATATATACATACACACTGATGAAATGAAGTTAAATATACATAATATTTAACAAACTCACATCATTATTATATTAGTTATAAATTTACAATATGAAGTTCTTAACAACTTTGGTGTTTGCAGCTTTACCATTTTAAAAAAATATTAAATTAGATTTTATTGAAGAATCTAACATTTGCAGCTTTGCAAAAATGTTATTTGCAAAAATTTTATAGCCAGTGATGCAACGTATTTTGAATCTTGTATTTGATCGTTCGTCTAGTAAGAATTCTCCGAAAATATATTGTAGAAATAGAAATGAAGTATTAAAGTTTTGTTTTATTTTAAGATATAAAATAACGAATTTGAAAAATGAAACCAAATTGTTCATATTTATTTCAACATGTTTGGTAATAGTATGAATATATTAAAACTGACTCATATTATTTTCGGAGACTTATATTATTACTTTATGAAATGACTAATATAAACATTTAAATTAACTCAAATAAAATAAAAGTATTATTTATAAAGTTTATTCTATTAATTTTCATGCAAAAAACTAAGATATCAAATTTATTATTATTTACACCGCAAAAATGTTACAAAATCACAGATTTATCATACTTTCTTTTACCACATATTTTAATCTTTCATATGTTATTATGTATTTTCATGATTCATTATCTATCTATTTACCATATAATATAATTTTCTTACCAACCCGAAATACCTAGAAACCATAAAAATTCATCTAAATACAAAATCGAAGAATTTTTTTTATAATTACAAAAAAAAAAATATCAGAGAATTAAGGAGGATTAACAAGACTTAGTAACTTAGTGCGCGACTTAGTAAATCTTAATGCGCGAATTACGAAATAGTGCGCGAATTAGGAACTTAATGCGCGAATTATAAAATCTTAGTGCGCGAACTAGAAATTCTTAAAGCGCGAACTAGAAATTCTTAAGTCGCCTTAATGCGCCGCACGCGCACCGAGTTCGCCAGTTCGCGACCAGAGCGTCAGTGCGTGGAGAGGGGTAGGAGGATTATGTGACTTAGTGTGGGGGTATATTTAATCCTTAAAAATATATATAATAACGACAAGAGAGTTTGAACCGAAGACCATATCAAAATTGCAAGTTCCAATTCTTGAAGAGTGTTTGGTACGCCACGGAAAAGTCATATCAGATTCCATCTTCTCTTTACATATAGCAATATATAATAGAGCAACGAATTGCAAATGATTCTATGCTTAGACGTCTAATTGGAGTTATTTTTAAAAATAATTCGGGAAAAAAATATTTTGTCAAAAATACATTGGAATTGTGGGGTGTGCAAAAATACCTTAAACTGCTGTTTGATAGAGCAGTTTCAAACCCAGTGAGGGGCCGCTTGGGGGAGTAGCGGCCCCTCTGTGAGGTAGCAGCCCCTCGTGTTTTGGTTGGTTTCCGTGTTTTGGTTGGTTTTCGCGTACTCCTTTACGTCTCTTCCCCGCTTTATGTCTCTTCCTATCTCCTTTATGTCTCTTCTCATCGTATATAGTCAACTTATACGTCCCTTCCCACCTCCTCTATCGTGCATCTGTTCTTACCATTTTCGTCTGTTTGTGTACGCATAAATTTTCATTTATAATATTATATTATTACCAACAAAAATTAATCATATTATATATGATTTTTTTTACACCCGTGAACTTTTACGAAAATTAGTATCTGAAATGTGTATAAATAACATGAAGATAAAATGTTTTCGACACAATTATTCAAACAAATTTTCTCTTCATTTTTTTCTCTTCAATTTTTTCGGTGCGTCAAAAGTGTGAATCAAAATATTTCTTAGTTTGTTCAAAATGGATTCGATTTCCATGCTGCTATATTTTGGTGGTAATACTATTATTGGAAACGGATCGGTCGAATATAGCATTCTACCAGTTACACCGATTAGAATTTCACGTTCTAATATTTTATTTGATTTGATTCAACTAGCACATAGAAAGTCAAACATCGAGCCAACGATGTTGAATATCAAGTTGTCAACCAAATACGCATTCATGGAGAAATCGTCTTGGAATGAAATACCAATCAATATTGTAGATGATGATGTTCTACAATTTATAATGGAATGTCTCAATATGCAGATGCTGCATTTGTACGTCGATATAGAGGCAATTAATCATGATTTTGGTCTTGAAGGGCCATAATCAAATCTTCCATATGTCACTGAAGGATTGAGCAATATGGTGGTCCATGATCAACCTTCTACTTCAAGCGGTCGAGATGTTGAGCAACAACAAAATTATCCTTATTTCGAGCATGGAAGTGGACCTCGGGATCAATATATAACCGCCTCTTTTGAAGAAAATCCTACATATTGGCCAAACACAGCAGAAGTTTGGGGATTACAAGAAGAAATAACACCAATTCATGACGTATTTGATCCTGATGTTGGTGGTCGGAGCATACAATTATGTTGGCAGCAACTGATGGGCCAGCCACATATGACGTACACGGAGATAGTCATCGAGATGTTTACATGAGTGATAGTGAACCCGATAATTCATCGAGTGATTCTGGAGAACACGGTAATGAGGCTGATGAGATGCATGATGAAGACGATGATAATGTCCATGCATTTCCCGGTGAAGAGACAACATCCCGGAACCACCTTATGGTCCGAGACATATGCCAGACGCACCATTTTTGCCAAGCACGATTGAAATGCCACCATTTTTTAATGCGGTCAACGGAGAGCAGATTCCTGATTTGATTGATGTACCTTCTGGATTGCGAACTCGATATTACAACCCGGAGGTCGGAGAGCTGTCCGTGAACATGATTTTCAAGGATAAGAAAGATCTGCATCTGTGAAAGATTACTCTGTTAGAGTTGTCAGGCGTGAGTATTGTGTTGTGGACAGCACACGTATTCTATGGAAATTACGGTGCAAAACGACTTCTCATGCCGTAAGGTGTAAATGGGGTCTTCGAGCGTCTTTGAAGCCCAAAATGGGGTTTTGGAAATTAACGAAGTATGGTGGTCCTCACACATGATCTCGAGTAATGTTGGTATAGACCACCACAACTTGGACAGTAATATGGTGGCAAATACATTGTTGGAGATTGTACGATGTGATCTTTCGTATGAGATTATGTATGTACGGGAGAATGTTAAAGATAAATATGGCTATGATATCTCGTATACGAAGGCATGGAGAAGTTTGCAACGTGCGATGGAAAATGTTTACGGTACATGGGAGAGCTCTGTGAATACATGGGTGCGTTGTCAAAGTATAATACTGGAACAATTGTGGAGTGGAGGGACCTAGGATCTAACAATCGAGCGGTGAATACATTGAATTATGTATTTTGGCCTTTCAAGCCATGCATAGATGGTTTCAACACTGTCGCAAAATCGTTAGTGTTGATGGTACTCATTTGTACGCCAAGTATAAGCATAAAATATTGATCGCCGTCACTCTGGATGCCAACAAGTAGATATTACCGTTAACGTTCGGGGATTGTTGATGAAGAAACATATGACTCATGGAAATGGTTCTTAGAGAATATCGGTCGACATGTTATACGTGGTGTAACCGGTGTATGTCTTATTTCAGATAGGCATAAGGGAATTGTGCGCGCAGTTGAGGATCTACCACTTTTTCAACCTCCTAATGGTGTGCACCGTTTCTGTCTAAGACATGTGTGCTCCAATTTTAATTCAAAGTTTAAAAATATCCATTTGAATGATCTATGCTGGGAAGCAAGCACACAACATCAGAATTGTAAGTTTGATGCCACAATGGAGGGAATCAAAGACAAAAATATTCTACCATATAGATATTTGGCAGGAATTCAAAGGAAAAATGGACTTTAGCCCACGATGGGGGTTGGCGTCGTGGGGTAATGACTACTAATATGTCAGAATGCTTAAATGGTGTGTTGAAGGGTGCTCTAAGACTACCTATTTCTATAATAGTACAATTGACCCTTCAAATGTGCGTTCAATACTTTATTCAACGTGTCACCAAAACTCAACGTATGATTCACAACAATCAGCTGTCACGCCCCGAAACCGGGATCGATAACACCGACGTTGATTCCAAATACAATTGAAAATCCACAAGCCTCATAGTACAGAATTTAATACAACCAGTCTATTTATTCCATAAACAAAAATGTTTTACAACTGAAAATAAAACCATAACTTAAATCTTAACAGAGTTTAGCGGAAGCGTAATTATGCAGAATCTTGAAATAATTGCGGTAGATCACCAACCCCAAAAGTTGTGTTGTTCTGCATCTTCGGTATCTGTCTCACTTTTATCTGGGGAGGGTATGTAAGGGGTGAGTGTTCTGGTTGACACTCAGTAAGTGGGGGCCAATCGAATATGCCAAAAACATATACTTATACAGATTTCAAAACAGATTTCAAAACATAAACTGATACAGATAACTTAATTTTGCTCCGTTGAGCCATGCTAAAAGCATCATATTAGAACACATATCATATACTTATCAAATTAGATCGATCTACATAACATAAGGATTATAGAGGTTGCTCCTACGAATTCAAGAGGTGGCTCCCGTACGTATAGCACTTTGCCCCATTGGTTCAAGAGGTGGCTCACACGTACGTAGCACGTTGTTTCGCATAGAACTTATCTCCCAATATTCAGAATTTTCATGACATCATAGTTTTTAAAATAGTTCACATATTCGACTGTATTTTTCATAAGCATTCATATGTTATCAAAACGAAAGGATAATATAACAAAAGCCCACTTACCTGATTGTTTACGATGATTCTTTAAACTTGAAAGAGTATGGATCTACAACCTTCAAAAATCAACTTCTTTCCTTGCTATAATATTTGATATTTTGAGAGTATCTTGAGAGTATTTCCTTTAAACTTTTTGTGTTTCTACTAATGAATCTAGCTTGGTATTTATAGCAGTTTTTCAAGAAAATATGTAAGCAATGACATCAAGTTATATATTATGTAATCAATGACATCAAGTTAATATTATGTAATCAATGACATCAAGTTAATATTATGTAATCAATGACATCAAGTTAATATTATGTAATCAATGACATCAACTTAATATTATGTAATCAATGATGTTTTTAAGGATAGTTTGATTACCTAAATTCAATGTATCATGTTGTGGTAAGGTGGTTGCAAGTGGTGATCATCACATTCTTCCCTCCTTATGAGGAGTTTCGTCCTCGAAACTTGAAGCAGCTTGATCTTGGAATAGATAGGGATATTTTTCTCGCATTTTCTCTTCTGGTCCCAAGTGGCTTCTCTCTCTGTATGGTTCGACCATTGAACTTTGATATATGGAATGGTCTTGCGTCTCAGTACTTGATCCTTTGAGTCTATGATTCGGATCGGAATTTCTTCATACTTCAGGGTTTCATTCAAGTTTCCTTGATCTACTAAAGGTTCTGCTTCGAGTACATGATTTGGATCAGCAATGTACTTTCTTAACTGTGATGCGTGAAATACATTATGAATTCTTGAGAGGCTTGGCGGTAGTGCTATTCTATAAGCTAGAGTTCCCACTTTCTCTAAGATTTCAAATGGTCCAACATATCTTGGTCTTAGCTTCCCTGCTTTGTCAAATCGGATGACTCCTTTCATTGGTGAGACCTTTACATAAACCTTGTCGCCAATCTCGAATTCTAACGGTCTTCTTTTCATATCAGCCCAACTTTTTTGTCGATTTTGAGCTGCCTTGAGTCTATCTCTAATGATTGTGACTTTGTCGATTGTGGTCTGTACAAGCTCAGGTCCGGTGATAGCTTTCTCTCCAATTTCATCCCAATATAACGGTGATCGACATTTTTGCCCATAGAGTGCTTCGTATGGTGTCATTCCAATGCTGCTATGATAACTATTGTTGTAGGCGAACTCGATGAGAGGCAAGAGCTCACTCCAGTTTGCACTGAAATCTATGGTACAAGCTCTTAACATATTCTCGAGGGTTTGGATTGTCCTCTCTGTTTGGCCATCGGTTTGTGGGTGATAGGTCGTGCTAAGAGTTACCTTAGTTCCCATAGCTTGTTGAAAACTATTCCAGAAGCGTGACACGAATCTGGGATCTCTATCGGATACGATACTTATCGGGACTCCATGAAGTTGCACAATATTATCCATGTATAGGGTCGCCAGTTTATCCAAGTTATAATTCATACGAACTGGGATGAAATGTGCAGATTTTGTGAGTCTATCCACAATTACCCATATACCGTCATGACTTTGTCGAGACTTTGGCAATCCTACTACAAAGTCCATGGAGATATGTTCCCACTTCCATTCCGGAATTTCAAGAGGTTGAAGTAATCCTCCTGGCCTTTGATGTTCAGCTTTAATTTGCTGACAAACTAAGCATCTAGCGACAAATTCAGCAACATCTTTCTTCATTCCATTCCACCAGAAGCTTTCTTTGAGGTCTTTGTACATCTTTGTGCTTCCAGGATGGATGGAGAACTTTGATTTATGTGATGTAATCATCACTTCTCGTCTAAGGTCCTTCACGTTTGGCACACATAACCTTCTTTTCATCCATAAAGTTCCATCGTTGTCTGTCGTGAAATCGAGAAATTTTCCTTCCTTAACTTGTTCTTTCAGTTTAGTTAGGCTGGGATCCTGACCTTGCTCTAACTTTATCATTTCTCGGAGGCAGGGATAAGCTGAAAGGGATGCTAAAATCATCTTCCCTGTGCCCTTCCGACTTAGTGCGTCTGCGACCTTATTTGCTTTCCCTGGATGATAGCTTATCGTAAGGTCATAGTCCTTCAATAGTTCTATCCATCGTCTTTGCCTCATATTTAATTCCTTCTGGGTGAACAAATACTTGAGACTCTGATGATCCGTGAAAATTTCACACTTGGGGTAATGCCTCCATATTTTCAAGGCAAAAAACTACGGCTGCTAACTCAAGGTCATGCGTAGGGTAGTTTTGTTCATACTGTTTAAGTTTCCTTGATGCATAGGCAATCACTCTCCCTTCTTGCATGAGCACACATCCTAGACCTTCTTTTGATGCATCGCTATAAATGGTAAAACCCATATTCTCAGTTGGCAATACCAATACAGGTGTAGATGCAAGCTTCTTCTTCAAAGTCTCGAAACTCTTCTCAGACTCCTTACTCCATATGAATTTGGAGTTCTTTTGTGTGAGTTTTGTAAGGGGTATGGCTATCGAGGAAAATCCTTCAACAAATTTTCGATAATAGCCAGCTAGCCCTAAGAAACTTCGAATTTCCGTAACAGTCTTTGGTCTTGGCCAGTCCATAATCGCTTCCACTTTCTTAGGATCTACGGACACGCCTTCTTCAGATATGATATGCCCTAAGAATGCAACGTTGTCTAGCCAAAATTTGCATTTCTTGAACTTGGCAAAGAGTTCTTTCTCTCTTAAGGTCTATAGAGTAAGACGAAGATGTTCCTCGTGTTTCTCTTTACTCGGTGAATAGACCAGAATGTCATCTATGAATACTACCACGAACTTGTCCAGGAATGGCTTGAATACTCGATTCATCAAGTCCATGAATGCGGCTGGAGCATTCGTCAAACCAAATGGCATCACTGTGAACTCGTAATGCCCATATCTTGTTCGGAAGGCAGTCTTCGAAATATCTCCTGCCTTAATCTTGAGCTGATGATAGCCCGATCTTAGATCATGTTTAGAAAAGACTTTAGCTCCCTTGAGTTGATCGAATAGGTCGTCTATCCTTGGGAGAGGATATCTATTTTTGATTGTGATCTTATTTAATTCTCTGTAATCGATACACAATCTCATACTCCCGTCTTTCTTTTTTACAAATAGTACTGGAGCTCCCCATGGAGATGTACTTGGTCTGATGTGCTTCTTGTCCAAGAGTTCTTGCAGTTGTTCTTTTAGCTCTTTCAATTCAGCTGGAGCCATTCGATATAGTGCCTTCGAAATGGATGCAGCGCCTGGCACCAAGTTAATCTCAAACTCTATTTCACGATCCGGAACTAATCCGGGGAGATCATCTGGAAAAACATCCGGAAATTCTTGTGCTACCGGAATATCTTCTAGTCTGAGTTCAGCTCCTTCCGTGACTTTATTTATCATGGCTATGTAAATTCTCTCACCGCTTTTCATGGCTTTCCAAGTTTGAGAAGCAGATAAAAGAACTTTACGCTCTTTTGTATTGCCACAATATAAGATTTCTTCTTGGTCTGGTGCTTGTAGTTTGACTTTCTTATTATGGCAGTCAACTAAGGCATGGTGTTTAGATAACCAATCCATTCCTAGGATAGCATCAAACTCCACCATGTTGAGTTGAATCAGATCGGTGTTGAACTTTTTGTCACTTATATGAATGCTGCAACCTCGATGAATACTATGTGTTTCCAAGGTTTTATTAGCAGGAGTTGCTACTCTATATGGTTCACTAAGTATGTCAGGATTAAATTTTAACTTCTTAGGGAACCTTTTAGATATAAATGAGTGCGTAGCTCCACAATCAAACAGCACATAAGCAGGCAATTTGTTGATTAAGACAGTACCTGCCATTACGTCATTGGCATTATTCGCCTCATTCTGTGTCATGGCGAACACCCTGGCATTGGGTTTGTTTGGAGGGATGCCATTGCCTACTCCAGTCCCCTTCTTCTCAGTCTCAGGGCAATTAGCAATTCTATGTCCAAACTTCCCACATCGGAAGCAAGCACCACTTTGTCTACGACATTCCCCAGTATGTGCAAGATTACAGATTGGGCACTTTGGGAATTCTTTGTTGTTTGGGGTAGATGTAGACCCCCTTTGTTGATTATGGAACTGATTTGGCCGTTTGAACTTCTGGCCATTGTTAGAGGGCTGATGAGGGAGAGGTCTTTTGCGCTTGAACTCTTCTTCTCGGCGATGTATGTCAGACTCGGCCTTGATGGCTGCTCCCATCACATCCTCAAAGTTGATGGTATCCAACACTGCTAATGCTGATTGGATCCGACTGTTCAGACCCTTCTTGAAACGGTGTAGCTTTAAGTCATCATCTGCCATAATGGTTGGGGCGTAAGTCCCAAGAGAATGGAATTTTGAGGAATACTCTACCACTGACATTCCTGGAGTTTGTGTCAGGTTATCAAATTCCTCCAACTTTTGGAGTTTAATGGCTGCTGGGAAGTATTGTTTTAGAAATGCACGAGGGAACCTTTGCCAAGTGATTGGTCCGGTCACTTCCATCGAGGGTGACATACTATCCCACCACTTATTTGCATCATCAACAAGAAATGGCGATGTAACTTCCACTTTGATTTCTTGAGGCACTTCCAGTAGTCTATGATGTTTCTCTACTTCTTTCAGCCAGTGCTGAGCCACTTCTGGTTTTGAGTTACCATCGAATGTTGACATTCGATTCTTGCGAAGAGACTCATAATGATATTTTATCCCATGCGGCTGAGGCTGAGGCTGTGGTTGTGCCTGATTAGCAGTTGGGTTAATAATCCCCTGAAGAGTAGTGGCTATTATGGTAGCTATGGCCATGAAGTCTTCACGACTTAAACTCGTTTTTGGAGATTGTGGTGGATCTTGGCTTCCTCCAGCTTCATTGTCATTATTGCGTGGAAATCCATATCGTGGGTTGCGGTTGTTACGGGGTGGTCGTCCAGCCATGTCCTACAAATTCACACATTTGTAATTTTGGTCCAAAAGTAATTCTCCCACATCGAGTCATTCATCAATCCAAGCCTCAATTTTATTATAAATAATGGCTTGATGCTGAGTTGAAAATCACACCTCTAAAATCTTCTTTGTTATCATTTAGTGTTTGGTTTCAGTAATTACTACTGAGACTGAACTTTTTAGTCTAAAGTTTGGCTAGAAGCAAGGGTGGTTCATCTCGACGAGGGCGAGCTTCAAGACATGTCTGAAGAAACCCCAATGTTTTTAATATTGTATTTTATTTTGCAGTTTATTGTGTTTTCATGTATGTTGGTGATGTCGTTTGGAAATTTAATTTTATTTATCATGAGTTTACTTCTTTTTGTATTGTGGATCAGATATGTAATATTTTGAATTAAATATTCAGTTTGTAATGATAATTATATAAAAGAAATAAAGGTTTCACACCGCTAATATTGCAGTTATAAATTACACTCCTCTAAATTTATGTTAATAAAGATTGTCGATTTGCAAAACGTTCATAGCTTAAAAAATATTGAAGAAATTTGCAAAGTTTAAGGTCATTCTTACAACCGAAACTATATGGTCATCATATAGATTTGTCAATGAGAAATGAGTTTAAAAATAAAGTTGTGGAGAGAATACGCTAAAAGAAAGTTTGAAAAAAAACATATAACACTAATATCTAAAAGTTTAGTTTATTCTTGTTAACCAAAAATTTATATAAAACAGAAAATGAATTATCATAATTTTGGTGTACAAAATTATGTTGAAGTGATTGAGAAATTGAATGATAAATCTCAAGCTTTTTATAGGCTAATGGGTGCAAAAATTGTGATTCAAAATTCTGTCAATCCGGATCTGGAAATTCAAAATTGGCCAAGGGATTTTAACGAGCATTATATGAGTTATCATAAACCCAGAATTAATTTGAAAATGGTGTTCGAATTTGAGAGAAATCGGAGCTCAAAGTTTTCGAAATTTAAGGGTTCTATAGCGTGAACTTTGATTCAAAATTGAGCATTTTACTTTGTTTGTGAGAAAGATATGATAGATGGCTTTTATTACCCATACAATGATGAGAATAAACACGAAATTAATTAAGATTTGGCGTTCGAATGGTCGAGCAATTTATCAAATGAAGTTTCGCCAGCTAGGGTTAGGGTTCTTCAATGTTCGGCTTCCATCGATCAATTGGACATCTTCCGGCAGTTGGAACTTGAAAATTGTAGAGGGCTTTCGTATTAGAGTTGATTCCGGTTACAGTGATATGCCCGATTGAACCATCGGTGGTCAGAGTCGGCGCATCGGAAAAATGACGTATTTTTCATGCGCGAGTTGTAATCGGTGATTTGCCGGGAAATCGTAGTCCGTTCGGTTCGATTCTTGTTGTAGTGTCTTCGTCTCGTTCAGGCAGTCATGGTGATTGGTCTACTTTCAGGTAAGGAGCGGCGGCGAAGGCGATATAGAACAGGCAATAGCCAAGTTCAGAATTTTTTTTTTTAATTCAGACTGTTATTTTGATCCCCCAAACTGATTTTTTTAGATTTAATCAGTTGGTCTATTGGATCCGAGATTCATATTCCGGTTAATTTGTTTTAACCAGAAATCTTTTCCCAACGGGATTATGGAACCTGGTTTAGCTCTGATACCACTTAAACGTCACGCCCCGAGACCGGGATCGATAACACCGGCGTTGATTCCAAATACAATTGAAAATCCACAAGCCTCATAGTACAGAATTTAATACAACCAGTCTATTTATTCCATAAACATAAATGTTTTACAACTAAAAATAAAACCATAACTTAAATCTTAACAGAGTTTAGCGGAAGCGTAATTATGTAGAATCTTGAAATAATTGCGGTAGATCACCAACCCCAAAAGTTGTGTTGTTCTGCATCTTCGGTATCTGTCTCACTTTTATCTGGGGAGGGTATGTAAGGGGTGAGTGTTCTGGTTGACACTCAGTAAGCGGGGGCCAATCGAATATGCCAAAAACATATACTTATACAGATTTCAAAACAGATTTCAAAACATAAACTGATACAGATAACTTAATTTTGCTCCGTTGAGCCATGCTAAAAGCATCATATTAGAACACATATCATATACTTATCAAATTAGATCGATCTACATAACATAAGGATTATAGAGGTTGCTCCTACGAATTCAAGAGGTGGCTCCCGTACGTATAGCACTTTGCCCCATTGGTTCAAGAGGTGGCTCACACGTACGTAGCACGTTGTTTCGCATAGAACTTATCTCCCAATATTCAGAATTTTCATGACATCATAGTTTTTAAAATAGTTCACATATTCGACTGTATTTTTCATAAGCATTCATATGTTATCAAAACGAAAGGATAATATAACAAAAGCCCACTTACCTGATTGTTTACGATGATTCTTTAAACTTGAAAGAGTATGGATCTACAACCTTCAAAAATCAACTTCTTTCCTTGCTATAATATTTGATATTTTGAGAGTATCTTGAGAGTATTTCCTTTAAACTTTTTGTGTTTCTACTAATGAATCTAGCTTGGTATTTATAGCAGTTTTTCAAGAAAATATGTAAGCAATGACATCAAGTTAATATTATGTAATCAATGACATCAAGTTAATATTATGTAATCAATGACATCAAGTTAATATTATGTAATCAATGACATCAACTTAATATTTTGTAATCAATGACATTAAGTTAATATTATGTAATCAATGACATCAAGTTAATATTATGTAATCAATGACATCAAGTTAATATTATGTAATCAATGACATCAAGTTAATATTATGTAATCAATGACATTAAGTTAATATTATGTAATCAATGACATCAACTTAATATTATGTAATCAATGATGTTTTTAAGGATAGTTTGATTACCTAAATTCAATGTATCATGTTGTGGTATCATGTTGTGGTAAGGTGGTTGCAAGTGGTGATCATCACATCAGCCCTGGCCCGATTATGCATATAAAAAATATGAACAATGGTCAAGAAAATCCATTGAGCATCGTGTTACCCGATATGATGTACGTGATCAAATTGCTTCGGTTGCGGCCGCTGGAAGACCAGGTCGGGGGCAACATGTTCAAGTTGTCAGAATATCAACAAATGAGTGTTCCTGTGGTAAATGGACGATTTTTGGAATTCCATGTTCCCATGCTATTTGTACTGCCAAATATCATTCGTTGGATCCTACCACACTTATTCAACCATAGTATAGCATGTCTCAATACTCAGCAACCTACATGGGAAAATTTAGTCCTCTTGCAGACATTCGATATTGGGATCCACCCACATTTGAATTGAACCACAATCCTGTAAGACGTGAAAGAAGAAAGGTCGGTAGAATAGAACGAGTCGTTTGAGAAACGAGATGGATAGACCTGTTATTAGGGAGAGACGATTACAAAATGTGGAGAGGTAAAATTAATTATATTTTTATGTTATGCGAAAATTGTATTTGTGGCAATTAAAATGTATTTGTGACAATTACAAAAATCGGTGTAAAGTTATATATATATATATATATATATTATATGTGACAATTATATATATATATATATATATATATGTGTTAAATGTGACAAAAATAGTAATATCCTAGTTAAAAAACTTAATATCAATATACAAAATCATACAACTACGGTTGGCCACCAGTTCCACAATGACGTTGTCTGCGATTTCGTTGCCCTCTACACGGACCAGTGTTACTAGGATCATTTTGCTGTGTTGCAATCCTAGTTGCTTGGGATATATTTTCACTAGAATAACTCGGAAACTGGATAGGTGTTGGAATGTTTCTCAATGGTTGCACATCCTCCAAATTTCTTTGGTATTCAAAACCCATTAGAGATGTGTAATTTTGAGCCTGTGGGTGAGCCTGTGGGGATTGTGGAGTATAATAACATGCACTATCGAAAACAGTAGATGGACCAGCAGCAATATCAAATCCACCTGAAGCCCAACAAATGATGGAAATCCACCAGAAGGACCAGCAAATGATGCAAATCCACCGGATGGGCCAGTAAATGATGCAAATCCACCGGATTGACCAGCAACAGTATCAAATCCACCGAATGGCCCAATAACATCAAAACCACCAGAGCATCAAAACCACCGGATGGGCCAGCAATGTCAAAACCACCGGATGGGCCAGCAGGAGCAAAACCACCGGATGGGCCAACAGGAGCAAAACCACAAGATGATGTGCCATGCGCAAATATAACAGATGGGTGGAAACCAATCCCATGTACGCGAGACGATATAACCCTTACAGTCATTCTCTCGTACCATTGCATGTAGTCATCGTCTGTTGAGTTTGACCTACAACATGGTTCATCAGTGGCGACATTTCTTAGCCTCCTACGCCACGTCCTAAGATGTATTTTGTGAAATTTGGCCCAATCCATATTACGATGACCAGTTCGGGTGACGTCATGTAGCTCATTATCGTCAAGTGCAGGTGATAGAATTGACTGGCATATATTGAACTGTCGCATCACCCGGTTAGGACGATGAATCTCAACTATTTGGAAGCAGATAAGAGGGCAAACGCTTCTCCAAATACATTATTATAGGTAGTAATAATGGAGTTAACACCAGCGGCCTCTGTGTCATACACGATCCAGTTAAACTGCACATTGTTAAAATAAAAAAAGTGGGTCAATCAATATATTGAAATCATCATAAATTTTCAAAATTCAATTACATAATTTAGGTTTACCTCGTCATACTCATTTGATCGAGAGAATGTCGTATAATTCTGACCGAATGTGTTGCTATATGGGTGTGATGAAACAAAGTGTTCCACCTATTATAAAAATGTTAAATATTGCAATGTTTTATCATTTTAATATTAGTATTCAATAAAAAAAATTAATTATTATCGTGCACCGTAGGGAGCAACATGAACATGCTCAGGGACAACCAAAGTTTTTAATTGTCGGTCAGGGTTCAAACATTTTATCCTCCATGCCCAAATTTGTCAATAAACATAAAAATATTTTAAAATATTAAACGGATAAGATATTATTAGTAAGAGAAAAATATTACATATACCTGCAAAATATACAAGGGGCCAGTGGTAGTGCATTTTCCTATGATTGATGCATTGCACATTCACGGTATAAGTAAGCCAATACTGCACTACCCCAACTATATGTGTTTACCTCTTACAAATCTTCAAGTAGCTGCAAATACATGAGTTTTACAGTGCTACTATTATAATCTGGAAGCAAAATTCCACCTATAATCATCAAAGCTATACACCAGGTGTACTTTATTACATCCATCTCTGAGCTCATATCAGAGATACGATTAGCTCTGCAGTGATTGTCTAGAGCGGTCATTCTTAGGTGGCCGCCTTTAAATTTTGCTTTTGGAGTAACTCAACACATGTGTTTTGCCATTCTTCCACACGTTGTAAATCATCTACCCCAGTTACTGGTTGACCATCAACTTTCAGACCCCAAATTATTGAAATATCTTGTAAAGTAATGATAGCCTCACCAAATCTAAAATGAAATGTATGGGTCTCAGGCCGCCATCGTTCAACAAGGGAGGTAATCAAATGATTATCGTACATACAATAGCCAGATTGCAAAACACCATAAAATCTCATATCAATGATATGCCTCCAAACACGATCGTGTATCACGTTTTCATTATACAACCCCCAGATAAAGTTATCTTGACGCTTCACTTTTAAAATATTATCAATATTCTCGGAACAAACACATTGAAGATATGCGTAGATTGTAGATATAGTACAGTTGAATCTTCGGGACCTCGATTTAACTCCATCCTAAAATTAATAAAAAAAATTAACATACATATCAACCATTTATAATATTAATAAAAATATATTATACGTACATGTTTTAAAAAAATAATTAATTTTTTGATTTATTTTAAAAAAATTATGCAATAAAAACAATATGAATAATATATAAGATTTTCAATAATTAACTCACCTTTAATGTAGGTGGACGAATGGATTATTGAAGAGAGAAACGAAAGCTCTGAACTGCAGGAAGAAGAAGAAAGAAAAGTTTTTAAGGTATAGAATATTTCGAGAACGGATATAAATTTATAGATGATTTCGATTGCTACTCAACGTTTTAAGGCCGCGCTTCCAAGTTGCGGTTTGAGGTATATTTGCAAAACCCCACATTTCATTGTGGTTTTGACAAAAAAAAAAAATTCCAAATTATTTTTTTAAAAAATCCAATCTAGTTGTAAGCTCAAAAATGAATCCAACGAGGTGTAGAAGTCCATTCTTGATTAATCTACCATCTGAAATCATAATCAATATTCTCTTAAGACTTCCCATCCGAACCATCCTAAGCTGCAAATGTGTTTGCAAGCAGTTACTCAACCTACTCTGTCCTCCTGAGTTTACCGCATCCCATCTTTCTTTATTGACCCCTGGCCTAGTTATACGTCAGATTGATATGTTCGGAGATATATGCCAAATATTCGAATTTGAAGATGAAATAGAGCTTCAACACCACAAACTTCATTACAATGCGGTGATGAAATTTGACCTCAGCGTGTCTATTGGTTTCTCTGATTCGCAATTACGGATTAATGGTTCAGTTAACGGTATCCTTTACTTGCAGGGGTATAGAAGCAAACTGTATGATGCTCTATACCTATGAAATCCAATCACACGTGAGTATATTGCTCTTCCCAGTATTGAAGGCATTGTCGAAGATCCTGACACTTCTGAGTATGGATTTGGGATACAGGATTAGTGGCCAATACAAGGTGCTTAGGAATGTCCATAGGCATTCATATGATAACCAAACAGCGCCACCTTCATCTATTCACAACCTTGAGTGTTTGGTATACACAGTTGGAACAAGGTCATGGAGAAAAACCGGATTTTGTTGTTGGTAGGAAAGGCGGTCACAGGAAGAAATGCATTCAGCCTGTCAAGCCAATTGGACAATCGCACACTTTCTTTACCTTGTTCCTGAATGGAAATCTTCATGGATTACAATCGCAACTCCGCCAACATGTTAATTTCTTGTTTCGATCTTGTAACTGAGACATTTAAGTCCTTTCCTCCAACTCCACCACCACTAGATTCACCAGCTTTTGGAACCTTGGGAATTTTGGATGAATGCTTGTGTTTCGTAGACAATAGCTCGCGAGATGCGAATATTATTGTTATTTGGGTGATGAAAGAATCTGGGGTGGAGGAATCTTGGACTAAGCAATTTGTTATTGAGGAAGCACAACACTTTGCTGGTGAAATTTATGACACAATTCATCCTATCAAAGCTTTTAAAGATGGTGACATCTTTGCTTAGTAGTGGCACGCTGTTCTATTTCAGCAACAAGACCAAAACTTGTAAAGACCTTGATTTGGTTATTCAGGACGAACGTGCCTGGATCTGGTGAAGGACCCTCATTTGGTTATTCCGGATGAATGTGCCTGGATCCAGGCCATACCTCACTGCTCAAGCTTTCTCTCACTCAAGATTTTCGATGGTGAAAATGTAATATTGTTCTAGATAAGCGCAATGAGTTCACGTGAAGTGCTTTTGCCAATGTAATAGAAGTGTAATGCTTCAGACATGATGATCTATGAGATATGAATTGTCAACCGTTTTTTGTAAATTTCTGTCATCTGTGATGTAGCTCATGGAAATTGCCTTTAAGGTTTGATACCCCATCTTCGGGCATTAGTACCGAAAAACTAACAGAACCTTTAATTCCCGTAAAAGAATATGTACAAAAATCTAATACAAATCTTAGTTACGCTACCTCAAAGATTTAGCATAGCTAATAATTTCATTAATTATTGCTTCATGAGATAGAATTTTCATGTATCTATGCTTGCAAAAGCCGTCCATAAATTAAGTTTGTCGAACATCCCAAAACCGTCTATGACAGCATCAGACCAACTCTGAGGAGTTTTACTTTTTTCCCAACAGGAAAACTATGGAAACGAATGCAAGCTACAAACCGTATCCAACTTAAATAACTTGTTTAAAAAACAAAATATTTTTATCATTAATAAAAGACTACCAAATATTCAATGTAAGCCTATTACATAATAAAATCGACTAAATTTTGTATTCAAAACTAAAAGAATTATATATATTGGTATATATATACACTGACGGATTTACATTGTGGTAGGGGGCAACCACTTGCCATAAAAAGTTTTTTTTACCATAAATAATTTTTTAAAAAAATAATTGCATTTTACCCTCCAAATTTTATCGCACTCTTTTGAGTATTGAGATGTCTCATGTTCGAGACCTCTTATTCATCTCCTTAAGCTTTTACTAAACTAGTGTATGACTACCCAAATATTATGAGATTGTACTAAGAAAAAAGAACGACTAAGGGAACTTCCGGGGTAAAGGATGAGTCGGAGAACTTCTCAAACATTGTTTTCCGGAGAAGTGGGACCCCTGAGCTCTCAATCGTTCCTGAGAAGTTGCACTCGCTATCTCAGCTTTTCCTGATTTGGTCTTGGTTATATTGATGAGAATATATTCATTCAATGGATGGATCTATCACATGATACACTATCCCACATGATACACTATCCCAAGGAGTAGCCAATATTATTTCGCTTTTCCCATATTCAATACATGTTTTTTTTTCCCATTTTGCTAGAACCATGGGAGAGAGAACTTAAAGGAAAAGGGGTAAATTGATAATTGATCAATTTTTCTTTAATAATAAAAATTAAAATATATCAAATGAAAAATTTTGCATGATTCAAATCAACATTTTTGTGGTATCAATTTTTAATATATTTGATAGATAAAAGGTTATTGTTCAGCAATTACTGAATACAAATTATTTTAGATATATTTAACCTATTAGAATTAAATAATTAATCTAATAAACTAAAATACTAAAATTCAGATGAAACAATCAATGAGCACAAAGAAAAAATAATAAAAGAAGATTATCAAGATTTCATATCACACTTTAATTCACTATGATTCTGTAATTTTATCTGTTTTGAATTTGTGTAAATTCCTAAGATGACGAGTTATCCTATAATATTTTATATGCTATATATCAAACATAATGATTATTTATAACGAATAACTCTTGTTCACTCGTTCAACTAATATCATTGCATTAATGATTCATGTTTTGGACTAACGAGCCTACGTTTATCATAGATATATTTAATTCCGTCTTTTTAACTCAATTAAATTCATGACATGCAATACATTTTCGTATTGTAATATTATTTCTCGATCGGAATCACAATTTATAAAATCATCAAAAATGATCAGGCTTTTGAAAGCATTAAAACTATAAAAAAAAAGCATGCCCTCGACAATCGAATGAAATCAACTAATTGCAATATTTGGGCTTGTCTTGGTGTTCATTCTGAAGATATCTTAATTACTATATTTTCAAACGTAGCAGTGGCTTGTTTCTTATATCAACAATATGCATATGTACCCAGTGAATATTTAATTTATCCAATTTATAAGTTAAAATATTTGCAAACTATTATTTTTAAAATAAAATTTCCTTTTTAATACAATTAAGTATAGAAAATTTGTATTTCAAAATATGCAAATTTGTCATTATCTGTAAGATTATATATATATATATATAATTGTGAATTTAAGATATTTAATATAAATAATATAGTATAGATTACTGTGAATATATATATTTAAAAAAATATTTCCTTGAGCTTTTAATTCTTATTTTATATAAAAATTCAATTTCTTTCGGTTTTAATATAAAAAGTCAATATTAAAAACTAATTTGTTGTTTCCAAAAATAAACATGATTACTTCAACCTTCTAGGTTTCTGATAGGCCCTTAGACATTGACATGGACTTAAAAAGGATTGAGAAACAACTAAGAGCAAATGCAGAAGCCTAGTTGGAAAAAGAAAAGGAAATTAGGGGTGAAGAGTGGGTAACCAAAGCAGAAAACAAAGAAACAACATGTTCAACGGAGGAAACACGCTCAGCCATCGTGGGTGAGAGATTACGTTATGTGAGGGAATTCAGTGTGAGGAGTGTTATTCTCTCCCTAGTTACAAATATTTTTTGTATTCTGTTTTTCTGATTCAAGAGCATTATATATTTCTGGTTGTAAAGAAAAGGAATTCATTCAGTTTATATTTTAGTGGAACACTTTTCCTTCTTTGGAGTTCAGCACTGACTCGAAGGGTGCATGCTTGGTGCTCTTGTTAAGAGAATCTGAAAATGAGGCTATGCGACAATTGGAAGCTAATTTCAAAACACACGCTGTGCATCAGATGACAGGTTATACCAAAATTATGGAGCAATGCATGGCTGCCGTGGATTTACGATGTAGCCACATTGACCAGAAATTACAAGATATATCAAAGGAAAAAGGAATATCCTTTGAACAGTCCAATATCGAAGGAGAAGGTAGCCAAAAGGAAGAAGAGCTTGCGATTGAATCAGCTTCCTACTTAAAGAGCATACGACTGGTGATAAGTATGGTTTTTACACTCATTTTTCTATGATTTTATAGTGATTTTCGTAGTGATTCCTGGATGATTTTACGCTTTTTGGTATATATTTGTATGTTTCGGGAGTAAAGGTCTAAGTGCATAAAAGTGGAGGAAAAGAATTAATAATGATGAAAAATGACCGAATAGAGCGAACACATTGAAGGAAAGACCGAAATTTTGAGTTTGAAGAAGTTTAAAGCTCGCGATCGATCTCCACTACTATCAGCGATCGATCGCACACGAGCGAAGCGAAGCAACAAAATTTGCATCTCGGCGATCGATCGCCGAGATGTTCCCTATTGACCGCGGTAATCCAGAATACTTTGGCGATCGATCGCCAAAACACCGCATTTTATCGCGGATGTGCATGCCTTGAAAATTTTGTTTCCTTGTTGAATATTTTGTGTCCAAAAGTGGGAGAACTCTTCCTCCACTATTTAAAGAAGATACCACACTAAAATTGCGGACTCTTGACTCATAATTCACCCTACAATATTAGCCTCCACCATACTCCATCCCACACACTCCAAACCATTGAAGAGGAAGACAATCCGGGAGAGACGGGACGACGCAGCAGTGCAAGGAGTCATCACCTAACATTATTTAGTATATCTAACTTGTTGCAAACATGATTTTTCATTGTTATTTGAGGATGATTTTTGGCTAAGTTTTATTGTCAAGAGTATGGGATCCCATGTTTGAACCCATAATTCAATTTAAGGTTTTTGATTGATTCTTATAATTCTATGTGCATAATTTATTGTTCTTCATGCTTTTAAGGGGTTGACCTTTGAATGAATTTATATATTGCAATTGACTTGACCATACGATATTAGAATCCGACATAATAAATTAGGCCGTGGGTTTAGATTGAGACTGACCAAGTCAAATCAAACGCACATGTGATAGCAATAGATTTACCAAAATCGAAGGCTAGTAGTTTTCATAGATCTTCATTCAATAGTGATTGTTCAATAAGGGCACAGTAGTGGTTTATTAAAACGTTAATATTAGATTTGTTATAGCTTGACCATAGTATAACGAATGTATTAGGAAAACTCATCACCTTAGAACGTATGAATTGAACTCTTAACTAATAGGCGAATTGTGGGGAATTAAATGGGTGAACCGAAGTCTTGGCAATTGTCTCTATTGATTTTATTCTTACTATTTATCACTTGTTGGGTTAAATATTGAGTGTTTAGTCAAATTAGTATAATATTCATCACAAATTATCGTATGTTAAATATAGTTAAACTACTTGAGTTTGGTACTTATTTTCTAGTCCATGTGGATTCGGCAACCTTCTTAAAATCTACTATACTAAAACTTGACACTGTGCACTTGCGGTATAATCGCTACATTGATAATTTGCTGTTTAAATAAATAGCGATCAAGTTTTTAGCGCTGTTGCCGGGGACTAGTTTAAAGTAATATCAGACGAGATTAGTTGACTGTAGTTTAGCCATTTTTTTATTTTCTGTTGTTGATTTTCTTTACTTCATTACCACTGTGGCTTGGTTGATTTGTGCAGGTGTTAATTCTTGGTGCATGCTAAGGAGTAGCAAACCTACACTTGAGCCTATTGATCCAAAAATTGAGCGTACTTTTCTTAGGAAACTACGAGAGGCTCGAGCAATGGCCGAGAACAACCAAAGAAGAGACGGAGAGGAGGAACAAAGGAATGAGGAAGTGTCGGTTGCCAGATCACTCATGGATTATGCACAACCATCATTCCAAGGCAATTTGTCTAGCATCACTGGACCGAGCATCCTGGCTAACAATTTCAAAATCAATCCTGCTATCATAACCAGCACTCGGTCCAGTTTGGGAGAGCAGCTACTGATGATCCCAATGCCCACATCTCCAACTTCTTGGAGATTTGTGATACCTTCAAGCATAATGGGTTACGCTTATTCCCTTTTTCTTTAAAAGATAAAGCTAAGATATGGTTGCAATCATCGCCTACAGGTTCAATCACTACATGTGATGGAATGGTGCAAATGTTCCTGTCAAAAAAACTTCTCACCATCCAAGACTGCCAAGATGCACAATGATATCACCACTTTTACACAATATGACCCAGAGACATTGTACGAGGTCTGGGAACGCTTTAAGAACTTACTGAGAAAATGCCAACATCACGGTCTTCCTGTCTGGCTGCAGGTACAAACTTTTTATAACAGCTTATTTTTTTGCTTACCGTTCTATGCTTGATGCAGCATCAGGAGGAACAATCACGAGGAAGACACTTGAAGCGGCATATGAATTGTTGGAGGAGATGACTGCCAATAGCTATCATTGGCAATCTGAGAGGAATGTATCGAAGAAACAGGTTGGAATTCATCAAGTGAGTGACATCAGCGCCTAAGCCGCCCAGTTGGAAGCATTAAACAAGAAGATTGACAGCTTGAGCATGCATGCAATGCAAGTTCAAGCCATCACATGCTAGCTTTGCGAAGGAGGACATCCGAGCACGTAATTCCAAATCTGTTGAAAGTGCTAATTTTGTAGGGAACCGACCTCCACCCAACTACCCCTACCCAAATACATACAATACGGGGTTGAGGAACCATCCACAACCACCATTAGGGTATGCACCTAAACCAAGTATGGAGGAACTGTTGACCAAATTCATCACATCAAAGGAGACTAGATTCCAAAATCACGAGGCATCGATAAAAAATTTGGAAGCATAAGTGGGGCAGCTAGCAACTATATTTGTTGGACAGGCTCCCAGAACATTGCCCCAGTGACACTGAGAAAAATCCAAGGGAGCAAGTCCAGGCCATAACACTGAGGAGCGGTAAGGAGGTTGTTGTAGACAATGGCAAGAAGAATGATGCACACATTGAGCATGAGGACGAGGCGGACACCAAGCAAGAAGAGGATCAAACACGAGTCAAAGGTAATCCCACTAAGACTACTACACCCATCACGCCACCTAAGGTACATATCCCACTCCCATTTCCCGCTGCATATAAAAGAGCAAAATTAGATGCTAAATCTGCTAAATTTCTCAATTTGATTAAGACTCTCCATATAGCTATTGATGTTATACGGCAAATGCCAAATTCTGCTAAGTTTTTGAAGGAGATATTGTCAAATAAGACGAAATTGGGAGAGCATTAGACTATAAATTTAACTGAAAAGTGTTCTGCTATCATTCAAAACGATTCACCTCCAAAGTTAAAGGATCTAGGGAGTTTTACTAGACCTTGCAAAATTAATTCTATTCTATGTTTTTGCATAAATATTTATGTGATTTGGGTGCAAGTGTAAATCTGATGCCTTTGTCTTTTTATAGGAAGCTGGGTTTAGGAGAGCTCGGACCTATCGGAGTGCCACTAAAGATGACAGACAAGTCCATCAAGTACCCTCAAGGGATAGTTGAGGATATGCCAATCAAGGTGGATAAATTCACCATTCCGATGGATTTTATAGTGTTGGACATGAAGGAAGATGATGACATGCAATTGATACTAGGAAGGCCATTATTAGCAACGAGAAGAGCGCCGATTGACGTCCAAGAAAGGAAGTTGATCATCGTAGGGGAGGATCAAGTCATCTTTGATAACACTACATACACTCAGCACCGAGGTTTCAATATCAATATTATTGATCCATTATCTGGTGATGCGACGCAGGTTAAAAGCAAGAAGAAGTTGGAGGTCATATCAAAAGTCATCAAAAAGAAGGCAAATTCTATAAGGGGGACAAATGGTCTTAATGAATAGAGCAAAAATGCTACTGTTTCCACGGAAGTCAGACTCACCATGGGCTGGACCTTTCAAAGTGGTTGATATTCTACCATGTGACACTATAAACGTGAGAGATGACAAAGGGGCATTATTCGTGGTAAAAGAGAAGTGGTTGAGACACTACCAGGTGGATGACGGAAATTCGTCCCCCACCACCTCCTTCGACACTTGAGGAGAATGGTAAAAAGTCCAGCTTGAGACTATAAATCAAGAACTTTTTCTTATCCCTTATCTTTGTTTTTGAATTCTGTTTTGATTTGCATTTTGTTTTGATTTTTGGTGAGTAACTCCATGCGTACTGTCATGTTTTCCAACACATACCCCATTAGCTGACGATGAACTGGACGAATATCACTGATGATCGTCGTCAAAGGTAATGTAAGGTAATGCTTAATACATTGAGGACAATGCATAAATTAAGTTTGGGGGAGTGCATTATCGTGTCATGCTTTTTCTTTGCTTTCTTTGGAATTGAGTCGTTTCTCGAGCACCAAATTTTTTTCCTTTCTGAAAATGAGTTCAATTAGTGAGAAAAGAATGAATCATAGTAGTGGTCTCTATTCCATGGTGATATTAATGTCACTATGCATGTCGACTTGAGTTTTGATGATTGTAAGACTTGTTTGTGAATATCTTGTTTTGAGTTAGCATGTTAAAGATGGGGAATATTTTGAGCACCTTTGAGTCATAATCTTGTGAATTGCATTTGGAGTATTGAAAATCTTTGTGAACTTGATGAATTGTTTTTTAGCATCTTAGAGTACCTTAGAACTTATTTGATGATGACACTTCGAGGCGAAATTTAAGAGTTATGAACTTGACTTGGAAATGATCTATGCGATCTTTGGACCGTTTGAGCCTTTCAAGCTTACCATGTATACATCAATCCTTAGTGTCCACTTTTGAGCCTAATTGAAAAAGAATGGTGTATGTTTGACATACTATTAGCCCACATTCAACATTTATTAGCAAACTTATTATACCCACCTATATGAGCCTAAAGTGAAACTTTATCCTTACCTAAAGGGAGTATAATGAATATAATTAGAATGCGCGTGATTTGTTATATGTTGATGAGCTTATTATTGAAAAAAAATTATGAATGAGAAAAGAAAAGAATAGAAAGAGCCTTGAGAAAAAGTATCTGAATAAGACCCAAAGTGGCCAAGGTTAGAAAAGAAATAGAAGAGAACTCAATTTGTGCTAAAATATGAACATAGATGAGTATACTCTCTTCTTTGTCTATCCTAACTTTTCTTTGAAGCCGACACATAGGCATAACATTACAAGTTTAAAAAGTTCTTTTGATCCAAGTCTAGGGAGTACTACATTAGTGGAGAAGTAGTTTGAAAGTAGGCTTATGAGATGCTCAACGATAATCTTAACTTTCATTGATAAGAATGATTTGATCTATGAAATTTGCATGGAACTTGAAAGTGACAATAGCAAACACGCACGTTCTGAGTTTGAGACAACTTGCTTGATTTAGGAGAAAACACAACTTGTTAAACTTTTGGATTCACTCTTGTTTGTCTGTAAGTGCGATATCTGAGCTACATAAGTGACTGCGAATTGCTTATTTGACTTATCAATATTGAACTCTACATTTTGATCTTATTTCTTGTTCGAGGACGATCAATTTTAAGTTTGGGGGAATTGATAAGTATGGTCTTTACACTCATTTTGCTTGATTTTATAGTGATTTTCGTAGTGATTCCTGGTCGATTTTACGTTTTTTGGTATATATTTGTATGTTTCAGGAATAAAGATCTTAAGTGCATAAAAGTGGAGGAAATGAGCTAATAATGATGAAAAAGGACAAAACCAAGCGAACACGTTGAAAGAAAGACAGAAATTTTGAGTTTGAAGAAGTTTAAAGCTCACGATCAATCTCCACCGCTATCAGCGATCGATCGCACACGAGCGAAGCGAAGCAACAAAATTTGCATCTCGGCGATCGATCTCCAAGATGTTCCAACGATCGCGGTAATCCAGAATACTTTGTCGATCGATTGCGAATGTGCATGCCTTGAAAAAAAATCCATAATACTTTGGCGATCGATCGACTTCGCGATCGATCGCCAGACGCGAAGTCGATCGATCGCCAGACGCGAAAAATTCGAGATTTTGTTTCCTTGTTGAACTTTTTGTTTCCAAAAGTGGGAGAACTCTTCCTCCACTATTTGAAGAAGATACCACACGAAAATTGGGGACTCTTGACAGTATCAGCCTCCACCATACTCCATCACATATACTCCAAACCATTGAAGAGGAAGACAATCCGGGAGAGACGGGACAATGTAGCAACGCAAGGAGTAATCACCTAGCGTTATTTAGTATTTCTAAACTTTGTTCATATTTTATTTTTAAATTTTAATGTATAACTTGTTGCAAAACATGATTTTTCATTGGTATTTGAGGATGATTTTTGGCTAAGTTTTGTTGTCAAGACTAGGGGATCCCATGTTTGAACCCATAATTCAATTTAAGGTTTTTGATTGATTCTTATAAATTCTATGTACATAATTTATTGTTCTCCATGCTTTTAAGTGGTTGATCACCTTTGAATGAATTTATATATTGTAATTGACTTGACCATACGATATTACAATCCGACATAATAAATTAGGCTGTGGGTTTAGATTGAGATTGACCAAGTAAAATCGAACACACGTGTGATAGTAATAGATTTACCAAAATCGAAGGCTAGTAGTTTTCATAGATCTTCATTCAATATTGATTGTTTAACAAGGACACAGGAGTGGTTTATTGCAACGTTAATATTAGATTTTTTTATAGCTTGACCATAGTATAACGCTTGTATTAGAAAAACTCGTCACCTTAGAACTATGAATTTAACTCTTAACTAATAGGCGAATTGTGAGGAATTACATGGGTGAATTGAAGTCTTGATAATTGTCTCTACTGATTTTATTCTTACTCTTTATCACTCGTTGGGTTAAATATTGAGTGTTTAGTCATAACTAATTATCGTAAGTTAAATATAGTTAAACTACTTGAGTTTGGTACTTATTTTCTAGTCTCTGTGGGTTCGACAACCTTTCTTAAAATCTACTATACTAAAATTTACACCATGCACTTGCGGTATAATCGCTACACTGATAATTTACTGTTTAAATAAATAGCGATCAACTGGACATACCTAAATTTAATGGGGAAGATGTACACAACTGAATTTACAAAATAGAGAAGTATTTTTATCTACATAACATATCAGACCAGCTGTGCTTACAGATTGTCGCCTTCAATGTGGAAGGTGAGGCAGTCACTTGGTACCAGTGGATGGATCGCAACGAAAGTTTACGTGATTGGGGGCGGTATGTAATGGCCTTTAAAAATCATTTTGGGTCTTCTATCTGTAGGGTCTTCCTACCTTAACAGTGTTATAGTGACATAAGAAGGACTAATCATGCATTAAATAACATCTTAAGGTTCCGGTTGTTACATGAGCTAACAGGATTACAGGCCAAAATACAAAACTTCAAAAATAATTCATTACATTCCCAAAAGAATGTCAACATTTAGATTTACACTACTCCTAGAGTAGATACTAGTCATGTCTTGAATCCTATACATTCCTGTGTTCCTCGTAGCTCACTGCCTCAACCCGACCCTTAGTCCTTCAGTCCAAAAGTGTACCTACAAGGACAACACATCATGAGCATATACAATCTTACTTAACATCATAAAAACATCACAATGAATGCATGAAATCTTGGTTAAGTAAATATGCTGGTTATTCATTAATTTCTTTTTGTTGTCCCTGATTCATATTCATGCATATGGACATCTTACCCCGTGGCATCTTACCACATAATAACATCGTATGGCCTCTTACCATATGGGCATCTTACCCCGTGGCATCTTACCACATAATAACATCGTATGGCCTCTTACCATATGGGCATCTTACCGCGTGGCATCTTACCACATAATAACATCGTATGGCCTCTTACCATATGGGCATCTTACCCCGTGGCATCTTACCACATCATAACATCGTATGGCCTCTTACCATATGAGCATCTTACCCCATGGCATCTTACCACGTAATAACATCGTATGGCCTCTTACCATATGGGCATCTTACCCCATGGCATCTTACCACATAATAACATCGTATAAATATATAAACATCTTATAAACATCATCATTTCATCATGAATACTCATGCGATAAAAACATAGTCGTAGTGTAAAGATGTGTTTTACCGTCCGATGCCCGTACGCCTTACGTACCTTTTCAAAAGGAGGAGGAGTCAACAGACTTTATCTCCTTGATTGTGCTGGTACCTGGGATGGTTCTACATAACCACAACATACTATATTAGATACCATATCATGAATCATTGTCAAAATAAAACAATTAAAAACTTTTGCCAAGATTCTGCCTCTCTCGATCGATCGGAACCCATGTCTCGATCGATCGAGAAAATATGCAAAACAGTGCCCAAACTCTCTGCCTCGATCGATCGATCGAAATTTTTTACCGATCGATCGAGGAGCTTCACCGATCGATCGGAAAATCCTTCGATCGATCGGCACCTGAATTTCAACCCATGCTTTAAACTTTCTGCCTCGCTCGATCGATCGGGACCAAAATCTCGATCGATCGAGCACTCTGAAAAATAGGGACTTCTCCAGATTTTCGAGCACCTCATTTCCTACCATCATTTCTACTTCATAAAGCATAAAACATGCTTGAACAAAAATGTTATAAGCTTCATAAAACTACCATGCATGTGTTCAAATCAAAGGTTTAACAAAACCTAAGCTAACATGCATCATAACCTCATCAAAATCTTCAACCTCATCCACAAATTCAGGAAAACAGGGCATGTTAGTTCTGCCTAGAATTTCGAGCACTTACTTTCATAACAAGAAAACCAACACATAGCATATGTAACATGCTCGAACAAACATGCTAGGAACTTCATAATACTTCCATGTAAACATTCGCACCAAGGTTTTGTTCAAACCTATACTAGCATGCATAAAAATCATCACCACAAAACCCAAACTCAACCAAAAACCCAGAAAACAGGGTACCCACTTACCCCTCTTTTTACTCCTCCTTTTTTTTGTAAGCTTTAGCACATAAAATCACAAGCCTTTCCTTCTCCTATCTGCAGCTCACACCATCGATTTTTTTGGGAAAGAAAGAAGGAGAGAAGGAGGTGGAGGGGAGTTTTGATTGCAAGCAATGAGTGCAAGCATGGGTTGAGAGGGGATGGGTTACCAAGTGGGGAGAGGTTGCACTTGGGGGAGGGTGGCCGAGATAGGGGGTGGGGGGTGTGGTTGGGGTGGTCATGTGGTGTTTAATTGTGCCCCGGTATTTAGTACGATGTATTAAAATATCCTCACTCGATATTTTATAACTTCATTTAATTGATACATCCTTTAAAACACCCAACATGCCCCCCAAATCATATCATCATATCATAAATATAATCCCCCAATTTAAATACACCACAACCCTTAAACATATCATAAATCATCATCATAGCACACAATCATATAACATTTCGGGGGTATTACATTACTCCCCTACTTATAAGATTTCGTCCTCGAAATCTACATGCATCACCATATCGAAACTAAACATAAAAACATACCAGAGAATAGTTTCGGATAGTGCTGCACCATATGCCGTTCCGTCTCCCACGTAGCCTCCTCGACACCCCGACGATCCCACTGAACTTTGACCATCGGTATAACTTTGCTCCGTAGTCTGCGATCCTCTCGATCTAGAATCCTGATAGGTCGTTCTACGTAGGACACATCTGAGTCTAACTGTACTTCAGTAGGCTGTAAGACATGAGACGGGTTTGGCTCATACTTCCGTAACATAGAACCGTGGTAAAACATCGTGTATGCCAGACAGGGATGGCGGTAGTGCCAAACGGTAGGCCAAAGTACCGATACGCTGCAAAACTTCATATGGCCCAACATACCTCGGAGATAACTTTACCCGTATACCAAACCGAACCACACCCCGGAAGGGCGAGATCTTTAAGAAGACCCTGTCTCCTAACTGGAATTCCAGCGGTCGTCGCCGCTTATTGGCATAGGCTGCTTGCCTACCTGGGCCGCTTTCATCTTTTGGCGTATCATCTTAATCTTTTCTTCCATGTCCTTGACCATATCCGGTCCTCCGACCACTTTGCTAGTCAAGTCCTCCCAATACAGCGGTGACCTACATCGTCGTCCATACAGAGCTTCAAAAGGAGCCATTTGAATGCTCGCCTGATAACTGTTATTATAGGAGAACTCCACCAGCAGCACTGAATCCTGCCACAGAGTATCAAACTCCAAAATACATGCCCTCAACATGTCCTCGAGCGTCTGAATGGTACGCTCTGTTTGACCATCTGTCTGAGGGTGATAGGTCGTACTCAGTCTCACCTCTGTGCCCAAAGCTGTCTGGAGACCCTCCCAGAAATGTGAAGTGAACCTCGGGTCTCTGTCAGACACTATCGAGACCGGAATACCATGCAATCTTACCACATCCCGTATATACATATGGGCCATCTTCAAGTATGTGAATGACATATTGTAAGGGATGAAATGAGCCGTCTTCGTCAGCCTATCTACGATCACCCAGATCGCATCAAATCCTGAGGCTGTCCTTGGCAAGTGGGTCACGAAGTCCATAGAGATATGTTCCCACTTCCATTCGGGTACCTCTAAGCTCTTCAGCTCGCCACCAGGCCTCTGTCTCTCTGCCTTTACCTGCTGGCAGATCAAATATCTTTTAACGAAGGCAGTCACATCACGTTTCATGCGCCTCCACCAGAATTGACCGCATAGGTCTTTGTACATCTTTCTTCCTCCTGGGTGGATACTGAACCGACTACTATGAGCTCGCTCCAATAATCCTCTACGTAACTCTGGTGTATCTGGGACTACCCATCGGTTGCCCAGTCTCAAAGAATCATCCTCAGCCACTCTGAACTTGGATGGCTGACCGTGAAGTACCAATGATGTCCACCTCTGAACCTCATCATCCGACCTCTGGGCCTTCCTGATCGCCTCAAATATGTATGGCTTAGCCAATAAGGTCGACACTCGCACAGGCGACATGTCCACATCGAAATCATAGCCCAAATGGCAGTAAGAAGTCATCAAAGCCGACAAGCACATAGCATCCTCAGCAGTACTCTTCACCTTCCGACTTAAGGCGTCTGCTATCAAGTTCGCTTTTCCGGGATGGTACTCAATCTCACAGTCATAGTCCTTAAGCAAATCCATCCCCTTTTTTGCCGCATATTCAACTCTGCCTGAGTGAATAAGAACTTTAGGCTCTTATGGTCCGTAAAGATGGTAAATGAAGTACCATAAAGATAATGACGCCAAATCTTCAAGGCGAAGATGATAGCCGCCAGCTCCAAGTCGTGAACTGGGTATCTGGTCTCATGAGGCTTCAACTGCCTCGAAGCATAAGCCACCACGTGCTTATCTTGCATCAATACACAGCCCAAACCTTGCAGTGATGCATCCGTATACAAGGCAAATCTCTTATTCTCAGACGGGATCACCAACACAGGCGCTGTAGTCAAGCGGCGCTTCAGTTCTTGGAAACTTTCCTCACATGTCTTAGACCAAAAGAAGGGGACTCCTTTCTGAGTCAGCTGTGTCAGGGGTTTGGCGATCTTTGAAAAACCCTCGACGAAACGTCGGTAATACCCTGCCAAACCGAGAAAACTCTGTATCTCCGGTACAGAAGTGGGTGCAGCCCACTCCATCACAGCCTCAATCTTCCTGGGATCCACAGATATCCCACTGCTAGATATAACATGGCCTAAGAATACCACGCTGCTCAACCAGAACTCGCACTTGCTGAGCTTTGCATATAGCTGATGATCCCTGAGGATCTGGAGTACTGTCCTCAAGTGCTCCGTGTGTTCTTCTTCAGTCCGGGAGTAGATGAGTATATCGTCAATGAAGACTATGACGAACTGATCCAAAAATGGCTGGAACACCCTGTTCATCAGACTCATAAAAACAGCTGGGGCATTTGTCACCCCAAAAGGCATGACTAGGAATTCATAGTGCCCATATCTAGTCCTGAAAGCTGTCTTCTGAACATCATCTTCTCTTACTCGAATCTGATGGTACCCCGACCTCATATCGATCTTACTGTAGAGCCTCGTACCCTGCAGTTGGTCAAACAAATCATCAATCCTTGGGAGCGGATACTTGTTCTTTACTGTGGCCTTATTCAGATGCCTATAGTCAATGCATAGACGCATCGATCCATCCTTCTTATTAACAAACAAAACAGGCGCACCCAGGGCGATACGCTAGGGCGTATGTAGCCCTTATCAAGGAGCTCTTGCAACTGAGTCTTTAACTCCCTTAGCTCTGCTGGTGCCATCCTATACGGGGCACGAGAAATTGCAGACGTCCCTGGTAGTAATTCAATCCCAAACTCGACCTCTCTCGTCGGTGGAAATCCGGGAATCTCATCCGGAAAAACATCAGGAAACTCCGCCACTATGGGCACATCCTCAACCTTTAATTCCTTCCTCTTTTCCGCAATATCCACAGCATAGATAAGATATCCGGTATGGCCTCGTTCCAATAACTGTGCCATCTTGACAGCAGATATCAACGGAATCTTTGGACGAGAACCATCCCCATAGAATGTCCACTGGACTCCCAAATCAGATCTGAACCGGACAGTCCTCTGTCTACAGTCCACAACTTCATGATACTTGTTCAGCACATCGATGCCCACAATGCAATCGAAGTCTGACATTCCCAGCACAATCAAATCCGACCTTAACTCGTTATCCTCAAAATAAATGAGGCCATCAAAAACAATCTGATCTGTAGTCAAACTTCTTCCAACGGGTGTCGAGACCATAAGAGGCATGGGGGACGGAGAAGTGCATATGTGGTGCCTTTCCACAAAACTCATCGACACAAAAGAGTGTGACGCACCCGTGTCTATCAATATAAAAGCAGGGTGCGTAAATAAAAGGCACGTACCCGCTATAACCTCCTCCGGAGCCGCTGTAGCCTGCTCCCTCGTCAAAGCGTAAACCTGCCTCTGAGGTGGCCCCGTGGGCTGACCTCCATACTGCCTCGGTGCAAAAGGTGGTCTGTGCTGTACTGCTCTGTCCACAGGCCTCCCCATAGAATCCCGTTGTCCCTCCCGATTGGGACACTGGCGAGCAAAGTGGCCCTTAACGCCACATACATAACATCCTGAACAATCATTTGACGAATGTGGTTACCCACAGATAGAGCACTGGATCCTTCCAAATCTGCCTCCCTGAGGCTGTCCTCTTCCTGTAGGGGCATCATTCCTACGATTCCCTTTCCAACGGTTCTCGGGTCTCTTACCACTGAACCTTGAAGCCGAAGTGTTCCCCCTGGGCTTGAACTGATCACCCCTTGGTTTCAAATTATCAGAAGTGGATTTCTGAGGGGGTGCTGGAGGTGGCACAACATCAGAGTATGCTCCAACTCCTAGTTCGGCTAGCTCAGCCCTTGCAAGTGCATCATCAAAACAGGCAGGGCCATAAGTGATGACCCTGTCATACAGTTCCGGCCTCAATCCTTTCATAAAATTTCTCATCTTGGCCTGGGTGTTCACAGCAATATGGGGCACATAACGGAGTAAAGAACAGTAATGTAGAGCATAATCCGATACAGGCATGGTACCTTGCCTTAAGTTGGTAAACTCATCCTCTTTAGCCTGTCTCGCAGCAGCTGAGAAATAGCGGGTCAGAAACCGAGTCCTGAACAGTTTCCAATTGATCTCCTGACCCTGAGCCTCTTGCTCTATCACTGTGGTCTTCCACCACATCAGTGCCTTCTTAGCCAGCTGAAATTCGGGTAATCTGATCCATGCCGTCTTTGCACAAGGCGTTGCCACAAATATATGCTCTATCCTCTCTAGCCACTCTTCGGCCACTTCCCCGGTTTCCGTTCCTTCGAACATCGGAGGTCGGTATGTCAAAAACTGAGACAAGCTCAACTCCTCATGTAATAATTGCTGTTCAGAGGGCTCTTCCCCCAAGGCTGGCGGTGGTAGTGGATTCGTACGCCCAGCACTTGCATTGACGCTTATCGCATCACCTACTTCGGCGTTTGCTGCCATGCTGCAACACAAGGGTTAACAACAATACCAAAAGCAGTTCATAAAGTACATCGTTATATAATTAAACATGTTAGTATAACATCTTCCACTTCATATTCAACATACATATAAAACATGTTTAAAAGTAAGCACCTAGCTAACTTATTGCTAAGGCTACCCTTCACTCATTCCCGGGTTATCTAACCACTGCTCTGATACCACTAATGTAGGGTCTTCCTACCTTAACAGTGTTATAGTGACATAAGAAGGACTAATCATGCATTAAATAACATCTTAAGGTTCCGGTTGTTACATGAGCTAACAGGATTACAGGCCAAAATACAAAACTTCAAAAATAATTCATTACATTCCCAAAAGAATGTCAACATTTAGATTTACACTACTCCTAGAGTAGATACTAGTCATGTCTTGAATCCTATACATTCCTGTGTTCCTCGTAGCTCACTGCCTCAACCCGACCCTTAGTCCTTCAGTCCAAAAGTGTACCTACAGGGATAACACATCATGAGCATATACAATCTTACTTAACATCATAAAAACATCACAATGAATGCATGAAATCTTGGTTAAGTAAATATGCTGGTTATTCATTAACTTCTTTTTGTTGTCCCTGATTCATATTCATGCATATGGGCATCTTACCCCGTGGCATCTTACCACATAATAACATCGTATGGCCTCTTACCATATGTGCATCTTACCCCGTGGCATCTTACCACATAATAACATCGTATGGCCACTTACCATATGTGCATCTTACCCCGTGGCATCTTACCACATAATAACATCGTATGGCCTCTTACCATATGGGCATCTTACCCCGTGGCATCTTACCACATAATAACATCGTATGAATATATAAACATCTTATAAACATCATCATTTCATCATGAATACTCATGCGATAAAAACATAGTCGTAGTGTAAAGATGTGTTTTACCGTCCGATGCCCGTACGCCTCTTACGTACCTTTTCAAAAGGAGGAGGAGTCAACAGACTTTATCTCCTTGATTGTGCTGGTACCTGGGATGGTTCTACCTAACCACAACATACTATATTAGATACCATATCATGAATCATTGTCAAAATAAAACAATTAAAAACTTTTGCCAAGATTCTGCCTCTCTCGATCGATCGGAAGCCATGTCTCGATCGATCGAGAAAATATGCAAAACAGTGCCCAAACTCTCTGCCTCGATCGATCGATCGAAATATTTTACCGATCGATCGAGGAGCTTCACCGATCGATCGGAAAATCCTTCGATCGATCGACACCTGAATTTCAAACCATGCTTTAAACTTTCTGCCTCGCTCGATCGATCGGGACCAAAATCTCGATCGATCGAGCACTCTGAAAAATCGGGACTTCTCCAGATTTTTGAGCACCTCATTTCCTACCATCATTTCTACTTCATAAAGCATAAAACATGCTTGAACAAAAATGTTATAAGCTTCATAAAACTACCATGCATGTGTTCAAATCAAAGGTTTAACAAAACATAAGCTAACATGCATCATAACCTCATCAAAATCTTCAACCTCATCCACAAATTCAGGAAAACAGGGCATGTTAGTTCTGCCCAGAATTTCGAGCACTTACTTTCATAACAAGAAAACCAACACATAGCATATGTAACATGCTCGAACAAACATGCTAGGAACTTCATAATACTTCCATGTAAACATTCGCACCAAGGTTTCGTTCAAACCTATACTAGCATGCATAAAAATCATCACCACAAAACCCAAACTCAACCAAAAACCCAGAAAACAGGGTACCCTCTTACCCCTCTTTTTACTCCTCCTTTTTTTTGTAAGCTTTAGCACATAAAATCACAAGCCTTTCCTTCTCCTATCTGCAGCTCACACCATCGATTGTTTTGGGAAAGAAAGAAGGAGAGAAGGAGGTGGAGGGGAGTTTTGATTGCAAGCAATGAGTGCAAGCATGGGTTGAGAGGGGATGGGTTGCCAAGTGGGGAGAGGTTGCACTTGGGGGAGGGTGGCCGAGATAGGGGGTGTGGTGGTGTGGTTGGGGTGGTCATGTGGTGTTTAATTGTGCCCTGGTATTTAGTACGATGTATTAAAATATCCTCACTCGATATTTTATAACTTCATTTAATTGATACATCCTTTAAAAGACCCAACATGCCCCCCAAATCATATCATCATATCATAAATATAATCCCCCAATTTAAATACACCACAACCCTTAAACATATCATAAATTATCTTTATAGCACATAATCATATAACATTTCGGGGGTATTACACTATCTATGATGACACATTGGGAAGAATATCTAAGCTAGTTCAAATAGGGAAGGTGATGACATTTTGAGCCGAGTTTGAATCTCTAATGAATCGGGTGGTGGGGGTTTCTAAACCCATGTTCCTTAACTTTTTTCATTTGGGGACTGAAACTAGAAATTCGGAGAGAATTATTGTTAAATCCAAGCAGTAGTCTGAATGAAGCAATGACGAAAGCCCAACTATACGAGAAAGAAATGAGGATTTACGTGGAGTAACTCAAAGAGAAGTGACATGACATCACAATGCAAATCTATCATTCGACGTTGTTATTTCTAAAAGGTTTAGGAGCAATTACATTGCTCTAGCAATCAGGAAACCAGCACCTCAAATCACATCCAATCATATGATGCCGGTGAAGAGACTAAGTCTGGCCGAAATACAAGAGAAACGAGAAAAAAGATTATGCTTCACTTGTGATGAAAAATACAATGCTAATCATCGTTGCCGAAATTGTGTTCTGGTTCTTATGGGCAAGGATCCATAATTCACCGATGACGAAAATGATAACAACAACGAACCAGCAATGAAGGACGAGTGCGAGGAGGAAAAAGAAGTGAGCCTTCACTCCTTGTCCAATACCTCAAATCCAGGCATTTTTCAAATCGCGCAATTCCATTGTAAGGTACCCATTGAAGTATTAATCGACACAGGGAGTCATTACAATTTTATTCAGGAAGGGTTGGTCGATAAATTAAGCATTACTCATACGGTCACAAAGAAATTTTGTGTATATATGGCAATGGGCAACATTTGTGGTGTGAGCGAATCTGTCCTCAAGTTTTGTTGGCATTACAAGGACATGAAATTCCTATCGATTTGTATGTATTGCCTATCTGGGGTTTGGATGTCGTGCTTGGGAGGCAATGGCTTTGGACTCTAGGACCATGCCTCCACGACCACGAAGCATCGACAATGGAATTTTCATTACACGGCCAGCGCATCTGTTTACAAGGGAATAGGTTATCAAGACCTGAATCCATTTCCTGCGATACTCTGTGTTCACTCATTACGGCTTCGTCAATTACCATTGTATATTCAGTCAATGCAGAGGCACGCCCAACGTAAGGATGGGGTTAATCATGAAGAATAAGCCAATTTACAGGGGGTAATCGCCCTTGAACAAGTAAAGCAACTTCTGAAGGATTATACAGATATCTTTGATGAACCCGGTACCTTACCAGCACATCGATCCATAGCTCATCACATTCATCTCATTCAGGGGTCCCAGCCTGTTAATGTTAGGCCTTACAGATACCCCTACTTTCAAAAAGATGCAATAGAAGAGATAGTTCGAGAGCTACTGGACAGGGGTTTTATTCGATCCAGTAGCAGCCCGTATTCTTTACCGGTGCTGCTTGTCAAGAAGAAGGATGGGTCCTTGAGATTTTGTGTGGAATACCGAGCACTCAATGCACTCCCCATTCGGGATAGATTTCCCATACCAACCATTGTGAGTTGTTCGATGAGCTAGGAGCAGCTAGAGTGTTCTCAAAGACGGACTTAAGATCATGCTATCATCAGATTCACATGAATGAAAAAGATATACATACGTCCACTTTCAAAATACATGAGGGTCATTATGAGTTCTTGGTGATGCCTTTAGGCCTCACTAACACACCATCAACATTTCAAGCTGCTATGAACCAGGTTTTTAAAGTTTTTTTAAGAAAATTTGTAATTGGTTTTTTTTTTGACGTTATATTAGTGTACAGTCAAAATGAGGAAGAACATTGTGCACACTTGGAACAAGTGTTGGAATGTTTGGGAAGCAAGAAGTTCTATGCTAAAAGAAGCAAATGCCTATTCTTTCAAACCACTATCGAGTACTTGGGGCATATCTTTACTGAAGAAGAAGTATTGGCAGATCCTGGAAAAGTGGAAGTCATGCTCCAATGGCCTACTCCACGCACTCTAAACAATTAAGAGGGTTTCTCGGCCTAACAAGTTATTATCACAGATTTGTGCCCAATTATGCTACTATTGCTGCTCCATTGACTAATTTGTTGAAAAACGATTCCTTTAAATGGAATGAGGAGGCTAATCAGGCCCTAAAACGCCTCAAGGAGTTAATGGCTTTGAACTCGGTACTCAAACTGCCCGACTTTGCTAAAATATTTATTGTTAGATGGACACTTCCAAGATTGGAGTAGGAGGGGTCTTGATGCAAGATAACCAACCAGTGGCGTACTTTAGCAAGAACTTGGGGCAAAAAATGCAACTGGCCTCCACTTATGTAATGGAGTTGTATGCCGTGGCGAAATGGAGGCAATACTTAGTGTGGAATAGGTTTATAATATGTACTGATCATAAGAGTGTGAAAGAGTTAATATCGCAAACCATTTCAAACCCCGGAACAACAGCAATACTTGAACAAAATGGTCGGATATCACTTCACCATTGAATATAAATCAGGAAAGGAAAACGTGGTGGCTGATTCATTATCGAGAATGCATGAAGAAAAAGGAAAAGAAATTATTAAATTCTGGGCAGCAATATCACAACCTGAGTTTGATTTTTTTGAATGATTTACGCCAAGAAAATCAGACTTTAATGGATTTACAGGAGCTACACTAGTTGTGTATGAGTTCAGAGGCCGGATCGACTCAGAATCAGGGGAGGAGTGTTATTCTACACTGATAAATATTTCCTTGGGAAGGAGTCTGCACTCAAGACTATCTTGCTTAGGGAATTTCATAATACTCCGATATGGGGCCATGCGTGAGTTAAAAGAACTTTCATGAGGTTGGCAACCTATTTTCATTGGTGGTAGTAGATCGATTGTCCAAGCATGCACACTTTGGTCTTCTACCTACATCGCATACCACGAGCCAAGTTGAAGAATTATTATGTTCAATGGTGATCCGATTGCATGGAGTACCCCGTTCCATCTCGGATCGAGATCCCATTTTCACCAGTCAGTTTTGGAAGAAGATATTCCAGTTAATGGGCACTAGATTACGAATGAGCTCGGTATATCACCCTCAAACTGATAGGAAGACTGAGGTGCTAAATAGGTGTCTTGAGCAATACTTAAGAGCATTCACTACTGAGAATCCAGCCTCTTGGGCATCTGTGATGCCCGGGGATTAATGGTGTTAATCTCGGTGTAATAATGATCCTTTATGTATTTTAGTTGTGGCAATTATGAATTAATTGCGGTTTTGGGACTCCCGAGGATTTTAAATCTGGTATTTGGAGTCGTTGGATCCAAGGGATGAGATTGTCTTCTCATCGTGGTGATAACCTTGGATTTGGTCTTTAGTGGGTTTTGGGGTCCGGAGTACTTTGTACTGGGGCAGGTAATGGAAATAGAGATTGTGAGGTAATTATTGAATACCGATGATTTTTAATGAGTCGTGATGTATTTTGGAAGGATTGGTATTTTCGAGTTTTGGTACTATATATACCAAGTGGACTCGATATTCCGTCATTTGGCACGGAACCCTCCTCTCTCTCCCCTCTCCACGCTCAAACCCTCCCCCATTTCCCCTCTTTCGCTATTGGAAGAAAAATCGTTGGTAGCTTGGCTCGGGAGCCGGTTTTCTCAAAGATAATTAGGTATTAATCTTCCCCTTGCCATTGTCTTCAATTTGGTAGTAGTATTGTAGAGTTTGGTTGGGTTTTGAATTGGTTTTGGGATTTGGGGATTTTTGGTTAAAATCCAATGTTGAGTTTTTGGAGTTTTTATTGGTTTTAAATGGAGTATTTGAGGTGTTGAGGAAGTTAGGGATGTTGTTTTGAGTTTGGGTGTGAAAAACACCATGGAAGCTCGAGTTTTCGGAAAATCACAGGAGGGGCGATCGATCGCGATGTGCAACTATAAAAATCAGTGACGATGAACAGTGCAGGCGATCGATCGCGTGGTCTAGGCGATCGATCGCGAGCATGTGGGCTATCGATCGCGAGGGTTGGCGATCGATTGCGAGAAGGCGATTTTGCCCACTGGACAGGGGCGATCGATCGCGCTAAAAGAGGCGATCGATCGCCGCCCGTAAGTTTTTTTTTTTTTTTGGAAAATGTCGGGATTTTGGAATCGAGGTTTGAGTAGCCTGTTTCTGGGGCAATGTCTGCATTCCAATGGGAATGTTATACTTTTAAAATGGATTGGTTGGAGCCAAAGTTTAATAAAACGGAATTCCCGATTGGATTTTTGGCTATCTTTTAAACTTGTAAAATGGTATATTTTGGGTATTATGCATGCTTAGCCGGGGGGCTTTTATTTTGGTAATCGTCATGGATATGCGATAGGTTTGGAAGTTGTGAACGTGCTTGGACACGTGATTGCATGCCTATGTTTAATTGGGAGTTATTTGAATGTTAGCACTTATGAGCATAGCCTGTTATAATATTACAACTGTGAAATGCATGGTATGTGGTATTTGCAATAAATGGGTATTGAAATGCATGGTATATGGTACTTACTATAAATGGATATGGAAATGCATGGTATATGGTAATTGCGATGAATGAACATTTATTGGAATTATATGGGCCGCCTTTGAGTGAGCAATGATTGGGATGTTGTCGCCGTTGAGCGACCATCGGTTATGACGCCCTATTATTGAGCGTGCGTGGGGTTTAAAATGCCACTGTTGTGGAGCGAGCTATGAGATAGAAATATGGAGTCATTTGCTAGATACATGGGATATCTGTAGTACTCTATTTGATGATTTAATCCTATCTGGTTACGAAACTAGTATATCAGGAATGGTTTTAGTTGATCAATGAGATGATCAACTAGCTTTTGAGAATTTAATGGTTTGGTTATTTTGAGAACAGGGACAATACACGGGATCCCGGATGAGGATGATACCATCCAGGGAGTATCATTTAAATTCATGGCATTTACATTCTGTAAATTATGAACTGTAATATTATGATTATTGGATTGGTGGTATTGGTATGCTCACCCCGTGTTGGGGCTTTCTCTGTTGGGGCAGGTTATATAGGTGTAGCCGCAGCTTTGGAGTCGAGCTCGGGCTGTTGAATTGATGCACTTCCAAGATCGAGGTACCAGAACTGGTTGAATAAGTACATAGATCCAGAGTTGAGATCGAGCTGTGCTTGGGAGGTGCTTCCAGGATTGAAGTGCTAGTTACAGTATCTGGTAGAGCATTTTATACATTAGATACACGCTTATTCATTGGGTGCTCTCATGTGAGTACGTCTTTACGTGTATATGGAATGTATAAATGGGCATGGTTTTCTCTCTCTTCACTTATGGTTGCATGCAATTAAATACGGAATTGCTAAATGAACTGAGAGTATGTTAGTGTATTATTAGTTTGCATTCTATGAAAGTGGTTTTGGTTGGGGGAAGTTGAACATTATGGGGTTCTAACGCAAGAAATTTTATAGATGGCACATGATGTTATACTTGTATATGGTTTTCTTCCCATGATATTATGATTGTATGACTAATGGCATGGATTAATACATTAATAACGGGTTAAGGGCACGGGGGTCCTTACATTAGTGGTATCAGAGCAGTGGTTTGCTCTTTGGGGCTATTGAGGGCCTGGTACATGCTGATAGGAATGGGTGGCACATATTTATGCATGATGATAGTTAGTGTTGTGTGGCATAACAATATTGCTTATGTGCGTTTATGATAAGCGTTCATAATTGGAATATGTCGTTGCTAACCATGGTGGTTGCAGGGTCATATGAGACATGGACTATGCATTACGGTTGCATATATATCGGAGTGATGATTTTAATGCTTTGCCGCTAAATGTTGAAGCGATGGTAAAATTCCGCATGTCACATTTGAAGCGAGGTGCATTAAAATACACTCATGGCGATATTCATTGGAATACGGGTTATGCATTACGGTTGCATGCATGGCGTAGCGATGTGAATACTTGCCGCTGTCATATTATAGCGATGAAGAATATTTGCCGCAAATATGTCGAAGCGAAGGATAATTCCATTGTAATATTACTATTGCGAGGGATATTATGCCGTTAATATGTCGAAGCGAGGGGTATTTCCTCTGTCATTATAAAATGAGGAGTAGTGGCGTTGCTTGACTAGCACCGCGATGAAGAATATTTGCCGCTTAAGTGAGGGATATTATACCGCTAATATGGCGTAGCGACGAGCTTTCCGCTATCATATGATAGCGACGGATGATATTTGCTGCTTAAGCGAGGGATATTATGCCGCTGGTATGTCGAAGCGAAGTAGCGACGAGGGATATTTGCCGCTTCTTAGCGAGGAATATCATGACACTAGTTTATTGGCGATGGTTTATGCCGCCTGATGTCTATATAGCGATGGTTCATTCCGCTAGTCTATTGGCGATGGTTTATGCCGCCGGGTGTCTATATAGCGATGGTTCATTCCGCAAGTCTATTGGCGATGGTTTATGCCGCCGGGTATCTATATAGCGATGGTTCATTCCGCTAGTTTATTGGCGATTGTTTATGCTGCCGGGTATCTATACAGCGATGGTTCATTCCGCTATTCTATTGGCGATGGTTCATGCCGCCGGGTATTCATAGCGATGGTTCATTCCGCTATTCTATTGGCGATGGTTCATGCCGCCGGGTATTCATAGCGATGGTTTATTCCGCTATTCTATTGGCGATGGTTCATGCCGCCGGGTATTCATAGTGATGGTTTATTCCGCTATTCTATTGGCGATGGGTGCCGCCGGGTATTACATAGCGACGAGTCATTCCGCTACATCTATGGCGATGGCTCATGCCACCAGGTATCATATAGCGATGGTACATTCCGTTATATCTATGGCGATGGTTCATACCGCCGGATATCTATAGCGATGTTTTATGCCGCTGACTCTATGACGAGGGATCATGTCGCTGATTCTATAGCGATGGGTTATACCGCTATGTGCGTAGTCTGGATTATGCCGCCTGCGAGCGATGTGTGCTGCTTGTGTACCACTGGTGGACGATGGATACAGGTATGCCGCTATCTTGATAGCGATGAGGTATGGTATATTACTGTTTTGTTTGCATTATTGTGAATACCATATGTTGTTATATACCGTCATGTGTTTGCCGATGAGATTATGGATGTCGTGTATCAACATGTACCGTCATGTGTTTGACGACGAGATTATGGATGTCGTGTATCGACAAATACCATCAAGAGTGGACGATGTCATTTGGATGTCATTTATTGACATGTACCGTCACGGATGACGATGACATAGTGGATATTCTATGTAGACGTGTAGCGTCGTGATGACGAATAATACGTCTAGGTGTACGTATTTAATCATATGGTTTGAGTGCTGTTGATGGGCACAAGGTGATGTTTACGTCACTGGTTGACGAGACTGTTACGCCGAGCAGGTTTGCTCGATGGATAATTGGATGCATTGTACCGATGAGTGTACCGCATCATGTAATAGAGGTAAATATTTGTCGAGTAGTGATACTTTGGGTATACTCGCTGGGATGGCTAAGGCCAAGCGATTGGTGGTAAGAGTAGTCATTGAGGAAACTACTCGCTTGTTATTGTGATGTGTGGTAGACTTGGTCACACCCACCCTGAGGGTGTGGAATAAGTCCTAATGGAATAGGATTGCATCGTGGTTGAGCAAGGACACCGGGATGTCCATTATGCTTTGGTGTTTTAGAGAAATATTGGGTGATGGTCCACTACTCTAATGGTTGGTACGGTATGGCATACCGGATGGAACATATGATACGTTGGTAGGCTCGGTATAAGCCTATGGGGGCAGCGTATTGCTAGCCAGGTATTGTTGCAGTGGTATAGTGTGCAGTGGTAAGTCACTATGTCGCATGAGGTTTGAGGTAGGGAATACCTCACGGGACGTTTATACGTCAAGTGTTTTGAAGGACTTGTACCGGGACAACTCGATTTTGTTGGGGGTACCAATGTGAGTGTCAACAAGTCGTTGTTAGCTCTGGTTGAGCATCCGTGCATCTGGAATGCAACGGGAGTCACAATTGGAATTGTGGGATATAGCTAGTGGGGTAACACTACTGTATTGCTTTTATCCCTTGGAAAGATTTGGATTGTACTGTCATGGAGACAGCTGGTATCGGTCGTGGATTGATGGTAAATCAGTCATGGTAAGCATTGCTGATGTTGGACCGAGTATTGGATTACTTACCTTCCGATGAGACGTTCAAGGAGACGTCTCCGGAGAAATGCTCGATTGTGGAGTACTATGGCATTAGTACAGAGCATCGTTAGGATGAGTATACATGGCGTATATGGGTTTTGATTGGGCAATAGTGGCATTGATGCACTATTCTAACCAGTCATGTATTTTGTTGGTTCCGGGATATACTTTGGTATAAATATATCCAGTTTCCGAACGGTGGTTCGAGGTTGGAAGGTCATGGTACATGACATTTTCCTTGAGAGGAATGCAGTATTGATTTACCTACCCTTTGGGAATCTTTGTTGACTCGGTGAGTCGGTTGATGCGATGTTGATATTGGAATCATACATTTGACCTTTGGTTCATCAATCATCATTCTCCGTGATGTGAGAATAGCCGGGGATTGACACCTGGTTATGGGAATCTGGGTATGTTTGGAGATACCTGAGTCTATTGCATTGAGTGTGCATGTTGTGTTGGTGCTTGGCATGTGTACATGTATATGTATACGAATGCCAACCCTTCTTAATGCTCGTCGAACATCAGACTAGTACGCTTGGTTTGACAATCTCTGGTGAAAGATTGCGGCATCTTGAGATTGGTAAATCTCGATGGCACGATGCATTCTGAGGAATGATCATGAAGGTCGGTTGACTTCCTTGAGGAGGGATTGTCGTATCTTAGGCCATGGTATTTTCATTTCTGAGTAATTTGATAACATTTCTGTGTTAGGATTGTTGAATCCTAGGGTAAGCGAAAGATGACCAGAATTCGGATTGGTTAAGTGTCGTGATTGGCACGTGTGGTGGGAATGCAATTGATTGTTCTTGCGTGTCCTTTAGAGAACTTGAGACCTTGTGGAGTCTCGATAGTGTGTTTGGACCAAGATGTGATTTTGTAATACCCCGAAATGTTATATGATTATGTGCTACGATGATGATTTACGATGTGTTTAAGAGGGTTGTGGTACTTTAATTGGGGGTTATAATTATGATATGATGATATGGTTTAGGGAGCATGTTAGGTGTTTTTAATTGTTATATTGATGTAGTAAAATTATAAAATATCAAGGGGAGATATTTTATACATCGTATGAAATACCGGGACACAATTAAACACCACATAGCACCCCAACCTCACCACCCCCCCCCCCCCAATCAATCAGCCAACCCCTTCCCCCCAACCCATACCTCATCCTCTTCCCCCACCACTCCACCTCCAACCACACGCTCTTCTCATTCTTTTCCCTCAAAAATCGTCCTGCTAAGCTTCAGTAGGAGGAGGAAAAACCTTGGTAAAAAGGTGTACAAATCCTTGCAAAAAGAGGAGCAAAAAGAGAGGGGTAAGTTGGTACCCTGTTTTCTGGGTTTTTGGTTGAGTTTGGGTTTTGTAGTGATGCTTTTTATGCATACTAGTGTAGGTATTAACGAAACCTTGGTATTTATGTTTACATGGAAGTATTATGAAGTTCCTAACATGTTTGTTCGAGCATATTACTTACGTTATGTGTTGGTTTTCTTGTTATGAAAGTAAGTGCTCGAAATTCTGGGCAAGGAAGAACATGCTCTGTTTTCTGTATAAGTTGGTTGAGGTTGAAGATTTTGATGAGGTTATGTTGCATGCTAGCTTAGGTTTTGTTGAACCTTGAATTTAAGTGCTTACATAGAAGTTTTATGAAGCCCCTAGCATGTTTATTTGAACATGTTACATGTTTTATGTGTTAGAATTCTTGTTATGAAAAGTGGTGCTCGAAAATCTGGGTAAAAAATATGATGCCCTGTTTTTGGAAAGATTGGATGGGTACTGATAAAGTTGGGCAATTTTAATGCATGTCGGTTTAAGTTTTGAGTGGAACTTTAATTTGAATACATGCATGGAAGTGTAATGAAGCTATTGATATGCTTGTTCAGGCATTTTACGTATGTTATGAAGTAGTTTGAAGGGCATGAAATGAAGTGTTCGAGATTTCTGGAAAATCTCGCATGAATAAGAACGACCGATCGATCGGTGATGAACACCGATCGATCGGCGCAAATGCCGTAGCAAAAGAATGAAAATGATGAACAGTTAGCGATCGATCGGTAGGGGAGACCGATCGATCGGTAGTCACTGTTCATGTGTTATAAAATTTTATATTTATTTTTTTTAGGAAATTGATTACGATTCTCGTATCGGTGCCTAATATTGTATTATGTGGTTGTGTAGAGCCATCCCAGGTACCAGCACAATCAAGGAGATAAAGTCTGTTGACTCCTCCTCCTTTTGAAAAGGTACGTAAGAGACGTACGGGCATCGGACGGTAAAACACATCTCTACACTATGACTATGCATTTATCGCATGAATATTCACGATGAAATGATGATGTTTATACGATGTTTATATGATGATGTTTATACGATGTTTATGTAATGATGTGATACGATGATTATGATGTGGTAAGATGCCACGGGGTAAGATGCTCATATGGTAAGAGGCCATACGATATTATTTGTGGTAAGATGCCATGGGGTAAGATGCCCCATATGGTAAGAGGCCATACGATTTTATTATGTGGTAAGATGCCACAGGGTAAGATGCCCATATGGTAAGATGTCATACGATGTTTATTATGTGGTAAGATGCCACGGGGTAAGATGCCCATATGGTAAGAGGCCATACGATATTATTTGTGGTAAGATGCCACGGGGTAAGATGCCCCATATGGTAAGAGGTCATACGATGTTAATTGTGGTAAGATGCCACGGGGTAAGATGCCACATATGCATGAATATGAATCAGGGACAACAAAAAGAAGGTAACGAATAACCAGCATGTTTACTTAACTAAGATTTCGTACATTTACTGTTATATTTTGTTATGATGCTATAAGATGATGATGTTATAAGATGATGATAGTTATAAGATGATGATGCTGTAAGATGATGATGCTATAAAATGATGATGCTTATATGATGATGATGTTATAAGATGATGATATTTATAAGATGATGATGCTTATATGATGATGATGTTATAAGATGATGATATTTATAACATGATGATTTTAATCATTCATGTCAAGAATTAATGATTTTTATGCATGGCTATGAAACAGGGACAACCAAAGAGGGTTAATGCGATTAACCAGGAAGTATACGTTACCAATTATTTTCATGCATTTATTTATATGCCATTGCCTTATGATGTTAAGTAACGATGTACATGCTCATGATGGGTTGTTCCTGTAGGTACACTTTTGGACTAAGGGTCGGGTTGAGGTAGTGAGCTACGAGGAACACAGGAACGTATAGGATTCAGCTTCTGTTTAGTATCTACTCTAGGAGTAGTATAAATCTAACATGTTAACATTCATTATGGGAATGTAACTAATAAGCTTTGAAGTTTTATTTTGGCCTGTAATTCTGTTAGCTCATGTAACAACCAGAACCCTAAGATGTTATTAATGCATGATTAGTCCTTCTTATGTCTCTAGAACACTGTTAAGGTGGGAAGACCCCATAGAGTTCTTGGAACACCCGGATGTAAACATCTTTAGAGATGTGTTTTGTGTTGATCGGTAGCAATGAGTTGCCCGATCCGTATTGCAATGTGGTGCAACTACTCCTCTGTTGGAGATGGGTTTGGAAAATGGAGACCTGATGTAGTTTAGGTACACTGTTGTGTACTGGTGGTTTCCTTGGCAATGATGTATGTTGTTGGGTTTTTAAAACCCGAATAATCTTGGTTTTGATGTTAACAAAACTTGTTATTGTGTTGCTAACATATTTCATCAAGTGTGCAGTTCATAGATCATAATTAAGAGCTTGATGAATTGCAAAGAAAGGGCTTGAAAATATCAAGCTGGACCAAGACTGGAAATGCCAGGACTGATTTGTCCACCAGACCAGCTGACCAGACCAACTGGCTGTGCAGACCAGCTGACCAGACCAACTGACCAGACCAGCTGACCAGACCAACTGGCTGTGCACACCAGCTGACCAGACCAACTGGCTGTGCAGAGGTGACCAGAGCAGCTGACCAGACCAACTGGTTGTGCAGACCAGCTGACCAGACCAACTGGTGACCAGACCAACTGATTGTGCAGACCAGCTGACCAGACCAACTGGCTGAGTAGACCAGCTGACAAGACCAACTGGTGACCAGTCCAGCTGACCAGACCAACTGGCTGTGCAGACCAGCTTACCAGACCAGCTGGTGACCAGACCAACTGGCTGTGCAGACCAGCTGACCAGACCAGCAGACTTCCAAAAACAGCCCAGAAGCAGAATATGACCGTTGCAATGTTTGAAAGCTTACCAAAATTGTCCCAACGGTTATATTCTTGTATCTAACGTATATATCATTACTTGGGGATATATATACATGATTTGGAAGATCAATAACAGCTGATTGAAGATCAATCCAAGCCTTCCAAAGCAAACCCACTTGGGATTCAAATTGAGGAACTTCAAAGACAAAAGCTGCTAACTGAAGAGCACTCCTCAAACCTTTGGCACCTTTTACCTTACTGTTTTTACATACTTTCTTGCATATCTATAAAATGCCTTTCAAATGAGTTAACCGAAGTCGATATAATCTCTCGGTGCAATTATTTCAAGAACACGAGCTATTGAAGCTCAAGTTGGTTGAATTCGGGCGTGGAATGGCAACCCACCCCCGGAATCGATCCTAACAAGTGGCATCAGAGCCTGTTTGTTCTTGGAAAGCATTTTACCCGATTTTAGACGGAAATCCTTTTTAGAAAATTTTTCATGAGCATGAAATTATTTTCATAGCATAATTTTCAAAAACTTGGTGTATGAAAATTTTAGCATAAAAATCAATTGCATTGCATTCATTTTTCACGAAAATAATTTTAAAATATATTTTAAATGTTCAAATTTTCGTTCAATATGTTCTAAACTCATTTTAAGTTTAAAATTTTTTATTTTGAAATTTTTTTCTAACAATTTTCGAAGCATTCAGTTTTTCTGGCAGCTTGCAGCGACTTTGTGAAAATTGGCATAACTTCTTGCTTGGATGTCCAAATGACAAACCGTTTTTTGCATTGCAAACTAGACTCATAGAGGATCTCAACGGTATAGGTCTTGCAGCCTAATTCTTCACGAGGAGATACAGTTTATTCTGCAAATTTGGACTAAGTGTGCTGCCACCGCAGAAAGATGAAATGGACACTGTTGAGTTTTGTCATGAAATTGAAATTTGTTGCCAAGTATGCTTCATGCTTCATCAAAAGAGGTTATTTTTGTTCAAAAATTAATGTGCATTGCATTTTTTAAATTTGTTTAGCCTATCCCATTTGCCCATCTCTTGCTCAAATTTTCAATCATTTTAAAATTAAGGGGAGAGTTTAATCTCAATTCTTGAGGGAGTATATTTTATTTATCTTCCTTTTTGATTCACACAAAAAGGGGGAGAAATATGTTGTTTAAAAAATATGATTTTTTCTAGTTATGCAACATTGTGCTTTAATGTTCATATTTTAATTCAAGTTTTGTGATCATCAAAAAGGGGGAGATTGTTGGGTTTTGGAAACCCGAATAATCTTGGTTTTGATGTTAACAAAACTTGTTATTGTGTTGCTAACATATTTCATCAAGTGTGCAGTTCATAGATCATAATTAAGAGCTTGATGAATTGCAAAGAAAGGGCTTGAATATATCAAGCTGGACCAAGACTGGAAATGCCAAGACTGATCTGTCCACAGATCAGCTGACCAGACCAACTGGCGTGCAGACCAGCTGACCAGACCAACTGGTGACCAGTTGGGGATCGCGAGAAGGCGATTTTGCCCACTGGACAGGGGCGATCGATCGCGCTAAAAGAGGCGATTGATCGCCGCCCGTACGTTTTGTTTTTTTTGGAAAATGTCGGGATTTTGGAATCGATGTTTGAGTAGCCCGTTTCCGGGGCAATGTCTACATTCCAATGGGAATGCTATACTTTTAAAATGGATTGGTTGGAGCCAAAGTTTAATAAAAGGTTAGGTTTTTGGGTATCTTTTAAACTTGTAAAATGGTATATTTTGGGTATTATGCATGCTTAGCCGGGGGGGCTTTTATTTTGGTAATCGTCATGGATAGACGATAGGTTTGGAAGTTGTGAACGTGCTTGGGCACGTGATTGCATGCCTATGTTTAATTGGGAGTTATTTGCATGTTAGCACTTAAACTCATCGGGTCGTGGGACTCAGGCAAGGTTGGACTCGAACTACGGAATTATAAGGTACGTATGACGTACGAGCATAGCCTGTTATAATATTACAACTGTGAAATGCATGGTATGTGGTATTTGCAATAAATGGGTATTGAAATGCATGGTATATGGTACTTACTATAAATTGATATGGAAATGCATGGTATATGGTAATTGCGATGAATGTACATTTATTGGGAATTATATGGGCCGCCTTTGAGCGAGCAATGATTGGGATGTTGTCGCCGTTGAGCGACCATCGGTTATGACTCCGCTATTGTTGAGCGTGCGTGGGGTTCAAATGCCGCTGTTGTGGAGCGAGCTATGAGATAGAAATATGGAGTCATTTGTTAGATACATGGGATATCTGTAGTACTCTATTTGATGATTTAATCCTATCTGGTTATGGAACTAGTATAGCAGGAATGGTTTTAGTTGATCAATGAGATGATCAACTAGCTTTTGAGAATTTAATGGTTTGGTTATTTTGAGAACAGGGACAATACAGGGGATCCCGGATGAGGATGATACCATCCAGGGAGTATCACTTAAATTCATGGCATTTGCATTCTTTAAATTATGAACTGTAATATTATGATTATTGGATTGGTGGTATTGGTATGCTCACCCCGTGTGGGGGCTGTCTCTGTTGGGGCAGGTGATACAGGTGTAGCCGCAGCTTTGGAGTCGAGCTCGGGCTGTTGAATTGAGGCATTTCCAAGATCGAGGTACCAGAACTGGTTGAATAAGTACATAGATCCAGAGTTGAGATCGAGCTGTGCTTGGGAGATGCTTCCAGGATTGAAGTGCCAGTAACGGTATCTGATAGAGCATTTTATACATTAGATACACGCTTATTTATTAGGTGCTCTCATGTGAGTACGTCTTTACGTGTATATGAAATGTATAAATGGGCATGGTTTTCTCTCTCTTCACTTATGGTTGCATGCAATTAAATACGAAATTGCTAAATGAACTGAGAGTATGTTAGTGTATTATTTGTTTGCACTCTATGAAAGTGGTTTTGGTTGGGGGAAGTTGAACATTATGGGGTTCTAACGCAAGAAATTTTATAGATGGCACATGATGTTATACTTGTATATGGTTTTTCTTCCCATGATATTATGATTGTATGCACTAATGGCATGGATTAATACACTAATAACGGGTTAAGGGCACGGGGGTCCTTATAGCATCATTCTTGGGGTGGGCAGAATATCACTATAATACCAGCTATCATTCGGCTATTAAGATGACACCATTTCAGGCAGTGTACGGGTGAGCATCACCCACGATTCCGTTGTACCTCATAGGAAGTACGTCCTTGGCAGTGGTGGAAGAAGAGTTGTTAAAGAGAGACGAAGTGCTCAAGAAATTGAGGGTAAACTTGAATGAAGCAAAGCAGCGCATGAAGAAAAATGCGGATGGTCATCGACAAGACAAGCAATTTCAAATAGGGGACTTGGTGCTAGTAAAACTTCAATCATATCGCCAAAGCACTGTAGCCACCAGAAACCATTCGAAGTTGTGCAAGCGTTTTTTTGGTCCATTCACAATTGTGGCAAAGATAGGTCCAGTAGCATACAAGTTGCAGCTACCTACCAGCAGCCGAATACACTCCACCTTCCATGTATCTGTTAGCATTAGATGCCCTACAAGCCAATGGGCCAATTGTTGGCCCGTTGGACCCTAATAACCATAGCCAAATAAATGACCCAAACTCCTATAAATATATGTTCATCTCTAGGGTTAAGGGGTTTTTTTTGTCCTCTCTATACACACTCTCATAGAAAAGCCGACATCACACTAGCACTGGTGTTGTGCTTGTAGATCTGGTCAGGTTGGTTGGACTCGAGGGTGACCGCTATCAGATTCACATCGGTGAACGGTAATTCCTTTTCGTGCATTAATATTCGATATTTGCATGTTAATATATGAATCAGGCGCGATCGACCGTCCCCGGGTCAGATCTGTTATTGTATTATTTCCGTTGCGTTTGGATCTGGCGCCGGGGTACGGAAACCCAACAGTGGTAACAGAGCCAGGTTGCGCTTGGATTCATGTATTTGATAATTAATTTTTATTAGATTGTTTCCCAATAATACTAATCGCGATTGAATTTCAGAAATTTTGGAGTCCGGATAAATATAGAAAATCGACTAAAAACGAGTTTTGGTTGAATAGCCCAGATTTTTTTTCATCAGATCGTCACCACCATGTGGGCTGGAAGCAGCGGCGGCGTACTCGGCACACGCGGCGGCGAGGCGGAGAACTGTTCTCCGATATCTTGCGCTGCTAGCGCAGGGCACGCAAATCGCAGCTAACCCATAGTTGGCGGAACGACGCGCGATTAAGTGGCTTCGCGATTCAGATGCGCGGCCAGTTCTTTGTCCTCCACATTCTCGCGCCGAGTTTCTATTTTTTTTTTCAGAAGAACTCGATGTGCGCGAGACTCCTGGATGGGCGAGATGGAGGCGGCGGCTCGAGCTAGGGTTTCTGAAACCCTAGCCGCCGCTGCCTTGGAGAAGATGATGAATAGTATCTGTTAGGGTTTGATGAACAGTTTCTAAGAAATTTAAAAAAAAAAAAAAAAATTGGTTTTTTGATAAATCCGAAAATAAGGATAATTTTTGGGTTGAAATTGCATCTTTTAATTTTTGGATCCAAATTGTTTGGAGTCCATAAATTTTTTGGGTCATTTTAGATGTTTTATCGGGATATTATTTTTGAAATAATAAATCATAATACTTAATCTATTAAAAATGTGATTTTTAATTTATTAAATGTAAAATGGAGATTTTACAATTAGTTGAAAATTTAATTAATTGAAAAATGAATGAAAATGTTTCATTTAATTTGTTAATTTTATTTTTGGCTAATATTATGATTTGAGGTAAAATAGTGATTTTACCAATTAATCGATAATTTAATTAATTAGAAATTAAATGAAAGTGTTTCATTTAGTTTGTTAATTTTATGTTTTGATTAATATGATTAATAGGTAAAATGATTTTACCAATTAATTGAAATTTAATTAATTAGAAATTAAATAAAATGGTTTTATTTAATTTGTTAATTTTATTTTCAATTAATTATGCGATTAGTGGGAAACGATAGAATAAATTAATTAGTGTGCTCTAATTACATGTTATGTAATTAGTACAATTACATATGATGTAATTGTTTAGTTTAATGTTTAATTACATATGATGTGATTGCATGATGGATGATTACGGGTCTTGACCAATTTGTTTAGGTGGATGTTTAGGTTTTTATTGTTTCATTATTATTGTGATTTTGGTTATCGGGCCTGCGAGCCTGCTCTCTCTATTTTCTGATGTATCCCACCCCGGATTTGTATCCCTATTCTCTTGTTTGCATGATTTAAATGTAAATCTTTAGAATTAGTGGGAGATCGAGATTGAAGATGGAGCATCAAGAATCAAGACATGTATAATGGAATCAAAAATGTAATAGGATTGCATTACATACCTGCATCACCTTAGACAGACTTGTGATCAACGTATGGCTCACGTGGATCAATTAGGAAAAGGCCGTAATCGTCCATATTTATTTTTATTATGCATGTGATGTATGTTAAGTGTTTGTTTGTATGTTTTATTAGTACAAATGATTGCATGAATAAAACATAGTTGCATGAATCCGGCAAATAAACAAACAAACAAGCAATTGATGAGATTTGAAAATAAATTAAATCCCTCTTTTGAATATGATTCAAAACTTTTAATATCAAACTGATATGGGGAGCTCAAAAGGGTTTGTTGCTTCCTGTCTTCAATCAATAGTTAAGCCATGAGACGCTACTTGTGTCATATTGCCTTACTCACCCACGTGGGGGGCATCTGGCATGGGAAAGCTGTGTGTTTAACTGCCACTTAATTAAGGGTGTGGTTATGTTAACCTTCTAGATTACTCACCCACGTGGGCTCTTTTGGGCGTGACATTTCCATCTGTGGGATGGGTTAGTTTGACGTGAGAAGGCATAATTGTCCTGCCCACGTAGGGTTATGCCAATCGCGAGACAAATATCTTGGGGGTTGCATATGATGCAATTGTGATCTACCTTTATTATCATGAAGCCGGTGGGCCCACGTCCGGGGTTTTCATGAGCTAGTTGGACTCCAAGCCCACTAAGAAAATGTGATTTTTCGTTCATTTGTCATGAGGGTGATGAATTCGAAAAATTTAGTGGGAGCATTCAATAACTAAAGTCCATAGTTTTTGAATTAATTAATAATCAGACAGTTTGCATGTATTTTCTGTTTATTCTCAGTATTGTGATTGCCGTGAATCCGATTGCATCAATTCTCGATACAAACAAAGTAACCGCACCAAATTATTCTGATTGACTATTAATTTTAAAATAGTGCTTGCTTCTAAAAGGTGGCTATATACCCTTGGTGGGAGCCTCCTGTTGAAGTGTCTCCCGGTTCGTCTCATGAAGAGATTGCCACACTTGAGAAGTGATGGGACGATAATCTCTCGGCTAGCTGCTATATAATAGCATCAATGTCACCAATGAGTTTCAACACAGATATGAGAAACTCGTTCACATTACTGATATTTTCCAACACCTACGAATGTTGTTTGGTGAACGGACACGATTACTGAGACTCGTGACTTCAAAAGAGCTATTTTCATTTCACATGCAAGATGGGGCTTCGGTCTATGAGCATGGTGTAAGAAAAATATCTCTTCTTGATAAATTGGAAAATCTGAATGTGATAATACCTCATTAACTGGCTGTAGATTTGATCTTATAGTAAAAATGTTGGAAACTCATGAGTCCTTGATTCAAAAGAAGAAACGTGTTCTTCTTGTCGAATCTTCTACCAAAGGTATTTCAAGGATAAAGAAGAGGAAGGGAAATGGTTCCCAACCTCAAAAGACGAAAAAGGATATAGTAGCAACTATGAATGGAGAGGCATCTATGTTTTCACTGCTGGTCACTGGCGCAAAATTGTAAGGAATACCTAGACTAGAAGCGTTCTAGAAATGGTATGTTTTATATTAAAATTAAATGTTTCTATTGGTTCTACTTCTTTGGTATATGCTGCCAGTTGTGCTCGCATTTTTGCAAAGAGTTGCATGTGATGTGAAGAAGTAGAGAGCCCTAGGAAGGTGAAACCTACCTGAGGCTAAGCATTGTAGCAAGAGTTGTTGCAAAGGCTATTTGAAACATTTATTTAATATAAAATCTTGAACTTGTTAGGAACTGGTTTGAGCAATTATTCATTTGTTCTAGATTTAATCATGAACAATTGTTCCTATTTTGATAGATAATGATATTCTTTTAAATATGCGAATGTGATTTGCAGTATTTTTTAAGAATGCATGTTTTATTGAATCTGGTGAACTTATGAATGATTAGTATGATTATATTCAAAGAATATAAAAAGAATGATAACTTAAATCCAACATATATTTAGCATATGCTGAATGTCCAATGAATTTGATTCATATGGACGTATGTGGAGCACTAAATGTTAGTGCAAGATGATGTTGAGTTATCTTAAAGAGAATGTGATTCTCTCTGAGTAACTCTCTAAAGGTACATATTTGTTGAATATAATTCATACCAATGCAGTGACCAAAACTCCATATACGATATGGACTGAAAAATAATCAAAATTTTTATTTTGAGATTGTTCTGCTTATGTGAAGCAGTCAGTGGGAGATGAGTTGGATAGTTGATCCATCTTATGTTATTTTGTGGAAATTATATTATCAATTGCAGGCAAAGAGTTTGTTTCGCAAGTACAATCATTCTAGAGAAAATGTTTCTATTAGAAAGGATGACAAAATAATATAACTTGAAAGGGTTCAAGAACCACAAACCACTAGAAAAGTGAAAACAGTGAAATTAATTTAGTCAATCACAACCTTTGATTTACACACACCAAGGAGATTTGAAAATGTTTCAAGAGCTCCTGATAGAATGAATCTACTCCTTGAAAGTAGTCAAGAAATAGACCATGGATATGATCCTTGGACTTTCAAGGAGGCGATGTCAGATATTGATTCGGGACATTGGCAAGATGCCATGAAATCTGAAATGGACTCCATGTACTCCAATAAGGTATGGGCCTTAGTAGATCATCTTTGGGAATTGTTCCCATTGGCTGCATGGATTTACAAGTGAAAGCTTGGAGTGGATGGGAAGGTAGTGACCTTCAAAGCTTGACTGGTGAGAAACAGTTATTCTCATAGGCAAAGAGTTGTTTATGAGAAAATTTTCATCGGTTATGATGCTATAGTCTATTTAAATTTTATTAGTTATATCTTTATATTATGAATATGAGATATGAGTAATGGATGTGAACACAACATTTCTCAATGGTGGCATTGAGGTAGAAATGTAGCAGCCAAACTTGTTTACAACTTCTTGGAGTGAGAAAAATGTTTTCAAACTCCAGAGGTCCATTTATGGGCCTAAGAAGGCATCCCGAAGTTTGAACCTCCGTTTGATAACATCATCAAAGTGTTTGGTTTTGTTAAAAATCCAGAAGTGACATGTGTGTGCAAAAGGGTTAGTGGGAGCATGTTACATTTGTGATGCTTTAAGTTGATTATATCATACTCATTATGAATGGTATTGGATTAATCAATTAAAGCACGATCATCTACTAATTTCTCCATGTAAGATTGGGGGAAGCGTCATAGCGTAAGGATCTATAGGGATAGATCTAAAGGATGCTTGAGATATCTCAATCTACGTACATAAACACTGTGCTAAAAGGGTTTAGCATAGAATAGTCGAAAAACAAGTTACTTCATAATATGTCATAGTATTCATCTCTCAAGTCAATATGTTTTAAGATTGATGAGGAGAGAGAAAAGATGACATTGGTACCTTATATTTCTACTTTAATAGCATAATGTATGTTATGTTATGTACTTGGCCTGATGTATGTTCTTAGTGTAATGAGCAAACATCAGACAGATCCCGGTGAAGATCGCTGGAAAATTGTGAAAATAATCCTCAAGTGCTTATGAAGAACTTAGGATACGTTCATGATTTTTGGATCTGTAAGTGGAGAAATAAAAGTTGAAGTCTAAGCTGATGCTGTTTTTTCAGTCGGATGTAGATGATACCATATCGATGTTCGGATTTGTATTTAAGCTCAATGATGGTGATGTCTCTTGGAAACGTTCCAAGCAAGACATCACTTTGGATTCCACCACTGAAGCTGAATACATTGCAGCATACGATGCAGCAAAGAGGCAGTTTGGATAAGAAATTTCATCCAAGAGTTGGGTGTAATTTCTAGTGCGATTGACACAGTCCCTGGTACTGTGACAACATTTGAGCTATTATGAATAGCCAAGATCTCATCAGTATCCAAACATATATTGAGAAAATATCATCTAATGAGATAGATGGTAGACGCGACATTATTATCGAGAAAATCGCTTCAACAGAAAATATAGCGAATCCACTGACAAAGCCTTTACAACGATTGGTGTCTGTCAGACATCTTGGGAAGATGTTCTTAAGACACATGAGTAGTTGGCTTTGAGAAAGTGAAAGATATTGTTGTCATACATGATTAAGTAAATCAATAGTTGATTGATTGTACTTATAATCTTATTATGACAAATCTTTGTTTGAATATTAATATATATGGCACTTCTTCATCTATTTACCCATGCATCTTGATGTATTGATGAAGTCCTTGAAGTTGCTATAGTCCATAGAATGTGGTTACGCATATGATGGTGACCATGAAATACATTCTCGACTGCGATTTCTAAATGTTCCTGGTCGATGAGCCTTCGAGAATGGGATATCGATATATGCTCGCTAGAGACTGGTATTCATGATGTGTCTAGTGTAGTGCGCCGCGTTTCATCGGCGTTGGCTTGGAGAAGTCAGCACACATGAATAGGTGCTCATTAGGAATGAGTTCACTGAACGACCCTACTCGAAATTCTATAAGTGGTTACCACTTGTCGAGTATAGAATTTCTAGTCATAGTTGTGCACCATTACTCCTCATGACCCGAGGCATCATTGAGGTCTTGACAGCTAGCTGTGTACTTTGATTTAATGACTGATCACATGCGGGTCATAAAGTTGTTATTTTGGGTATTCAGTGATGCTGTCAGAGGCCTATGATTGTCGTTGGGGATTCACCACTGGTCTTGATGAACCAGGATGTCCTATGTGTTTTTCTATATATGATTCGAGGAATCTCTGGCCAGAGTGGGTAGTGCTTGTGAAAAAAGAGTTTTTCATATACGCACACAAATGAATCATATAACGTGAAACAAATACATAGTTATTGAAATCATAAAGGGTCTCGATCAACCAATGCTCTTGATTCAATCGGGACATATTGAGTGAAAGGAATGTACTGCACGCTAACTATGACTGACAGGTTCTCTTACGTTGCTAGTCATTTGTATCTAGGTCTTCGTGAAGCACAGATGCTAGGCGCTACCCACGATCGGTAGGTTGTGCTGGAATTATATTTCAGCCATTGTCTATTAAAAGGAGTTTAATTGGCAATGGGGCATTCAGGGTAAGCCCAAGAAGTTGTTTAACTTCTAAAATCACAAAGGTTGTGATCCTACTGCTATGATACACTTGAGCCTCGCTAGGTCACAATCAACCGGCCACTGATCTATTGATGAGAATTGAGACTTAAATGTTAAGTGCTCATATTGAGTGATTTAGAAGAGATGAATTTAATTTCTGAAAGCTCCTCACTTTAGTGGAGTTTCTATATTTGAAAATGTTTCATCTATAGAAAGTTCTAAAATTAAAACATTTGATATATTTATGTTGCATAATTATGTACTTTGGTAGTACGTCAAGTTATTCAATTTGATTGAATTACTTGGTTATGAGTTTGCAGTTTTGTGTGGCTTTTGGGCAAGTGGGAGATTGTTAGCATTAGATGCCCTACAAGCCAATGGGCCAATTGTTGGCCCGTTGGACCCTAATAACCATAGCCAAATAAATGACCCAAACTCCTATAAATATATGTTCATCTCTAGGGTTAAGGGGTTTTTTTTGTCCTCTCTATACACACTCTCATAGAAAAGCCGACATCACACTAGCACTGGTGTTGTGCTTGTAGATCTGGTCAGGTTGGTTGGACTCGAGGGTGACCGCTATCAGATTCACATCGGTGAACGGTAATTCCTTTTCGTGCATTAATATTCGATATTTGCGTGTTAATATATGAATCAGGCGCGATCGACCGTCCCCGGGTCAGATCTGTTATTGTATTATTTCCGCTGCGTTTGGATCTGGCGCCGGGGTACGGAAACCCAAGAGTATCTCAACTCGAGTAATTTAAAGGAGAAATACCTGAAAAAGGAGGATCTTTACCGGAGATTAGCATTAATGATCAGCCTTTGTCCATGCCTATTGGGATATTAGCATCGAGGATAATCATTTCTAACAATCGGCAAGTGAAGCAAATTATGGCACAGTGGTCAGATAGCTTTCCGGAGGATGCCACATGAGAGCATTTTCAAGATTTCTGCAGGATTTATTCTACCTACAAACTTCAGGACAAGGTCATTTTTGAAGAAGGGAAAAGTGACGGGCCCTTAGACATTGACATGGACGTAAGGATTGAGAAACAACTAAGGGTAGGCTAAAAAAGGCATAATAACAAGGGAAAATTTCGGGTCGGTATGAAAACATAAAAGATTTTTCGGCCCAGTCCACCAAATTATTTGTCTTTCATTTAAGTCCGATCGAGAGTAAATTACTAAATTACCCACATCTTCCTCCTTTACATGCATCATCAAAAACTTTATGCTCAATTTTCATCGCTTATGTTGATACTTGTTCAAATCATCGCGCCTCTTCTTCTTCAACGCTAAAAAACTTTCCGGTCATTCCTCCACCATTTTCATCGAAATCGTACAAGTATTTTACTGTAATTTTGTCAATCCTTTCATATAATCACCTTCTGAGGCGAAAACCTAATAATATGGCTCCAAATTCAAAGAAGATTCCTCAAACCAAACCACCAACAAACAACAAGGGAAAGAAAAAATGGTGCTCCAAAATCTGGTAATCATTAATCTAGGGTTTTCACATATTAAACTATTTGTGTGTTACTGTAAGTGCTTGTGTCTATAATGCATGAGTACTGTTGAATACCTTATTAACACCGCATGAAAAAATGTTTTTAGGTTTTTATTCTAAAATAACATGAGTCTATCGATGCATGTAATTAACATGCATCGATAGATTCTGATGGTGCATTTATATTACATGCACCAACTTTTTTAAAATCTTAGTCTGCTGTATTAACATCGCTTGAACAAATTGAGACCAATGGAGCATGTTTTTAGTTTTTTATGCTAAAGTGGTACCTATGTTTATTCTAAAATAACATGAGTCTATCGGTGCATGTAATTTACATGCACCGATAGACTCTGATGGTGCATTTAGATTACATGCACCAACTTTTTAAAATGTTAGTCTGCTGTATTAACACCGCGTGAACAAATTGAGACCAATGGATCATGTTTTTAGTTTTTTTATGCTAAAGTGGTACCTATGTTTATTCTAAAATAACATGAGTCTATCGGTGCATGTAATTAACATGCGCCGATAGACTCTGAAGGTGCGCACCAACTTTTTAAAATCATAGTCTGATGTATTAACACCTCATTAACAAATTGAGACCAATGGAGCATGTTTTTAGTTTTTTATGCTAAAGTGGTACCTATGCTTATTCTAAAATAACACGAGTCTATCGGTGCATGTAATTAACATGCACCGATAGACTCTGATGGTCCATTTATATTACATGCACCAACTTTTTAAAATCTTAGCCTGCTGTATTAACACCGCATGAACAAATTGAGACCAATGAAGCATGTTTTTAGTTTTTTTATGCTAAAGTGGTACCTATGTGTACATACTTGATATGTAATAACGATGCATGTAAATACACAAGCAATGATTCATAGTTGGTTTCTATTGGTGCATGTGTATAATACATGCACCGATAGAAAATAGTTGCATTTATCCAACATGTAAATAATTCACATTTTTTTCTATAGGTGCATGTGATATCACATGCACCAATCAACCATTAGTTGCATTTATCACCATACGATGCTCGAATATATCTTTTATAATGATTTTACTTGATATGTACTAACGATGCATGTAATACACAAGCATTAATTCACTTTTTGTTTTTTTTTATCGGTGCATGTATTTACATGCACCGATAGAAAACACTGTTGCATTTATCAAACATGTACAACTTGAATCTATCGGTGCATGAACAAATTGAGGCAATTTGTATTTGTCTTCGATGTACTCACTCATTATGTAAAAGTATCCTTACTCAGATGGTGCATGTTAATTACATGTATTAACACCACATTAAAAAATTGAAAGCATTGGAGCATAATTTTAGTTTTTATTCTAAAGTAGCCTGAATCTATCGGTGCATGTAGTATACATGCACCGATAGACTCAATTTATTAAATTCTTTGTTTTAGTTTTTTAACTAACATAAAATTTTCTCTTAGTTATACCTCCATCATCACCAAGCTCAGAAGAAATTACACAGAAATGGAATAAACAAACCACATATCGGGCCAACCTATAGGCAGTTATAACAGAGATAAATGTTCATGAACTCAGTCAAGTTCACATCAAAGTGCTAATGAAGACACTGTTCTGGCCTTTACTGAACTCCATTTTTTCTAACATAATTGTCCTCGATCATTGCAAGAAGCGTGACATATTAGTAAAAGACATCATTGGCTGCTTCAATAGAAAATCTCAAGATTTCACATTCGGAGTATATACCATGAAAATCAGGACAAGTGACGTACGTATACTCTTTGGAATAAGAGATGGTAAAGAAAACATTGATATGCAGCTTCAGGATTACAAACTTACGGCATTCTTATATAGGTGCTTTCCAGAAAAGAAAGGAGATAAAAAGGACATAAGAATGATCAAGAGTTTAATCTACAAAAATTGAAAATAAAGGCACAAAGCAACATTGATACTGGTGTCATTGACATTGTTCGTTTGGTGACTCTATACATTCTTGCAGCATTTTTCATATCAACAAAATCATCGAACATTCGATGGGTGTACACATCGATTGTTGAGGACCTGTACATGATTTGCAGCTACGATTGGTCCAAACACATATTGAATACATTATTCAATAGCCTGATGCAGCGTAACTCTGAAAAACACTCCGGCTGTGTTCTATTACTTCCTGTAAGACATCTTTATAACCAATCTTTAAACAACAAATATTTCTTAATGTTTTTATAATAGCATCGATTCTATATACTTTGCAGTATTGGTTATGTGAGAGGATAGAGCTCATAAATCCAGTACATCCTAACTTTATCCCAAGGTTCCTTAAGTGGAATCTTGAGGATTTTTACAAAAGGATTCAAAACATTGACATCAAAGAGCTCGCCCGTGGTTATGTAATTTTCTTGTGCATTCAATTTAACTATGTTGGTGCATGCAATGAAACTATGCTGGTGCATGCAATTTAACTATGCTGGTGCATGCAATGAAACTAGGCTGGTACATGCAATGAAACTATGCTGGTGCATGCAATTTAAGTAGACTTGTGCATTCAATTTAGCTATGCTGGTGCATGCAATGAAACTAGGCTGGTGCATGCAATATAACTATGCTGGTGCATGCAATTTAAGTAGATTGGTGCATGCAATTTAACTACGCTGGTGCATGCAATTTAACTTATGCTGGTGCATGCAAGTTAACTATACTGGTGCATCCAATTTAAGTAGACTGGTGCATGTGATATCACATGCACCACTCTACTTCGTTGTAATTATATAACATGCGATGCTTGAATAAATCTTTTATAATGATTTTTCTTGATATGTACTAACGATGTATGTAAATACACAAGTATAAAACAAAGTTGCATTTATTCAACATGAACAATTGAATCAATCGGTGCATGTAAATACACATGCACAAATTCACATTTTTTCTGGTACATGTTAATCACATGCACCGATATACCATTAGTTGCATTTATCCAACATGCAAGGCTTGAATATATATTTTATAATAATTTTACTTGATATGTACTAACGATGCATGTAAATACACAATCATTAATTATCATTTTGTTTCTATCAGTGCATGTGATATACATGCACCGATAGTTCATTAGGAGCAAGCAATTTAACTACGTTGGTGCATGCAATGAAACTATGATGGTGCATGCAATTTAACTAGACTTGCAACAATTCCATTGTAGATAGTACAAAAACCTCTGCAAGTTTCAGTTGAAGAAGACGAAATGTTGAACAAAGACATTGCTTGTGCTAAAGAATCTCCAATTGCATATCAACTTTTAGATTTGAATGCAAACAAAATAATCTCTCTTGAAACACAAAAAACAGCTGAATATTTGACAACAGCGGACTCCACCATTGCCAGAGTCCTCATGGAACTGAAGGAACAACATATAGAGGAATATATATTCAATGATGAATACATTGAAATGGAGGGCAACATGGTGGATGTCGCTATAATGAGGAACTAGCCCAGAACGAATAAAATGTCGCCAATCTGTCTGAAGAAAGGAATGAAATTGATGCCACACAAGCCCAAGAAATTCTTCAAGCTGCATCACTTGTAACAGAGATTGAAGAAATGAAGGCAAAGCTCATGACAAAGGATAATGAAATAACAGAGCTGAAGAACATTTGCAATATGCCAATTTACATAGGCTATGTAGGTTGAAGTGATTAATCCTAATTAAGCATCATAAAAGGTTTTTAAATGCTACTTGTGATATTCCATTATTGTTGTAAGCTCTTTTATGTATGTTTCTCATGATAGTACATGAAGCAATGAAATAGATGTAACTTAAGGACTCATTTTAAATGGGAAAAGAGAAGTGGGTTACATTGAAATGAAGGAAACTGAAGGATATGCAAGAATGATAAAATGAGAAAACATACAGGACTCAGGAGCAATTATTGTATCCTTATCTGAAAAGTTAAGGACTAAGTAGCAATTTATGCAACTTGTATCAGATAAGAATTGAAGAGGAATGTACAAATCGCTAAAAACATCAAAAACCCATCTTCTCTTCTTTACATTTTCTGATTCTGGACAAATCCTTCATCACCTTGTGTGTCAAAGTTCAAGAAAGCTTTGGGTAAGTCATTTTTACCTTCCACATATGTTTAAGAAGGAGTAATAGATGTGGTGTAAGTTTTTTTGGTGTGTTTAGTTTGATAAATTTGTTGGGATATGCCCTAAGACATGTCATTAGATGATTGTTTATGACATACAATGTATTATGATTATTATAAATGGCAAATCATTATTATATATTATTCGAATATCTGTACAATATGAATTGATATATAAGTTAATGTCCTTAGAATAATATTGTATTATTCTTAAAGATTGTCCCTAGTCAAGTATTATCATAAATAAGGATAATGATAATACATTGAGACTAGTATGTTTTGATTGATGAATTAATTCATGGATATGAGATATCAAATCAACACATGGGTATATGGTGTGCGATTATCGTGTACGCCCAAATTAACCTTCTTCAGTTAATAGCAAAAATATGTAGTAGTGGAAGTAGGGATCGATCTCACAGGGAAGGTAAATTTATTTCGTGCCAAAAACGAATAGTAACAAGGGGGTTTTAGGATGAATGATTACTACTAAGCAAATTCTAAAATTAAACTAATTAACGAGATCAACTAAGATGATTTAAACTTATGAGAGTGAAGCGATTCTTGGTTTTCAGGTAACCGTACTTTTGGAAAATTATCTTTTAATCATCAAATCAAAACATTCGAATTCTTTCAATTATCTATCGATTGGAAATTCAATTCCTACTCATCTTATTCGTAGTTAAAGAGAAAACAGCATTCAATTCAACCCTTACCAAATCTCTAATCACCACTACAGCCGTTAATGATTAAATCAATGATAGTTTCAAAACTAATGAGTTCAATAAATCTAATCAATGAAAACTACAGCCGTTAAAATTGATTACTCAGCTGTTTCTCCTAAGAATTCAATAACACCTACAACCGGTTAATTATTAATCTTAGTTGTTTCTCAACAAACTATCGATTATGTAATTGAATATTAGGTGATCGGTCTAATACACAAACACAACAATCATGGAATTCGAAATCTGAGAAACGAATTGAAATCGAAATCTAATTCAACAATCAAACAAAATTCTCCTAAAAGGTTCAAATCCAAAAGCAGGTATCCCTTCAACCAAGAATCGAAGAGTTTTAGCCTAGCATAATTAAATCTAAAAACAATAAAAATTCGATGGAAAACATTAAATAAATAAAGGAAAAGAAATTACTAATATAAATCACGATTCCGGCTTGTCGATTCCGGTTCCGTTCTTCGTTGTTCTTGAAGAAAACTTGAAAGAAAATTATTCTCAAATCTAAAAATATTCTAAAGTCTGGAATAATATGCCTAAGAACTGAATAATTCCGAGTTATGGGGGTTGGTGGCTGATAAAATAGGTTACAATCTTTTAAACATGGTAAAAGACCTAATTTCCTAATTTGCGGACTCTTCGGCGATCGATCTCCTTGAATGTGGCGATTGATCGCTGCATTATTTATTTCGGAAAAACCCTTGAGGCGATCGATCGCTATAAAGTGGCGATCGATCGCCGAGCTCCAGTAGACTTTGGCGATCGATCGCCCTTTCTTCGCGATCGATCGCTGGCTCTTCAAATTTGATGCAAATGTTTCTGTCCATAGGCGATCGATTGCCTCTTCCGGTCGATCGATTGCCACCTCCAAAATTCCGTTTTTGCCCTTTTCTTGATCAACTTTGAGTCCTTGTCATGTCCATGTCCCTTCTTGGTCTTTACACATCGTTTTTAGCTCGTTTTCTTCGATTGTACCTATAATTACACAAATATACGATTAGGTAGCATACGTATCAAATTATCTATCAAAACCTACCAAATCGTAGACAACTAAGCCCTAAAGATGTGTCTATTTCTGTCACATCAAACTCCCCCATACTTAATCTTTACTCGACCTCGAGTAAACAAATAAAACTACAATATTTTTGGTTGGCTCATAGGTTCATAACAAAGCAACTTGTCCTCACTTTAATGCCTCAACAATTTTAACATGCATAATAATGAACGGCGGTGAAAAATTAACAGTGGAACAAGTTCAATCCCTAAACATTTCATACCCAACGAAGTAGTAAACGTGTGTGTGTGGTCATAAACAAGTGTTGTGTACAAATTATAGATCCAAAATATGCAAAGCCATAATAGTTCAAGTCATACACTAACACAAGTATAAGCTCACTTGCACACTCTTCTCCACTATCTTAGCTACTTTGCAAACATAAATCAAGTAGGTCTTTATTAGCTTGTATCTTGGCCTAGGTATTGGCTTATGAAAGAAAGGGTAAGGGTATTCAAACAAGAGAGTATGATGAAATGCACACTAAAAGCTTCTCTTCTTGTATGAATTTTTCATTTGTTCTTTTTCACAAGGTTTATTTCACACTTTTCTTCTTTTGTGCCTTGGCTCCCCTTGGAGTCATATTTTTATCTATTTTTTCAAGGCATCCCTTTTTCTTTCATGCATCCCATTCTTTTGACAATTAAGCTCACGAATATACTTCAATGATTCCCAAGTGCATTTGAATGAAATACATCATACTCCCTTAAAAGGTATGGATTAAAATCACATTTAGGCTTAAAGGGTAGGATGATAAGCTAGTCAAGAAATGTTGAATGGGGGTCTTTAGTATGCTTAGCATACTACCATTCTTTTACATTTAAGGCTCAAAATAGGTACTAGAGAATGATTTTGTTTACATGGTAGGCTTGAAAGGCTCAAACGCATCAAAGATTGCCTATATCACTTTCATGTTTGCAAGTAATCTAGACATACGCCTCAAAGAGCATGTAGTTAAGTTCTAGCATGTATTAGAGACTTCTTAAGACTATTACAAAGTTCACACAATCTTCACTAAGCTATGCACACTTCACAAGCCATGACAATAATGTGCTCAAAATATTCAACTTACTAAGTTAAAGTACACTTTGTATTAGAGTTCAAAGTGTTCCAAGGTTAACAATTCACCTATGTTCAAAAGCATGCATGATATCAATTAGGTTTCATCATGGGCTAGTGATTCTAAGCATGTGTTCATTACTAGCTATGAGCTCAAAATTTTCAAATTTTTCGATTTTTTTTTTTTTTTTTTTGTATTTTTGCAATAAGAAAAACAATAACACACTACTAATCCCTCCCCATACTTAAATCTTACATTGTCCCCAATGTAAGGCAGAAATACAAGAAAAGAGAAAAGTCTAACTACTAAAGCAATAAAAATAAAAGGGAGAAAGGAAACTAACTCCCCTTGGGTTGCCTCCCAAGCAGCGCCTCTGTTTAACGTCGGTGGCCCGACGCTATCCTATATCAAGGTGGTTGATGCAGTGTTGCTCTATCCTTCCTTAACCACCTCAATATCTTCTTCACTCCTCGGTATTTCGGCCTGTTGCCCTTTGGGTGGTTGTCCTCAGTCCTTACTCCTTCGGCACGTGATTGACATGGTCGATCCGGAGGGTGCTTCTTTCCAGCGGTACGATCCTGCAAGTGAGACATAAGAGGATCAGAAGTATCGTGAGTAGACAGAGTATCAATCATATGAACAGTATGCACTAAGTTAGAATCCCTACCTTTCTTCTCGTCAAGGCCATCAGTAGCCTTTCCCATTTCCCACAACTCATCATTATCAAAATCAGAATCATAGTCATCATGTACATCAATAGCGTAACTAGAATGCTCAAGAGGTTTAATGGGTTCATACATGTTGAATTTTTCAATTTCACCATTAGACTCCATGGTTATCAAACCGCTATTCATATTGATTACTGAGTTTGATGATTTCAAGAATGGTCTTCCTAAAATAATTAGACTAGAAGGATCACCAATTCCCATGTCTAAGACGTAGAAATCGGCTGTGAAGACCAAGTTCTTTACATGCACAACTACGTCCTCTACTATCCCCTTAGGTATGACCGTGGATTTATCAGCTAAGTGAATAACTGCGCTATTCCTTTTTAAAGGTCCCATTTTCAGTTGAGAATACATTGAGTAAGGCATGACATTTATGGACGATCCTAAATCGAGCATAGCCTTCTCAATCCTTATAGACCTAATCTCACATGGGATAAAGAAAATACCTGGATCCTTGCATTTAATGGGGATGCTTCTTTGGTTATCCGCCGAAACATTGTCATTGAGCTCGACCTTGGGCTGCCCCTTGTGTTCCTTGCTTCGATCCTCTTTCACGGTTTCATGCACTGGGACTTGCTCTTTGCAGCGTGGACTCATCTCGTAGAGGCCTTTGAGTCCGGCACCTTTCCTATTGTCCTTCAATGCTTGGGGGAAAGGGGTGGTTCTTTATATTCAGAAAGTTTAGGGAACTCACCTCGTGGTTTCTCCCCTTGCATTGGCTCTTCAACATCTGTCTCTGTCTCCGTCATCTCTTCTTTCTGGGGTGGCGTCAGTACTACCTTCTCTTCAGCTGCATCTTCATTCATATTCACTGTGATAGCACTAATATTTTCACGGGGGTTCATCTCTGGTTGTGACGGCAGTCCGTTTGAAATCCTTGCTTCGATCTTGCTGATTGAAGTTGCCAATTGTCCCATCTGCGTCGTCAAGCTCTGGATGCTTGCCCTCGTCTCCTGTTGAAATTGTAAGCTATTTTCAGCAATAATTTTAATGCTATGTTCTAACCTGTCAGAAGGAGGGTGCACTGAAGGTGGTGGAGGTCTCTGATATGGCGGTCTGTAAGGTGGAGGTTGGTTCATCTGTTGGTTACCATAGCTTTGGTTCGGATGATCTCTCCACCCTTGATTGTAGTTGTTTGGTGGATGGTCATAACTCCTTTGTGGGGGCCAGGGAATCCTCCTGCAGCATTCACGTTCTCCGTGGTTGTCTCGTGTAGTGAGGGGCATGCGTCTGTGGAATGGTTCGCAGCCAGACAGATTCCACACGGCTTTGTCTTTCCTACATTTCCACCTGCCATACCACGCACAAGAAAAGTGAGGTCTATCAGTTGTTGTTCTAAGTTTGATACGTTTCTTTGCGGTTGTCCATGGCGCATAGATCCGAATTGTTGGGAGTTGGCCGCCATGTTAGCTATCAACCTTCTAGCTTCCTCCGCTGTTTTATCTATAAATGCTCCTCCGCTTGCCGCATCCACTAAGTTCCTGTCAGAAGAAAGTAAACCTTCATAAAAGTATTGGATGAGAAGGTGTTCACTTATCTGGTGTTGTGGACAACTTGCGCACAACTTCTTGAACCTCTCCCAGTACTCGTGTAGTGATTCCTCGTGGAGCTGCTTCACACCATATATCTCTTTCCTCAAGTTCGTTGCCCTTGAAGCTGGGAAGTACTTTTCCAGGAATACTCTTTGTAAGTCAGTCCATGTGGTGATCGATCCGGATGGTAAGTAGAAGAGCCAGTCTTTTGCAGCGTCCTTTAGAGAAAATGGGAATGCTCTTAGTTTTATTTGATCCTCAGTGATTCCGGTCGGCTTCATGGTAGTGCACACCACGTGGAACTCCATCAAATGCTTATGCGGGTTTTCACCTGCAAGACCATGAAAAGATGGCAATAAGTGAATTAAACCAGATTTAAGTTTGAAGTTTACGTTATTGGCCAGAGCAGGGAAACTGATGCAGAGCGGTTGTTGATCCAAGTTAGGATTTGCCAGCTGCCTCAAGCTTTGATTTGCAGCCATGTTGTTTCTTTCCTCCTCTTCTTGTTCTAAAATTCTTTGTGCGTCTCGTCTCCTCTGATGTAGCGTCCTCTCAATCTCAGGATCGTAGTGAAAGTTATCTTCGTGATTGAACGATCCACATGTACTCATTAACAAACCAAAGTAGTAATGCGGGATAAAAATAAAAATAAAAAAAATTGACACAAAATAAATGTTGCCTTCCCCGGCAACGGCGCCAAAATTTGGTGTGCGTTTATCGTGTACGCCCAAATTAACCCTTCTTCAGTTAATAGCAAAAATATGTAGTAGTGGAAGTAGGGATCGATCTCACAGGGAAGGTAAATTTATTTCGTGCCAAAAATGAATAGTAACAAGGGGGTTTTAGGATGAATGATTACTACTAAGCAAATTCTAAAATTAAACTAATTAACGAGATCAACTAAGATGATTTAAACTTATGAGAGTGAAGCGATTCTTGGTTTCCAGGTAACCGTACTTTTGGAAAATTATCTTTTAATCATCAAATCAAAACATTCGAATTCTTTCAATTATCTATCGATTGGAAATTCAATTCCTACTCATCTTATTCGTAGTTAAAGAGAAAACAGCATTCAATTCAACCATTACCAAATCTCTAATCACCACTACAGCCGTTAATGATTAAATCAATGATAGTTTCAAAACTAATGAGTTCGATAAATCTAATCAATGAAAACTACAGCCGTTAAAATTGATTACTCAATCGTTTCTCCTAAGAATTCAATAACACCTACAGCCGGTTAATTATTAATCTTAGTTGTTTCTCAACAAACTATCGATTATGTAATTGAATATTAGGTGATCGGTCTAATACACAAACACAACAATCATGGAATTCGAAATCTGAGAAACGAATTGAAATCGAAATCTAATTCAACAATCAAACCAAATTCTCATAAAAGGTTCAAATCCAAAAGCAGGTATCCCTTCAACCAAGAATCGAAGAGTTTTAGCCTAGCATAATTAAATCTAAAAACAATAAAAATTCGATGGAAAACATTAAATAAATAAAGGAAAAGAAATTACTAATATAAATCACGATTCCGGCTTGTCGATTCCGGTTCCGTTCTTCGTTGTTCTTGAAGAAAACTTGAAAGAAAATTATTCTCAAATCTAAAAATATTCTAAAGTCTGTAATAATATGCCTAAGAACTGAATAATTCCGAGTTATGGGGGTTGGTAGCTGATAAAATAGGTTACAATCTTTTAAACATGGTAAAAGACCTAATTTCCTAATTTGCGGACTCTTCGGCGATCGATCTCCTTGAATGTGGCGATCGATCGCTGCATTATTTTTTTCGGAAAAACCCTTGAGGCGATCGATCGCTATAAAGTGGCGATCGATCGCCGAGCTCCAGTAGACTTTGGCGATCGATCGCCCTTTCTTCGCGATCGATCGCTGGCTCTTCAAATTTGATGCAAATGTTTCTGTCCATAGGCAATCGATTGCCTCTTCCGGGCGATCGATTGCCACCTCCAAAATTTCATTTTTGCCCTTTTCTTGATCAACTTTGAGTCCTTGTCATGTCCATGTCCCTTCTTGGTCTTTACACATCGTTTTTAGCTCGTTTTCTTCGATTGTACCTATAATTACACAAATATACGATTAGGTAGCATACGTATCAAATTATCTATCAAAACCTACCAAATCGTAGACAATTAAGCCCTAAAGATGTGTCTATTTCTAGTCACATCAAACTCCCCCATACTTAATCTTTACTCGACCTCGAGTAAACAAATAAAACTACAATATTTTTGGTTGGCTCATAGGTTCATAACAAAGCAACTTGTCCTCACTTTAATGCCTCAACAATTTTAACATGAATAATAATGAACGGCGGTGAAAAATTAACAGTGGAACAAGTTCATCCCTAAACATTTCGTACCCAACGAAGTAGTGAACGTGTGTGTGTGGTCATAAACAAGTGTTGTGTACAAATGAGATGCATGTTTACTGTTTTATCTATTATTGAAGCTTATATATATATGTAGATACGTATATATTCATATATGTACTGGACATATTTTCAATATTAATAAAATCATGAGATCAATAAATCCCTCTTATAATATTAAGTTTAAGATGCCTTCCAATTAAAAATACTCGTCAAGACTTCGATTGAACATGTGTGGGTTTGCCAAAGCAAAGCACCGTGACAATCTTAGTAAGACGCGAAAGGATAAAAGTGATATCCGTGTTATTTTAAAATTGGGTTCGACTTAACTAGCGTTATCTCAATAGGATTGGGAACCTAGAGGCAATGGGTTGGAAAATAATTCATTAGATGAATTTGAACAAAGCGTTGTTTGTCCAACCATCCAAGAATTGCATGTGATTGTAATTGACAAAGAGTTGTCTACCTAAATAACCGAGTCTTGGGCGATTAGCCAAAGCTAACTCAAGATTAAGTGAAATATGGATCTTGGCCCACTAAAGTTTCGAGGGTTGATTATTTTAAACAAAATAGTGGGAGTGTCATATCCATGGCAACCAACAACGTTACAAACACACTATCATTGCGATCGGTCCTTGAGAAGGACAAACTGAATGGGACAAATTTCCTAGACTGGTATAGGAATTTGAGGATTGTCCTCAAGCAAGAAAAGAAACAATATGTCCTAGAGGAACCCTTACCTGCTGAGCAACCTCCCTTGACGGCTGCTAAAGCCGATAAAGATGCTTACAAGAAGCACCAAACTCACGCACTTGATGTTGGGTGCCTTATGCTTGCCACCATGAACTCTGAGCTTCAGAAGCAACATGAGGAAATGGAGGCGTTCGATATGATCGAGCATCTAAAGCAACTGTACCAACAACAAGCAAGACAAGAGAGGTATGACGTCTCTAAAGCGTTATTCCAGTGTAGAATGGTAGAAGGAAGTCTGGTTGGAACTCATGTACTCAAGATGATTGGGAATATTGAGAATCTGGAGAAGCTGGGTTTTCCTTTGGACCAAGAGTTGGCCACTGACGTGATCTTGCAATCGTTGCCTGAAAGCTTCAGTCAATTTGTCTTGAATTACAATATGATTGAAATTGAAAAGACACTACCACAGTTGCTTGGCATGCTGAGACCTATTGAAGCTAACAGCAAGAAGTCTAAGCCCACAAATGTTCTTATTGTGAATAAGAGCAAAGGAAGGGCTAAAGCAAAAGGCTTAAAGAAGAACAAGAAAGTCTTTGTCAAAACTAAGCCTCATATTGCTGCACTAAAACCAAAGGGAGGAGTGGCAAAAGAGGGGAACTATTTCCATTGCGGTGAGACCGAACATTGGAAAAGAAATTGCAAAGTTTATCTGGAGGATCTTTAGAAGACGAAGGGAAGTGTGACTTCCACTTCAGGTATTTTTGTTATAGAAGTCAATTTATCTACTTCTTCATCATGGGTATTAGATACTGGATGTGGATCTCACATTTGTGTTAATGTGCGGGATCTTAAAAGGAGTAGGATATTGGCAAAAGGCGAAGTGGATCTCCGAGTAGGAAATGGAGCAAGAGTTGCTGCATTAGCTATAGGAGATTATTCATTATCTTTGCCTTCCGGTTTATCTTTAGATTTAAAAGATTGTTATTTTTTGCCTTCAATTACTAGAAACATTATCTCTATCTCTTGTTTGGACAAGTCTGGATTTTCATTTATTATAAAGGACAATTGTTGCTCAATTTATTTAAATGATATGTTTTATGCTAGTGCACAAATGATTAATGGTCTTTATGTATTAAATCTTGATATGCCTGTCTATAACATAAATACTAAAAGGATTAAGAATAATGATTCTAATCCAACTTATCTTTGGCATTATCGCTTGGGCCATATAAACGAGAATCGCATATCAAAACTTCATAAGGATGGAGTATTGGATTCATTTGATTTTGAATCATATGAAACATGTGAATCTTGTTTAATGGGCAAGATGACTAAAGCTCCTTTCAAGGGACATGTTGAAAGGACAAATGATTTATTGAGTCTCATACATAGTGATGTATGTGGACCAATAAGCACACATGCTAGAGGTGGTTTCAATACTTTGTTACATTTACTGATGACTTCAGTAGATATGGGTATGTGTACCTAATGAAACATAAACATGGAACCTTTGAAAAGTTCAAGGATTTCAAGAATGAAGTACAAAACCAACTTGGTAAAAGTATCAAAATCCTTCGATCAGATCGAGGAGGTGAATACCTTAGCCAAGAGTTTCATGACTATCTAAAGAAGTGTGGGATAGTCCCACAACTCACTCCTACGTATACTCCACAATGGAATGGTGTATCCGAGAGGAGAAATCGAACCTTGTTGGACATGGTTAGATCAATGATGAGTCATGCAAATCTTCCGATATCCTTTTGGGGACATGCTTTAGAAACAACAATATTCATACTGAACCGTGTTCCATCTAAATCAGTGGAAAAGACACCATATGAGATATGGACTGAGAAACGTCCTAGTATGTCTTTTATGAAGATTTGGGGTTGTGAGGCTTTCGTGAGACGTCACGCCTCTAACAAACTTGGACCCAAATCTGATAAGTGTTTATTTGTGGGGTATCCTAAGGAAACGAAAGGATACTATTTCTATTATCCCACCGATGACAAAGTGGTTATTGCTCGGACTGGTGTCTTTCTTGAAAGAGAATTTATTTCTAGAAAAACCAGTGGGAGACATATAGAACTTAGTGAAGTTCAACCACAAGAAAACATTGAACATGATATTGAGATGGAAACAGAGCAGACACCACAAGCTGTTGTGGATAAAGTGCCTGCTCAAGAGACACAAGCCCAGCGTAGGTCTGTAAGAGAACACCGGGAGCCACAGAGATATGGATTTCTTGTGACTCAACAAGGTGACTTACTACTTATTGATGAGGATGAGCCGTCATCTTATCAAGAAGCTATAATGGGCACTGATTATGAGAAATGGCAAGAAGCCATGAAATCTGAGATGGAATCCATGTATGCAAACCAAGTATGGACTTTGGTTGACCCACCTGAAGGGGTGAGACCCATAGGGTGCAAATGGATTTTCAAGAAGAAGACCGACATGGATGGTAATGTACAAACCTTTAAAGGTCGACTGGTAGCAAAAGGTTTCAAACAAATTCATGGTATTGACTATGATGAAACTTTTCACCATTTGCCATGGTTAAATCCATTAGGATCTTACTTGCAATAGCTGCATTTCATGATTATGAAATCTGGCAGATGGATGTCAAAACAGCTTTCCTTAATGGAAATCTGCTTGAGGATGTGTACATGACACAGCCCTAGGGTTTTGTCGATCCAAAGGATGCTGGAAAGATATGCAAGCTACAACGATCCATTTATGGATTGAAACAAGCTTCTCGGAGTTGGATCTTCGTTTTGATGATGCAGTCAAAGAGTTTGGTTTCATCAAAAACGTAGATGAACCTTGTGTCTACAAGAAGGTCAGTGGGAGCATAATTATCTTCCTAATATTGTATGTAGATGACATACTTCTAATTGGGAATGATATCCCTGCCTTACAATCTGTAAAGATTTGGCTAGGGAATTGCTTTTCTATGAAAGACTTGGGTGAAGCCACCTATGTATTAGGAATCAAGATCTATAGAGATAGATCGAGAAGATTACTTGGCCTAAGTCAAAGTACATACATAGACAAAGTGCTAAAACGGTTTAGCATGCAAGAATCTAAGAAAGGATTCGTGCCTATGACGCATGGAATACATCTCTCGAAGGATCAATGTCCTTCAACACCAGATGAGAGACAACGCATGAGTAAGATTCCATATGCGTCAGCTATTGGATCTATCATGTATGCCATGATATGTACTCGTCCCGATGTTTCGTATGCTTTGAGCATGACGAGCAGATATCAAGTTGATCCAGGTGAAAGTCACTGGATTGCAGTCAAGAACATCCTGAAGTACTTGAGAAGAACTAAGGATACATTCTTGATTTATGGAGGTGAGAAAGAGCTCAATGTAATAGGTTACACTGATGCAAGTTTCCAAACCGACAAAGATGATTTTCGATCGCAATCAGGATATGTGTTTTGCCTAAATGGAGGTGCTGTAAGCTGGAAGAGTTCAAAGCAAGAGACAGTAGCCGATTCTACAACTGAAGCTGAATATACTGCCTCAGATGCAGCAAATGAAGCTGTTTGGATCAAGAAGTTCATTTCTGAACTTGGGGGTGATGCCTAGCATTCTAGATCCGATTGAACTCTATTGTGAAAACAATGGAGCCATCGCATTGGCTTAGGAACCTAGATCTCACCAAAGATCCAAGCACATACTTCGGCGCTTTCATTTCATTCGAGAAATCGTTGAAAGATGAGATGTAAAGATATGCAAAGTACCAACAGATGATAATGTATCTGACTCATTGACGAAGCCACTGTCACAGCAGACGCATGATCATCAAACTAGATCTCTAGGCATTAAGTATATGTCTGATTGGTCTTAGTGCAAGTGGGAGATTTGTTGGGATATGCCCTAAGACATGTCATTAGATGATTGTTTATGACATACAATGTATTATGATTATTATAAATGGCAAATCATTATTATATATTATTCGAATATCTGTGCAATATGAATTGAAATTTAAGTTAATGTCCTTAGAATAATATTGTATTATTCTTAAAGATTGTCCCTAGTCAAGTATTATCATAAATAATGATAATGATTAATTAAGAAGAGTCTTAATTAAATGATTATAAGGATTTAATTAAATCATGGGTTTGGGCCCATGAGGCTTTAAGAAAGTCTTGATCCTTAATTAAATCTTATAATATAAATAACAAGGTGATTAATAAGATTAATACAACACAATTCATAATCACAAAAACCCTAAGCTCACGTCGGCTGCCTCCTTGCTCTTCAAGACACACGGCCGCCGTCGATTTCTTGGTAGAGTCAATTGGTAGTCGTTGATCGGTTTTGAACCGAGAGTTTAGTTTTGGTTCAAGAATAAGTCTAGCAACTTGTTCTTGAACGTCCCTTTCGATTTGATCGTGTGGATACCGTAGAGACAAAGGTGCAAACTTTTGTTTGTGACTCGTGGTGCTACAACAAGAATTCTGCATCAAACACGCTACAAGGGTGAGACTTTTTTATCATTCCGATATGAATACTCTGTATAGGTCCATGGTTAGGAATCCATTTTTGATTTCCGTTGCGCATTGCTTGTTGGATTCCTTACAAAATTGTGGTGACTTGTGGCTAAAATTGATGCAATTTGATATAAAAAGAAAGATAGAAGTAGAGTAGGCTGGGTTGATGTTGCATAGATGAGGGAATTCATATATCATGAGCCATATGTGAGTAAGGAAGGAAGAATGTTTAAAAATGGTGAAAAAGGAACGAAAACCGATCGATCGGTCCCTTAGCCAATTGATCGGGCGAAAGAAAATAAAGTTGCTACCTCAGTCGATCGATCGAGCGTGTTGGACGATCGATCGACGAGCGTTTAGCGATCGATCGGTGATTAATACCGATCGATCAGTGAGTGTAAAATATGGGTTTTCATTTCTTATTCTTTTCAAGTTCTTGTGTGGTTACATATATGGTATGGTACATGTTTCTTTAAAATTTAATAATGAATGTTGATAGTAAGGAACTATAACATGATTTTAATAGCTTATTTGTGTGTAGAGCCGTCACATACTACTGTACATCGAACAGGGTGAAGGTTTCATACGGGTGGTTGCTTGACCTCTTTTGGATCTTAACAGGTACGTGGGACGTACGAACACTGTTCTTTTATTCATACATATGGGTGTTATGTATGCAGTGGGTTTGGTGAATACCAACGCATTGAGGCGTGATGATGTATTGAGGCGTGCAGTAATATAATATTGGATACTCGTATATAGAGTCGAAAAATAGTATACATTGACTACTCATATGATGGGATCATATGGAGCGTAATAGCAATGATATATGTGCTACTCATATACGAAGTAATATTATACGCAGCCAAGGGAATGTGATGAGAACAGGGTATTCACCAGCATGTGATTGTTATAAGTATACGATTTAGATGAGATGATTCCATGTCATGACATATGCATTTAATATAATTTGAAGAAATTATATTATGATTTGAACATTGTACAGGAACGACCAAAGAACACGAGATATGATTGAAAGACAGGAAGTATTGATAATTACTGTGTTTCTAGATACTTGTTTCATATGTTCTTTCATATATGTTATGTATCTCGGTTGTGTTTATGGTTTGTGGGTTCTTTCTATAGGGAATTATTTTTGGGCGAGAGAAGCCAGGATTGTGGGTCAATTTTGCTGCACTGACGAGGCTAGAGTAGTCGATAGAGAATGCAAAAGACATGTCTATTTTGTTTTGTATATAACTGAGGCATGTAATGTATGAATATAACTACTTGTGGAAAATGAATCGACATAACTCTAAAATATACATTCTAAATATGTTTCCATGATCACGATAATGGTTGTAAAAATGGTTTAAGATAGTGAGGGTCTTACATTAGTGGTATCAGAGCATATACCTGGGTTTTTGATGGACTAGTGACCTAGTGGAGTCTAGGTGCACTGAGATATATGTTTTGTTTTCTATATGTTGTTGTCTTCTAGGCTATGTATTAACATGTATATTCTGGTATTTATGTACAAAGTATGGCTGATATGCCAGAAGGTGTGGATGATGCAATGAGTGCCAATGCCAGTGGAGGTCAAATCCGTGTGCCACCACCTCCAGTCGGTCAAGGACCTGTTGAACAAGTATTGTTACTAGGGGAACTGAGCTTAACACAGTTTTTGAGCTATCAACCTCCAAAATTTGAGGGTACTGAAACTAGAGAGGAAGCTGAAGACTGGTTGGAAAGGATAGAACAAATATTTGTATCCGCTCCTTGTCGCACTGCTTGGGTCCGATTGGCAGAATTTCAGTTATCAAAGAAACCATTCTTGTGGTGGAAAACAATTGTACATGAGGGTACAAGCGCAAGGACAAATGATTGACTAGAATGTATTTCAACACCGCTTCCTTAATCGATATTTTTCTGTTGCTGCAAAACAACTGAAAGAAAAATTTACAGCGCTGAAACAAGGAAACATGAGTGTAGCTGATTACACTCATCAGTATTCATCATTGTTACGATATGTTCCTCACATCGCTACCAATGTTAAAGCCAAAGTGAGACATTTTCTGAGAGGCTTGAGGCCTGAATTATTTGATCGGGTGATCTCGCAGAACCCTACCTCATTTGAAGATGTTATGATGAGATCAGAGTTGGCTGAAATCGGAGTGGGTGCCTATAAAGAAGTAGTTCCACCACAACAGAAAGTGACTTCTGATAGTTTGAAACCCAGAGGTGAACAATTTAAGGCAAGGGGTGGATCATCATCATCAGTAACATCAAGATACAGTGGTAAGAAGTTTAGTGGGGGGAAATTGAGTCGAGGACAATCACAAACTACGGGAAGTCGACCCATTCAGTGTTTTAATTGTGGCGGATCACATTTGAATAGAAATTGTCCGAGACTGGAAAACGTCGGTAGTGCTTCAAGACCTGATAGTATGACATGTTTGTCTGCGGTGTGGTAGGTCATATAGCAAGAAATTGTCCGAATCGTGTTGGACAGAAGGGAAGAGGTAAAGCGTTAGAAAATCAACCACAAACCCCACTTTATACCCCCCAAACCCCACCATACCTTCACTTTTTAACTTTCCCAAATTTCACCTCCCAAACCCTTCCTTCTCTTCATTTTCGTTTTTGTGCAAAAAGGTGGAGAGAAATCCTTCCAAAAATTTGATTTGTGAAGTATATTGGGAGATTTGGAGTCCCCAAGAGGTATGGATACCTCCTTAATGTTTTTGTTGTGTTTGGATTGAGTTTGTGGTGGTTTTGATATGGTTTTGAAATGGGTTATTTTGGGTTGGTATTATTTTAGTTGAATGTTGTGTTTTTGAGATGTTTAAAGTGTATTTGGAAGGTTTTATTGTGTTTGATGTTGTTGGTTTGATGGTAGGGGAGATGGTATGGATTGGAAATGAGTTTTGGAGCAAAAATGGCGATTTTTCGAAGTACAGGACTCGGCGATCGATCGCCCGTTTTTAGCGATCGATCGCGAGCTGGCAGTGTGCTCCAGAAGCTTGTGGCGATCGATCGCCAAGATTGGACGATCGATCGGCGAGGGTGGCGATCGATCGCGCCAAGTGTGGCGATCGATCGCCGAAAGAGCAAAATTTGAGACTCGGGCAGTGTGATCTCGCGATCGATCGGCCCTTTGCAGCGATCGATCGCGAGTCACAATATGTGATGTTTTTGGTTATTTTTGTAGGATTTTTGGTATCGGACTATTATTGGGTTCTAATATTGATTTGTGTGAATGTGTAGAACCATCCCAGGTGGCGACACAGCCAAGGAAGTGAAGTCCTACCACATCCTACATTTTGGAAAGGTACGTAGAAGACGTACGGGCACCCAACGCTACATGTATCTAATATACTCATTGTTTATGCATTGTGGATGCGAGTATATATGGAATTATGCATTGTGGATGCAAATACATGTTGAATTATGCATGATGATTGTATATGCATATGATGGTTATTGGTGCACATCCCATGAGTCGTGGTCATCCCTTGATGATTTTAATGCTTGCCGCTATTTGTTTTGGTACCGCTAAATGTGAAGCGAGGGGTGGGAGCGCCGCATGTCACATTTAAGCGTGGTTATCATATGAGGCGAAGAAAGAATATTTGCCGCTCAATGTGAAGCGAGGGGTGGGAGCGCCGCATGTCCATTGAAGCGAGGTTATTCTATGCCGCCTATATGTAAATGAGCGAGGGGCATTAAAATACATTGTGATGAACATACTAGGGATTGGTGATTGGTATTTGGTGATGATGAAATGGTATTATGTCATGACATGTGTAGACCATTAAATGATCTATTGATTATACTCATGAGTTATGGTACAGGGACAACCAAACTGGAAGCGTTTAAAATGCATGGAAAAAAAAACAGGAAGTGTTTTATTGTGATTTATGCATTTACGCCTTATATTCATATTGTGTTGAATATGAATGATATTATTGCTCATGTTTGGGGGTTGTCCTTGTAGGTACACTTTTGGTATGATAAGAAGGGATAAGGCGGGTTGAGGCGGTGAGCTTGAGAAGAACACTTTTGGGAAAAGAAGGACATGATTACTTTTCTATGGTGTCTACTCTAGGAGTAGTGTAAAGCTATAGTTGATAACATTCATTTTTGATTGGAATTGTAATTAATCCATTGATAGTCCTTAAATTGGCATGTAACTCTTAAGGCTCATAGTCTCAACACGATCATTTTACACTCTGGTGATATATGTTTGCTCTAATTATGCCCTTAATTCGTACTTAAGGAACTAGGGTCCTTACATTAGTGGTATCAGAGCAGTGGTTAGAGAACCCGGGAACGAGTGAAGGGTAGCCTTAGCATGATTGGCTAGGTGCTTACATTTGAAGCATGTTTATGCATGTGGTGCATATTGTTGTATATACTGTTATACTAACATGCTTATTATCATTCCTGTTATCTAACGGCATAACATATATATTTGTTTTGGAATTGTTGTTAACCTTTGTGTTACAGCATGGCTGCTATGAACGCGGGGAACCTTAATGAAGAGGTTGGTGATGTTGGGAGCGTGAACGCTAGCATTGGTCAGGCAAACCCTCTACCTCCACCAGCTGTAGGCATGGAACCAGTAGCTCAGTTATTACTACCTGGTGAGATCAGTTTGACTCAGTTTCTGTCTTACCACCCGCCCCGGTTGAGGGGACAGAATCAGGAGAGGAGGCTGAGGAGTGGCTAGAGAGGCTTGAACAGATATTTGTATCGGCTCCTTGTGCTGTTACGGCATGGTTGAGGCTGGCGGAGTTCCAGTTGGCAAAGAAACCTTCCATGTGGTGGAGGAGCACTGTAATGGAACTGAGAGCACAGGGTGCAGTGATCGATTGGACGCTCTTCAGAACCCGGTTTTTTAACCGGTACTTCTCTGCGGCGGCGAGACAGACGAAGGAAGACGAGTTTGCAAGCTTGAAACAAAGGAGCATGTCAGTGTCAGACTATGCCATGCATTATTCCTCGCTGCTGAGGTATGTTCCACACATTGCCACCAATGGGCACGCAAAGATGAGAAACTTTATGAAGGGGTTACGACCGGAGCTTTTTGACCGGGTTATCACCAATAACCCCACTTCTTTTGATGATGCTCTCACAAGAGTAGAGCTTGCGGAGATTGGAGTTGGAGCCTATCCTAGTGCCGTACTCCCACAAGCACCACAACAGAGGCAAGCTACTGATAGCTTGAGGCCCCGAGGGGAGTCATTTAAACCTTGTGGTGCCTCTTCATCCTCACGGTTCAGTGGGAAGAAATCCTTTGGTCGAAAGCAAGAGAACAAGAAGAATAATTGGTCGGCCAACCGAGGGCCCGTGCAAGGGAATAGATCGGGGGAGCTAAGGTGGGACAATTGTGGAGGGCCGCATTCTTCGAATAATCGCCCTGCTTGTTATAGCTGTGGCAAGATGGGCCACATCTCTCGGTATTGCCCCACTCGGAGAGGACAGTCAGAGTTTCAGGGAAACAGGCCGAGATTTGATGACAGGACAGTGCACCAGAGGCAGTAGTTTGTGCCTCGACCATCGGGAGGTCGGACAGTGGGACCGTCCCAGGGGCAGGTGTATGCGCTAACTAAGAGCAGGCCCAGGCAGCCCCAGAGGAGGTGATCGTCGGTACGTGTCATTTATTTACGTACCCTGCTTTTATTTTGATAGATACAGGTGCCTCCCACTCTTTTGTATCTGTTGGCTTTGTGGAGAGACACCATATGCGCACGTCTTCTTTACCCACGCCTCTCATGGTCTCGACACCCACTGGAAGAAATGTTGTTGCCGATCAGTTTCTTGCAGATTGCCTCATTTATTTTGAGGGCAACGAGTTGAAGGCAGACTTGATTGTGTTAGGCATGTCAGACTTTGACTGCATTGTGGGTATTGACATTCTGAACAGATACCAGGCAGTGGTGAATTGTCGACAGAGAACAGTGAGATTCAGATCTGATTTGGGAGTACAGTGGACTTTTTATGGCAACGGTTCTCGTGCGAAGATTCCGTTGATTTCAGCAATCAAGATGACTCAATTGTTGGAATGTGGTCACACGGGCTATCTCATCTATGCCGTGGACACGTCTGGGAAGAATAAAGAATTGAGAGTTGAGGATGTACCAGTGGCAGCAGAGTTTGCTGATGTATTCCCAGAGGAGATCCCAGGTTTCCCACCGGCTAGAGAAGTCGAATTTGGGATCGAGTTATTACCGGGGACATCCGCTATCTCTCGTGCACCTTATAGGATGGCACCGGCGGAGTTGAGGGAATTGAAGGAGCAGTTGTAGGAGCTCCTTGACAAGGGATATATATACTCCCGAGCGTATTGCCATGGGGCGCACCGGTTCTCTTTGTGAAAAAGAAGGACGATTCGATGCAGTTGTGCATCGATTACCGGCAACTGAATAAGGCCACAGTGAAGAACAAGTATCCTCTCCCAAGGATTGATGAACTGTTTGATCAGTTGCAAGATACCAGACTTTATAGCAAGATTGATTTGAGATCCGGGTATCATCAGTTCGAGTCAGGGAGGAAGATGTGCAGAAGACAGCATTTCGGACTCGGTGTGGGCAATACGAGTTCTTAGTGATGCCGTTCGGTGTGACGAACGCCCCGGCTGTCTTTATGAGCTTGATGAATCGGGTGTTCCAACCCTATCTTGATCAGTTCGTCATTGTATTCATCGACGACATTCTCATCTACTCCCAGAGCGAGGAAGAGCACGTGAAACACTTGAGGACAGTGCTCCTGATTCTCAGAGACCACCAGTTGTATGCCAAGCTCAGCAAGTGTGAATTTTGGTTGAGCAGTGTAGTGTTTCTGGGGCATGTCATATCTAGCAGCGGGATATCAGTGGATCCCAGGAAGATTGAAGCTGTGATGGAGTGGGCTGCACCCACTTCTGTGCCTGAGATACGGAGCTTTCTTGGCTTGGCCGGTTATTATCGACGCTTTGTCGAGGGATGCGAAGATTGCCAAGCCATTGACACAGTTGACCCAGAAGGGAGTACCATTCTTTTGGTCAGAAGCTTGTGAGGAGAGATTCCAGGAGTTGAAGCACCGGTTGACGACGGCGCCGGTATTAGTGATTCCTACGGAAAACTCCAGGTTTGTTTTGTATACCGATGCATCACTTCAGGGCCTTGGGTGTGTACTGATGCAAGATAAGCATGTGGTGGCTTATGCGTCGAGGCAGTTGAAGCCGCATGAGACTAGATACCCAGTCCACGACTTGGAATTGGCGGCTATCATCTTCGCCTTGAAAATTTGGAGACATTACTTGTACGGTACTTCGTTTACCATATACACGGATCACAAGAGCCTCAAGTTTTTATTCACTCAGGCGGAGCTGAACATGAGGCAAAGAAGGTGGATGGACTTACTCCAGGACTATGATTGTGAGATTGAGTACCATCCCGGAAAAGCTAATTTGACAGCAGACGCTTTGAGCCGGAAAGTGAGGAGTTCTGCTGAGGATGTCATCCATTTGTCGGCTATGATGACCTCCTATTGCCATCTAGGCTATGATTTCGACATAGATGCATCACCTGTGCATGTATCGACCTTGTTAGCTGAGCCAGATATCTATGAGAACATCAGGAGAGCTCAGAAGTCAGATGATGAGGTTCAGAGATGGTTATCTTTAGTACATCTTGGTCAGCCAACGAAATTCAGAGTGGCCGATGACGGATCCTTGAGATTGGATAACCGTTGGGTGGTTCCGAGTACGTCGGAGTTGCGTAGAGGGATCTTGGAGCGAGCTCATAGTAGTAGACTTAGCATCCACCCAGGCGGGAAGAAGATGTATAAAGATCTACGTGAATAGTTCTGGTGGAAAAGAATGAAGAGTGATGTCGTCGCTTTTGTTAAGAGGTGCTTGATCTGCCAGCAGGTTAAGGCAGAGAGACAGAGACCTGGCGGCGAGTTGAAAAACTTGGAGATACCGAAGTGGAAGTGGGAACACATTTCCATGGACTTCGTGACTCACCTGCCGAGAAGTGCTTCGGGTTTTGATACTATTTGGGTGATTGTGGATCGATTGACTAAGGTAGCTCATTTCATCCCCTATAGCATGACTTTCACCTTTTTGAGGATGGCCCAGTTGTATATTCGAGATGTGGTGAGATTGCATGGGATCCCCATTTCCATAGTGTCGGATCGAGATCCACGATTCACATCTCATTTTTGGAAGGGTCTTCAGTCATCCTTGGGAACTGAAGTTAGGTTGAGCACTGCATATCATCCTCAGACGGATGGCCAGATCGAGCGTACTATCCAAACGCTCAAGGACATGTTGAGGGCTTGTGTATTGGAGTTCGATTTTTCTTGGCAAGATTCAGTAGCCTTGGTAGAGTTCTCTTATAATAATAGCTACCAAGCGAGCATTCAGATGGCTCCTTTTGAGGCTCTATATGGCAGACGGTGTAGATCACCCTTGTGTTGGGATGATTTGGACCGCAAATCGGTCGGAGGACCGGAACTGATCCGAGAAATGGAAGAAAAGATAAAGATGATAAGGCAGAAAATGAAAGCAGCCCAGGACAGACAGGCAGCTTATGCGAATAAACGGCGGAGACTGTTGGAATTTCAGTTGGGAGATAAGGTCTTTTTGAAGATCTCGCCTTTCAGAGGCGTTGTGCGATTTGGGATGCGCGGAAAACTGTCTCCGAGGTATGTTGGACCGTACGAGATTTTGCAGCGCATTGGCACCTTAGCTTACCGACTGGCTTTGCCACCTTCTTTATCTGGTATACATGATGTGTTTCATGTATCGATGCTGCGGAAGTATGAGCCGGATCCATCTCATGTGTTACAGCCTTCCGAGGTATAGTTGGAATCCGATGCGTCTTATGTGGAACGGCCTGTTAGAATTCTGGATCGAGCAGACCGTAGACTTCGGAACAAAGTGATACCTATGATCAAGGTTCAGTGGGATCGCAGGGGTGTCGAGGAGGCTACGTGGGAGACGGAGCGGAATATGGTGCAGCACTACCCGGAACTATTCTCTGGTATGTGATTATTTTTAGTTTCTTTTTGGGGTAAGTGCATGTGATTTCGAGGACGAAATCTTATAAGTAGGGGAGTATTGTGATATCCCCGAAATAATTGATTGCAATTTGGGCATTGATTGTGTTTATATAATTAATTATGGTGGTAATTAATTATGTGCTGGATTTATTTATCATGTTGAAATGCTTAGTCACATGGTAGGCATGACCGGGAATGCATTTCGGGGTGCATGTGATGCATGTTGGATAATTGGGTGTTTTAATGACTTACATGTGTTGGTAGTCATTTATTGGTGAAACATGCATTTATTTGAGATTGTGGAGCATTGTGATGTAATGCTTTTAAAATATCATGTTGGGGTGTTTTATACACCATGGTATTGTGGAATGCATTTTATTTTAAACAACCCACTTTATACCCCCCAAACCCCACCATACCTTCACTTTTTTACTTTCCCAAATTTCACCTCCCAAACCGTTCCTTCTCTTCATTTTCGTTTTTGTGCAAAAAGGTGGAGAGAAATCCTTCCAAAAATTTGATTTGTGAAGTATATTGGGAGATTTGGAGTCCCCAAGAGGTATGGATACCTCCTTAATGTTTTTGTTGTGTTTGGATTGAGTTTGTGGTGGTTTTGATATGGTTTTGAAATGGGTTATTTTGGGTTGGTATTATTTTAGTTGAATGTTGGGTTTTTGAGATGTTTAAAGTGTATTTGGAAGGTTTTATTGTGTTTGATGTTGTTGGTTTGATGGTAGGAGAGCTGGTATGGATTGGAAATGAGTTTTGGAGCAAAAATGGCGATTTTTCGAAGTACAGGACTCGGCGATCGATCGCCCGTTTTTGGCGATCGATCGCGAGCTGGCAATGTGCTCCAGAAGCTTGTGGCGATCGATTGCCAAGATTGGGCGATCGATCGGCGAGGGTGGCGATCGATCGCGCCAAGTGTGGCGATCGATCGCCGAAAGAGCAAAATTTGAGACTCGGGCAGTGTGATCTCGCGATCGATCGGCCCTTTGCAGCGATCGATCGCAAGTCACAATATGTGATGGTTTTTGGTTATTTTTGTAGGATTTTTGGTATCGGACTATTATTGGGTTCTAATATTGATTTGTGTGAATGTGTAGAACCATGCCAGGTGGCGACACAGCCAAGGAAGTGAAGTCCTACCACATCCTACATTTTGGAAAGGTATGTAGAAGACGTACGGGCACCCAACGTTACATGTATCTAATATACTCATTGTTTATGCATTGTGGATGCGAGTATATATGGAATTATGCATTGTGGATGCAAATACATGTTGAATTATGCATGATGATTGTATATGCATATGATGGTTATTGGTGCACATCCCATGAGTCGTGGTCATCCCTTGATGATTTTAATGCTTGCCGCTATTTGTTTTGGTACCGCTAAATGTGAAGCGAGGGGTAGGAGCGCCGCATGTCACATTTAAGCGTGGTTATCATATGAGGCGAGGAAAGAATATTTGCCGCTCAATGTGAAGCGAGGGGTGGGAGCACCGCATGTCCATTGAAGCGAGGTTATTCTATGCCGCCTATATGTAAATGAGCGAGGGACATTAAAATACATTGTGATGAACAGACTAGGGATTGGTGATTGGTATTTGGTGATGATGAAATGGTATTATGTCATGACATGTGTAGACCATTAAACAATCTATTGATTATACTCATGAGTTATGGTACAGGGACAACCAAACTGGAAGCGTTTAAAATGCATGAAAAAAAAACAGGAAGTGTTTTATTGTGATTTATGCATTTACGCCTTATATTCATATTGTGTTAAATATGAATGATATTATTGCTCATGTTTGGGGTTGTCCTTGTAGGTACACTTTTGGTATGATAAGAATGGCTAAGGCGGGTTGAGGCGGTGAGCTTGAGAAGAACACTTTTGGGAAAAGAAGGACATGATTACTTTTCTATAGTGTCTACTCTAGGAGTAGTGTAAAGCTATAGTTGATAACATTCATTTTTGATTGGAATTGTAATTAATCCATTGATAGTCCTTGAATTGGCATGTAACTCTTAAGGCTCATAGTCTCAACACGATCATTTTACACTCTGATGATATATGTTAGCTCTAATTATGCCCTTAATTCGTACTTAAGGAACTAGGGTCCTTACAACAGTTAAAGCCTCATGAAATTAGATACCCAGTGCATGATTTAGAACTTGCTGCTATCATTTTTGCTCTAAAGCTTTGGAGACATTATTTGTACAGCACTAAATTTACTATTTTCACAGATCATAAGAGTCTAAGTTTCTATTTACTCAGGCTGAATTGAATATGAGACAGGGGAGATAGATGGATTTACTGAAGGATTATGACTGTGAAATAGAATATCATCCTGGTCGAGCTAATTTGACAGCTGATGCGTTGAGTCGTAAAGTAAGAGTAACAGCTGATGATGTAAGTCGACTATCAGTACTAATGACTTCTTATTGTCATTTAGGATATGATTTTGATATTGGTACATCACCTGTGCGAGTATCAACATTGATAGTAGAACCAGCTATCTTTGAGAAAATCAGAGAGGCCCAGAAAATAGATGATGAGATTGTACAATGGAAAAATGTATTAGCACAAGATCAAGTATCTAAATTTCGTGTAGCGGAGGATGGTAGTGTGCGATTACAAGATCGTTGGGTGATTCCTGATAAATGTGATCTACGCCAAACTTTGTTACATCAGGCTCATTGTAGCAAATACAACATGCATCCCGGTGGTAAGAAAATGTACCAAGATTTGTCTTCCCATTTTTTGTGGAAAGGAATGAAACGAGAGATAACAGAATTTGCGAAACAATGTTTAATATGCCAACAAGTAAAGGTGGAGAGGAAAAGGCCAAGTGGTGAATTGCGAAGTTTAGCGGTACCGATGTGGAAGTGGGATCACATATCAATGGATTTTGTGACTCATCTACCAAGGACTCCTTCGGGACATGATGCTATTTGAGTCATTATGGACAGATTATCAAAAGTAGAGCATTTTATTCCCTATAATATGAGTTTTACCTTTGTAAAAATGGCTCACTTATATGTGAGAGACATAGTGCGATTACATTGGATTCCAATATCCATTATATCCTACAGGGATCCTGTGATGCCTGGGGATTTGTGGTGTTAATCCCGGTGTGGTAATAATCCTTAAAGGATCTTAATTGTGGCAATTATGAATTAATTGCGGTTTCGGGACTCTCGGGGATTTTAAATCCGGTTTTTGGAGTCGTTGGATCCAAGGGATGAGATTGTATTCTCATCGTGGTGATAACCTTGGAGTTTGGGTTTTGGTGGAATCTGGGGTCCGGAGTACTTTGTACTGGGGCTGGTAATGGTATTTGAGTTGGAGAGATAATTATTGAAAACAGATGATTTTTAATGAATCCTGATGTAGTTGTGGAGGTATTGGTATTTTGGAGCCTTGGTGCTATATATACCAAATGGACTCGGTATTCCGTCATTATACGGAATCTCTCCTCTCTCTCCTCTCCCTCACGCCTCCCTCTCACCCCAAACCCTTCCCTCTTTTTCTCTTGGAAGCAAATCGATGGGGGCTCGGCTTGGGAGCCCGATTTCTTGAAGAAAGGCTGGTAATCTTCTTCTCCTCACCTCTAGCTTCGATTTGATTATAGGTTTGTGCTAGATGGTTGAGTTTTGGGTTGGATTTGAGATTTGGGGGTTTTGGTTAAAAATCTAAAATGTTGTTTTTAGAGTTTTTATTGAGTTTATTTGTTGTATTGGAGGTGTTGAGGAAGTTAGGGGTGTTGGTTTTGAGTTTGGGTGTCAAAAACACCATGGAAGCTCGAGTTTTTCGGAAAATCGCAGATCGCAATCGATCGCCGAGGAGTGCCGATCGATCGCGACAAGCAGCTGAAAATTTGATGAAGACAAACAGTGATGGCGATCGATCGCAAGGTCTCGGCGATCGATCGCGAGCGAGTTGGCGATCGATCGCGGGGACTCGTGATCGATCGCAATAAGGCGTTGTTTGCCCACTGGCGAGGGGGGGTCGATCGCGATAAAATCGACGATCGATCGCCCCCCGATGGTTGTTGTTTTTTCGAAAATTTTGGAAATTATCTGGATTTTGGAATCGAGGTTTAAGTGGCCCATTTCCGGGGCAATGTCTACATTCCAATGGGAATGCCATACTTTTAAAATGGGTTGGTTGGATCCAAAGTTTAATAAAACGGAATTCTCGATTGAGTTTTTGGCTATCATTTAAACTTATAAAATGGAATATTTAGGGTATTATGCATGCTAGCCGGGGGGGCTTTTATTTCGGTTATCGTCATGGAGTGACGATAGGTTTAGAGGTTGTGAACGTGCTTGGACACGTGGTTGCATGCTTATATTTGATTGTGAATTATTTATGTGTTAGCACATAATTCTTCGGGTCGAGGGACTCAAGCAAGGTTGGACTCGAACTACGGAATTATAAGGTACGTATGACGTATGAGCATATATTTAATATATTATTGCAATTGTGGTGCATGATATAATATAATTGTGTTGAATTGATGGATAACGGAAATGGAATACAGTTACATAAAATTGGTCGATAATTTGAATTGTATGGTGCCGCTATGGAGCGAGCGATATTTGGGATGTTGTCGCCCTGGAGCTAACATCGGATATGAATGCCGCTGCTATTGAGCAAGCGAGGAAATGAAAACATGGGTTAGATATCTAGAATATCTATAATGACTGGATAATGAAATAATGTTATTGATATTGGAATTTGGAAAGGATTAGTTAATCAATGTAATGATTAACTGGCTATTAGGGATTTGATGATTTTGGTTATTTTGAGAACAGGGACAGTACAGGGGATCCCGGATGAGGATGATGCCATCCATGGAGTATCTTTTATATTTCATAGCATTTACATTTTTGTAAATTATGAATTATGTTATTGTAATATTGGTTTGGTGGTATTGGTATGCTCACCCCGTGTGGGGGCTGTCTCTATTGGGACAGGTGAACAGGTTCATCATTGGCTTTGGAGTTGAACTCGAGCTGTAGATTGGAGGTACTTCCAGGATCGAGGTACCAGAGCTGGGAGTATGGAATGTAGTAATGCTAACCATGGTGGTTGCAGGATCATATTTATGCATAATGATAGTTGGTGTTGTGTGACACAGCTATTTACTAATGTGCTTTTATGATATGGAATGTAGTAATGCTAACCATGGTGGTTGCAGGATCATATGGAATACGATGAGATGAGATTGAGGGGAACGGTTAGCACTTGATATGAAAGTGTTTTAAGAATTTGATGTTGTAGGAAAATAGGAAATGAGAAACATTATACGCTGTCTAAGGACAGGAATGGTGGATAACAGACAGTGGAATATTCCGGTATGATTTCCATATGATTATGAGATTTCAGTTGATATTGAGCATGCAAATATGTTGCAATTAGAGTCCTACTACGGGTATATCACCAGCGATGGATCATAATATTATCTGCCGCTAATATGTCGAAGCGATGGTTAATGCCGTTGTCATATCATAGCGAGGGATATTATTGAGTCGCCGATATAATGTAGTAGGATTTGTGGACTGCTGTGTTAACCTTGATGCAGGTATCAAGTTTGTGATAAGGTATTCTTAAAGATTTCACATTTTAAAGGTGTTGTGGCATAAAAAGAAAATTCACCACGATATATGGGTCGTATGAAATTTTACAGTGAATTGGTACATTGGCCTATCGATTGGCGTTACCGCCCTCCTTGTCTGGTATACATGGCGTATTTCATGTATCGATGTTACGTAAATATGAACCTGACCCGTTCCATGTCTTACAACCTTCAGAAGTGCAGTTGGAATCGAATGTTTCTTATGTGGAACATCCAGTTTGCATTTTAGATCACGCCGTCGTAATAAAACCATTCATATGGTGAAGGTTCAGTGGGAAAAGCGGGGTGTCGAAGAGGCAACATGGGAGACGGAATAGCTTATGAAGCAACTTTATCCTGAGTTCTTTGACGGTATGAGTATTGGTATTACTTATACATTTCTTTTCGCTTGATTAAGATATTAGATTTGGGTCGAAATCTTATATGTTGGGGAGAATTATAATATGCCAATTTACATAGGCTATGTAGGTTGAAGTGATTAATCCTAATTAAGCATCATAAAAGGTTTTTAAATGCTACTTGTGATATTCCATTCTTGTTGTAAGCTCTTTTATGTATGTTTCTCATGATAGTACATGAAGCAATGAAATAGATGTAACTTAAGGACTCATTTTAAATGGGAAAAGAGAAGTGGGTTACATTGAAATGAAGGAAAATGAAGGAGATGCAAGAATGATAAAAGGAGAAAACATACAGGACTCAGGAGCAATTATTGTATCCTTATCTGAAAAGTTAAGGACTAAGTAGCAATTTATGCAACTTTATTAGATAAGAATTGAAGAGGAATGCACAAATCGCTAAAAACATCAAAAACCCATCTTCTCTTCTTTACATTTTCTGATTCTGGACAAATCCTTCATCACCTTTTTTGTCCAAGTTCAAGAAAGCTTTGGGTAAGTCATTTTTACCTTCCACATGTTTAAGAAGGAGAAATAGAAGTTTTTTTGGTGTGTTTAGTTTTGATAAATTGTGGTGACTTGTGGCTAAAATTGATGCAATTTGATATGAAAAGAAAGTTAAAAGTAGAGTAGGCTGGGTTGATGTTGCATAGATGAGGGAAATCATATATCATGAGCCATATGTGAGTAAGGAAGGAAGAATATGTAAAAATGGTGAAAAAGGAACGAAATTCACGTATACAGGGTTCACCGATCGATCTGTCCCTTACGCCGATCGATCGGGCGAAAGAAAATAAAGTTGCTGCCTCAGTCGATCGATCGAGCGTGTTGGACGATCGATCGACGAGCGTTTAGCGATCGATCGGTGAGTGTAAAATATGGGGTTTTCATTTCTTATTCTTTTCAAGTTCTTGTGTGGTTACATATTTGGTATGGTACATGTTTCTTTAAAATTTAATAATGAATGTTGATAGTAAGGAACTATAACATGATTCTAATAGCTTATTTGTGTGTAGAGCCTCACATACTACTGGACATCGAACAGGGTGAAGGTTTCATACGGGTGGTTGCTTTACCTCTTTTGGATCTTAACAGGTACGTGGGACGTACGAACACTATTCTTTTATTCATACATATGTGTGTTATGTATGCAGTGGGTTTGGTGAATACCAACGCATTGAGGCGTGATGATGTATTGATAAGAGGCATGCAGTAATATAATATTGGATACTCATATATAGAATCGAAAAGCAGTATACATTGACTACTCATATGATGGGATCATATGGAGCGTAATAGCAATGATATATGTGATACTATATACGAAGTAATATTATACGCAGCCAAGGGAATGTGATGAGAACAGGGTATTCACCGGCATGTGATTGTTATAAGTATAAGATTTAGATGAGATGATTTCATGTCATGATATATTTAATATAATTTGAAGAAATTATATTATGATTTGAACATTGTACAGGAACGACCAAAGAACACGAGATATGATTGTAAGACAGGAAGTATTGATAATTAATGTGTTTATAGATACTTGCTTCGTATGTTTTGTTCATATATGTTATGTATCTCGGGTGTGTTTATGGTTTTGTGGGTTGTTTCTGTAGGGAATTATTTTTGGGCGAGAGAAGCCAGGATTGTGGGTCCATTTTGCCGCACTGACGAGGCTATAGTAGTCGATAGAGAATGCAGAAGACATGTCTATTTTATTTTGTATATAATTGAGGCATGAAATGTATGAATACAACTACTTGTGGAAAATGAATCGACATAACTCTAAAATATACATTCTAAATATGTTTCCATTATCACGATAATGGTTGTAAAAGGGGTTTAAGATAGTGAGGGTCTTACAACATTGTTGATTCCTTTTATCATGAGCAAGAAACAATTCCAACACCGTAATTTTTTGAATATGCCGAACTAACAGCCCAGGAAGAAACAAAAACAAATATTTTTCTGAGAGACGAGCAAATGAAAGAAATTAAAGACAATTACGAAGAAATGAAAAAAAAGAAAGATGAGCTCGAAACTATCTATGCCGACCTTGAAAGGGTAAATGAAGAGAATAATTCACTAAAAATGAGCTTCTCAAGTCAAAGTTGTCTCCTCCATCATTAATGAAGAAAAAGAACAGATCTTTAAAGAAAAGCAAGAACAAACATCCCTTGTCAAGAGGATCAAAAAAGGGTGGACAGGCAGCAAAAAATGGAGATGGACCATACATACCCTGATAAGAGGAAGGCAAAGAGGACCAAGAAAAACGACGAAGAGGGAGAAAAAAGGAGGCAAAAGTGGATCAATCTGAAAGACAAATGTATAACCGATGATCCCATAGATCTAGAGCTGAGAGATGATGATTTTGTCAGTGACAATAAACAAAAAGGGAAGGCGAAAAAAGATAATGGACCCCTCAAGTTCAAAACCACAATGCCTGCCATGAAGCTCTTAACAGCAGATGAAAAGTCTCACATAATGAATATAAACAAGACACATGGAAAATTGTACGTCTAATTTAATTAAAGAACACTTTATTGACACTGACTCTTCGACTGTGTGTAGGGGACTCATCTGGAAAGACAAATTTACCAAAAGAAAGTTATTTGTATCGGATATTGCTGAAATCCTTCACGATGTACCTCTTGCCAACGATGTAAGCCAATTGCATTATACTTTTCAAATGATTTTGCTTGATACACAAGCATTAATTCACATTTGATTTCTATCGATGCATGTACAATACATGCACGGATAGAAAACACAGATGCATTTTATTCAATATTTTTCTATCGGTGCATGTGATATACATGCACCGATAGTTCATTAGTTGCATTTATCCAACATGCGAGGCTTGAATATATCTTTTATAATGATTTCACGTGATAAGTACCAATGATACATGTATTATTGATAGAAAACAAAGTTGCGGTTATATAACATGAACAACTTGAATCTTTCGGTGCATGTAAATAACATGCACCATTTCAAATTTTTTTCTATCGGTGCATGTGATATCACATGCACCGATAGACCTTTAGTTACTATTATATAACATGCGATGCTTGAATAAATCATTTATAATGATTTTACTTGATATGTATAAATGATGCATGTAATACACAAGCATAAAACAAAGTTGTATTTATCCAACATGAACAACTTGAATCTAACGGTGCATGTAAATACACATGCACCAATTCACAGTTTTTTTCTATCGGTGCATGTGATATCACATGCACCGATATACCATTAGTTGCATTTATCCAACATACGAGGCTTGAATATATCTTTTATAATGATTTTACTTGATATCTACTAACGATGCGTATACATACACAAGCATTAATTATCAATTTGTTTCTATCGGTGCATGTGATATACATGCACCGATAGTGTATTATTTGCATTTATCCAACATGCGAGGCTTGAATATATCTTTTATAATTATTTTACTTGATATGTACTAATGATGCATGTAAATACTCTGATAAAAAAGACTATGCATGTAAATACACATGCATTAATTCACATTTTGTTTCTATCGGTTCATGTATATCACATGCACCGATATAAACACACAATTGCATTTATCCAACATGTACAACTCGAATATATCGGTGCATGTAAATATAAACATGCACCGAAAGAAAATTAGGTGTATGTATTGCACATGAACTACCATATATATATGTGAAACTGATTCATCATTACTTACAGATGATTGACCATTGGGCGATTATTGTAAATAACCACATTGCCAAGACCTGAAAAAAGAAGATAGCCTATTTGTTTAACAGCATGTGTTGGGTAATAAACTCAACTATTAAATTTTTTTTTCATCATTAAACAAAGTTCACTCTTAGCATTCAACTTTGGATATTCGTAATCATGCAATTATTCACACAAATTCGTAGCAATACACAGCACTGATATCACTAGGAAGCTACTACAAAGACTCGGCAGAAAACAACATTGATAAATTCCCACCAGAGCCAATGACATATAGGTTTTTGGTTTTTCCAATAAACACACCCGACAAAGAAGACAACTTAAAAACACCATGATACCACTGGACATTACTTGTCTTTGATATTCAAGAGTCAGTTTGGACTCATTACAATTCAATAAGGCCACGAATTGAGGGGGAGACAGATTATTACTTTGAAAATTACTTTGAAAAGGCCAAATTACTGGTAAGGTTTACTTTAAATACACTTATTTTTTTAAATTCATATTTTTATAAAATTAACCAGTTAAACAATACTTCTTCCAATATATAGAAAGTCTACGTTGAAGAGAAGATGAATAAAATCATTCAGGAGTCTTCCATTTTAGTAGGAATCACCTACAATCCAAGTGAAGATAGATACGAATCATACCATTCAAAGAAGCAATGCAACAAAGTTTGGCTCTACAGACTGTGCCTTGTTTGTTTGCATGAACATGGAAAGAATTATGAGAGGACAAGAAGTGCCCAAACATTCAAATGTAGATATAAATAGTATTTATAGAGCGAAAATGGTGAAAGTCATCCTCCAAAATGCACAAAACAACAAATAATATTTTGTTGTAGATATATTTTGTATTGTAAATGTATAATTTTGTAAACAAACAAACTTTTGTTCTTGAATAAATGTATAGACTCATATTGGTGTTTTAGTTGGTTAATGATGAACTGGACAAAGTTGAATCCTACAAGTGCACTTTGTTTAATTCTTATTGCGTGTGTTCCTTCGCATGCACCGAATGAGTCTATAGGTGCATGTGAATCACATGCACCTATAGACAAAAGCGGTGCATTTATTTGTTTACTTTTGTTATTCAAATCAACGATGCATGTAAATACACATGCATTAATATTTTGTTTCTATCGGTGCATGTATATTACATGCACCGAAAGAAAACACAGTTGCATTTATCTAACATGTACAACTTGAATATATCGGTGCATGTAAATACACATGCACCAATTCACATTTTGTTTCTATCGGTGCATGTATATCACATGCACCGATAGAATACACATTTGCATTTATCCATGTTCAACTTGAATCTATTAGTGCATGTATATGACATGCACCTATCTGTGAAACTTATATCTATAGGTGCACGTAAAATACATGCAACTATAGACATAACTGGTGCATGTATTTGTATCAAAAACATCAAATAGGTTCCTTACAAGTTTTCCTATTATGTCCATATTTTTTACACCGACTACAACGCAACTATCGAATGTTTTCACCTTTGGATCTAATTCTCCTCTTCTTTGGACGCCCCGGTTGCCTTTTCATTTGTGGAGGTAAAATATTCATTTCCGTGTCAATCTGAGCAAAATCATCACTTGAATGTCTGTGGGGACCTCGTTACTTAATCCGTTATGTATCAGTTCATTTATACATATATGAGTCAGAATTAAGTAAAACATACACTGATTAAGAGTTTAGTTATGTCGGTTGTTACAAGTTGACAAAAACTATGTCAAAACTACACATCTTATATACATCACAACAATCTAAACTAAAAACTCCTAAGCAGTGGTTCAGCTCGCAGCGGAATAGACTCACAATCCCGTCCTCCCACGTCTATGAATCCCTACAGAAACAATCACACAATATGAGTACAGATAAACAACCATCCCAGTGTGATATCATTAAACACATAAACGATAAAGCACTATGAATAACAAATGTGATTGTCCTGTATTATGCACCATCAAATGCAATTATGTCATGACATGTCTCATTCCTCATCCTGTTATAACTAGACCAATATGATATGTCTATCTCAGCTCAATATGTCAGTGAAACCCTCTCACATATTCATATTAGCAGCACATATCATAGTATCGTCCTAACATGTTATAACAGCCAGAGCATATACCCAATCGGCGTATATCTCTCATGCCAAATCATATGTAGCATACCAATCATGGCAACAATCCCAGCTAAAGCATATGCCCAACACTGGCATATCTATCATGGCACCGATCTCAGCCAAAGCATATGCTACACATCTATCGTGGCATCCCTCTCAACAATATATAATATTATGAATGCACATGCATATGATGTCAATAATCATATGATACCATGCTCACATCATCATCACAACAATATCATATACTCGTACGTCAAAACGTACCTGTTCTGCGACACAAACGATATAAATTAGGCGTCACTTTCTAACCGCCTCGTTGTCCCTTCCCCTGTGATGATGCTACAACAATACCAACGATATATCATGTGATCATAGGCATTAAAAACAAATTCTACGAAAATATAACATTTTTAAAAAATCTGACTCTGGCGATCGATCGCCACATCTCACCGATCGATCGACATACTGTTCTGTTCCATCGCGATCGATCGCCATTACCTCACGATCGATCGCCAAAATGTTCTGTTTCTCGCGATCGATCGCCATGTTTTCACCGATCGATCGCCACATGCTTTAACCGCCTTATTTTTGCTATGTTATCGGCGATCGATCGGCACAATGCTCGCGATCGATCGCCGATGTCCAGAAAGTTCAGAACATGGCGATTTTGAGCTTATCTCCATGGTGTATCTCCTACAACTCAAAAATAACCATTTAAACATGTTTCATGCAATCTCTAGTAACATATAAACATGTTTCTCTCATCATACAACTCAATTTTTTGCATGATAACAAGTCTCAATTCAAAGCATATAAGATTAGTAACCACATGCTTCAAGTTTCCATCACCTCAATCCATATGAATCATATGCTATACAATTCTTACCAAGAAAGGATGAAGTCACTTCACTCAACTTCCTAGCTTGATTACCAAGAGAAATCCAAGCAAAAGATGGAAATAGGAAGCAAGGGTTTGAAGAGGGTTTTGTAGAGATTTGTAGGTGTGTTGTGGTGAATTATGTGGTTTCAATCTGAAACCATGCCTTATGTACTCACTCACCAAACTTACCAAATTCAAATTCACATGTCATGCAACTTAAATACACACCACATACAAACTCAACTTCAAATGCAAATCTAATACCTCTCAAATTCATGTCAAATGCATGATATAGTACTATCCAACTATGTATAGTTCATATGCAACATGTTTATGTTCTTAACTCACTCTCTTTGATTTCTCACATGTATTTTATTTTCCAATGAGGTTTCATTCATACATGTCTTTATTCCTGCTCGGTTCAATCCGAGCCGAGTCCATATCATACTGTAATTTATCATAATTACACCATTAACATATAACACATGTATACGTCATCTCGAGGCATGGCATTTCTCCCCTACTTACTGAATTTCGTCCTCGAAATTGCATATACATAACATGCATATATTTTATTGCAATAAAGTAAGAAGCATAAACATAACTGTAACATTGCAATAAATACAAATCACCAACAGTATCAAAATACTATAAAGCCATACCAGGAAATAACTCAGGATACTGCTGTATCATATGCTGCTCCGTCTCCCATGTTGCCTCCTCGACACCCCGTCGATCCCATTATACTTTTACCATTGGAATCACTTTGTTACGCAATGTTCGCTCAGCTCTATCCAGAATCTGTACTGGTTATTCCACATACGACATGTCTGTATCCAACTGTACTTCAGATGGTGGCAATACATGACATGGATCTGGTTCATATTTCCTCAATAGTGAAACATGAAACACATCGTGGATACTACTCCATGCTGGCGGTAGTGCTAATCGATATGCCAACGTACCAATACGTTGCAATATCTCATACGGACCAACGTATCATGGAGACAACTTCCCACGTTTACCAAATCGTACCACACCTTTAAAAGGTGAGATTTTCAAGAATACTCGATCACCAACTTGGAATTCAAGTGGTCGACGTCGCTTATTGGCATAAGAAGCCTGTCTATCTTGAGCAGCTTGTAATTTCAATCTGTTCAGTTTCACTTTTTCCTCCATTTCACGTAACATTTCTGGTCCATGAAGTGTAGTCTGATCAACATCATCCCAATATAATGGCGATCTATAGCGTCGCCCATACAATGCCTCAAATGATGCCATCTGTATACTAGTTTGATAACTATTATTGTACGAAAATTCCACTAATGGTAATGACTCTTGCCAAGAGTTATCAAACTCCAATACACAGGCTCGTAACATATCCTCAAGCGTCTGTATTGTACGCTCTGTCTGTCCATCTGTCTGAGGATGATACGCTGTACTCAATCGTACTTCAGTCCCTAGCGCTGACTGTAATCCTTCCCAAAAATGAGAAGCAAATCTTGAATCTCTATCCGATACAATTGACACTGGTATGCCATGTAATCTCACTACATTTTGAATATATATTTGAGCCATCTTCAAATAGGTAAATGTCATACTGTAAGGTATGAAGTGGCTACTTTCACCAGTCTATCAACAATCACCCAAATTGCATCAAAGCCGGAGGAAGTCCGTGGCAAATGGGTAACAAAATCCATTGTAACATGTTCCCATTTCCATTGAGGAATCTCCAAACTCCTCAATTCACCTCCTGGTCTTTGTCGTTCTGCTTTTACTTGTTGACAGATTAAACACTGTTTCACAAAGTTCAGCACATCCTGTTTCATGCGTTTCCACCAAAATTGGGTACGCAAATCCTTATACATTTTCTTTCCTCCAGGATGTATACTATAGCGACTACAATGTGCACGTTGTAGTATTTCTTGGCGTAGTCCTAATGCAGCAGGTACTACCCAACAGTTTCTATACTTCAAAGTTCCATCACTTGCAAGTACAAATTGAGATGTTTGTCCTTGACATATCATTTCCTTCCAGTGTTGTACCTCATCATCAGTACCTTGTGCAGTTCTGATTTTCTCAAAGATATCGGGTTCAACCAACAATGTTGATACCCTTACTGGCTCTGTGTCTACATCAAACTCATAACCTAAGGTACAACAAGAAGTCATCAAGGCTGATAAATGCATCATCTCATCAGCAGTATTATGAACTTTTCGACTTAAGGCATCTGCTATGAGATTAGCCTTTCCTGGATGATATTCGATCTCACAATCATAATCCTTCAAGAGATCCATCCATCTCCTTTGCCTCATATTCAACTCTGCTTGAGTGAATAAAAACTTTAAACTTTTATGATCAGTATATATGGTAAATGACGTACCATATAAATAGTGTCGCCATATCTTCAAGGCAAAGACAATGGCAGCCAACTCTAGATCATGTACTGGATATTTCATTTGATGTAGCTTCAACTGGCGTGATGCATAAGCCACCACATGTTTATCCTGCATCAAAACACAACCCAAACCAAGTAATGATGCATCAGTGTCAAGAGCAAATATGTCATGCTCTGATGGAATAATCAATACTGGAGCAGTAGTTAACCGATGTTTCAATTCCTGAAAACTATGCTCACATGCTTCTGACCATCGAAATGGTACTCCCTTCTGTGTCAGCTGTGTAAGTGGTTTGGCAATTGCTGAAAATTTTTCAACAAACCGTCTATAATATCCCGCCAAACCCAAGAAACTACGAATCTCTGGCACAGAAGTAGGTGATGACCAATTCAACACCGCTTCTATCTTTCTTGGATCAACTGATATACCATCTTTAGAAATCACATGCCCCAGAAATCCTACACTGGTCAACCAAAACTCACATTTACTGAGTTTGGCATATAACTGATGTTGTCTCAATAACTGTAACACCAGATGTAAATGTTGGACATGATCATTTTCACTCCGAGAATAGATCAATATATCATCAATGAACACAATGACAAATTGATCAAGGTATTCCTGAAAAACTCGATTCATCAAGCTCGTGAAGACAACTGGAGCATTCGTCACACCAAATGGCATTACTAGGAACTCATAATGTCCATATCGAGTTCTAAATGCTGTCTTCTGTACATCTCTTTCCCTCACACGTATTTGATGATATCCAGATCGCAAATCAATCTTAGAATAGATTGTAGATCCTTGTAACTGATCAAACAAATCATCAATACGAGGAAGAGGATATTTATTATTTATAGTTACCTTGTTCAATTGTCTGTAGTCAATGCAAAGTCGCATTGAACCATCCTTCTTCTTAACAAATAATACTGGAGCACCCCAAGGCGATACACTAGGACGTATGTACCCCTTGTCCAATAGATCTTGTAATTGCGTTTTCAACTCTCTCAATTTCGAAGGTGCCATTCTATATGGTGCTCGTGAAATTGCAGAAGTACCAGGTATTAAGTCAATACCAAATCTACTTCTCGACTTGGTGGAAATCCAGGAATTTCATCTGGAAATACATCTGCATACTCTGCAACCATTGGTATATCCTCCACTCTTCTTTCTACTTTCTTATCTGTGACATCCACAGCATATATCACATATCCCGTATGTCCACGTTCTAACAAACGAGACATTCTAAGAGCATATATCAATGGAATCTTAGCACGTGATCCTTGTCCATAGAATATCCATTGATTTCCAGTATCATACTGAAATCTCACTATCTTTTGACAACAATCTACAACAGTTTTATATTTGTTCAACACATCAATACCCAAAATACAATCAAATTCCATCATGTCTAACATAATCAAATCAGCCTATATCTCATACTCAGTATCAAACTGATAACACAATCAGATACACTCTGACAAGCCATCACAGTAGTTCCTATGGGTGTCGAAACATAGAGAGGCATCAACAGTGGAGACGAGCATATATGATACCGGTCAATAAACGCTTGTGCAACAAATGAATGTGATGCACCAGTATCAATCAAAAGTAAAGCAGGATAAGTAAATAAACTACACTTACCCGCAATCACATCATCAGGAGCTGCCTCTGCTTGCTCCTTGTTCAGTGCATACACCTGAGCCTGAGGTGGTCCTGCTCTCTGTCCTCCACCAGTCCGTGGAACACCCTGTGGTCTCTGCTGCACTGTACTCTCTGATATATTCCCTCTCACCTGTTGTCTCCCAGCTTGAGGACAATCTCTGATCATGTGTCATGTCCTCCCACAGCGGAAACAAACTGGAGTATCAAGTTGTGGACAATCTCGTTTAAAATGTGGCCCTCCACATTTAAAACATTGTAGTCCTCGACCACTGCTACTACTACTACCTTGGGACTATCCCTTGGTACCTCGGTCACCACCCTTTCGCTGAACAAATCGCTTCCCACTAAATCTAGAGGAAGATGCACCACCTCGTGATGATTTAAATGGTTCTCCTCTCGGTCTCATACTTTCTGATGTAGGTGGTTGGGATTGTCCTACATCTTTGTACACTCCAACTGCAATCTCAGCCATCTCGGCTCTAGTCAATGCTTCTTCATATGATGTAGGGTTATTGGAAATTACCCTATCAAACAATTCAGGCCTCAAGCCCTTCACAAACTGTCTGATCTTTGCCTTTGTGTTTGCAGTGATATGTGGTACATACCGTAGCAATGAAGAATATTGCACAGCATAATCAGACACTGTCATTGATCCCTGTCTCAAATTGATAAATTCATCCTCTTTCTTCTGTCTTGCAGCAATAGAGAAATAGTGATCAAGAAACTTAGTTCTGAACACATCCCAATTTATTGTTCGTCCTTGAGCTCTCAGCTCAATCAATGTGGATTTCCACCACATCATGGCTTTCTTTGCCAACTGGAATTCTGCCAAACGTATCCAGGCAGATTTGGCACATGGTGCTGACACAAAGATCTGTTCAATCCGTTCCAACCATTCTTCTGCTTGTTCCCCTGATTCCGTACCCTCAAAGCGAGGTGGCTGATAACTCATAAACTGTGTCAAAGTCAGCTCCCCAGGTAATAGTACCTGTTCTACTGGCCCTTGCCCAAATGGTGGTGGTGGTACAGGCGCCAATCCAACACTCGCATTGCCACCATGGCGTCCCCAACCTCAACGTGTGGTACTCTGTCTGCCATTACTGCAAATACAGGTTACCAACAACAAGAAATATATAAAGCATGTCAGTATAACATCATATTATGACTAAGGAGAAAGCTTTCAAGTGATTAGGCAACTCCCGAATACAATTCCTCTACCCTTGTTCACCCCGTTCTCGAACCACTGCTCTGATACCACTAATGTGGGGACCTCGTTACTTAATCCGTTATGTATCAGTTCATTTATACATATATGAGTCAGAATTAAGTAAAACATACACTGATTAAGAGTTTAGTTATGTAGGTTGTTACAAGTTGACGAAAACTATGTCCAAACTACACATCTTATATACATCACAACAATCTAAACTAAAAACTCCTAAGCAGTGGTTCAGCTCGCAGCGGAATAGTCTCACAATCCTGTCCTCCCACGTCTATAAATCCCTACAGAAACAATCACACAATATGAGTACAGATAAACAAGCATCCCAGTGTGATATCATTAAACATATAAACGATAAAGCACTATGAATAACAAATGTGATTGTCCTGTATTATGCACCATCAAATGCAATTATGTCATGACATGTCTCATTCCTCATCCTGTTATAACTAGACCAATATGATATGTCTATCTCAGCTCAATATGTCAGTGGAACCCTCTCACATATTCATATTAGCAGCACATATCATAGTACCGTCCTAACATGTTATAACAGCCAGAACATATACCCAACTGGCGTATATCTCTCATGCCAAAGCATATATAGCATACCTATCGTGGCAACAATCCCAACCAAAGCATATGCCCAACACTGGCATATCTATCGTGGCACCGATCTCAGCCAAAGCATATGCTACACATCTATCGTGGCATCCCTCTCAACAATATATAATATTATGAATGCACATGAATATGATGTCAATAATCATATGATACCATGCTCACATCATCATCACAACAATATCATATACTCGTATGTCAATACGTACATGTTCTGCGACACAAACGATATAAATTAGGCGCCACTGTCTAACCGCCTCGTTGTCCCATCCCCTATGATGATGCTACAACAATACCAACGATATATCATGTGATCATAGGCATTAAAAACAAATTCTACAAAAATATAACATTTTTCAAAAATCTGACTCTGGCGATCGATCGCCACATCTCACCGATCGATCGCCATACTGTTCTGTTCCATCGCGATCGATCACCATTACCTCTCGATCGATCGCCAAAATGTTCTGTTTCTCACGATCGATCGCCATGTTTTCACCGATCGATCGCCACATGCTTTAACCGCCTTATTTTTGCTATGTTATCGGCGATCGATCGGCACAATGCTCGCGATCGATCGCCGATGTCCAGAAAGTTCAGAACATGGCGATTTTGAGCTTATCTCCATGGTGTATCTCCTACAACTCAAAAATAACCATTTAAACATGTTTCATGCAATCTCTAGTAACATATAAACATGTTTCTCTCATCATACAACTCAATTTTTTTGCATGATAACAAGTCTCAATTCAAAGCATATAAGATTAGTAACCACATGCTTCAAGTTTCCATCACCTCAATCCATATGAATCATATGCTATACAATTCTTACCAAGAAAGGATGAAGTCACTTCACTCAACTTCCTAGCTTGATTACCAAGAGAAATCCAAGCAAAAGATGGAAATAGGAAGCAAGGGTTTGAAGAGGGTTTTGTAGAGATTTGTAGGTGTGTTGTGGTGAATTATGTGTTTTCAATCTGAAACCATGCCTTATGTACTCACTCACCAAACTTACAAAATTCAAATTCACATGTCATGCAACTTAAATACACACCACATACAAACTCAACTTCAAATGCAAATCTAATACTTCTCAAATTCATGTCAAATGCATGATATAGTACTATCCAACTATGTATAGTTCATATTCAACATGTTTATGTTCTTAACTCACTCTCTTTGATTTCTCACATGTATTTTATTTTCCAATGAGGTTTCATTCATACATGTCTTTACTCCTGCTCGGTTCAGTCCGAACCCGAGTCCATATCATACTGTAAGTTATCATAATTACACCATTAACATATAACACATGTATACGTCATCTCGAGGCATGACAACGTCTTGGAATCAGAATTATAACTCCTTCATATCAACTCTTATAGGTACAAACATGGAAATATACATCAACAACTTCATCTATGGGTATCTTGTTCCTCCTAAATACAACAATCGCATGAGGACATGAGAATCCATCAAGCTGCCACTGATAGCAAGTACACGTACGAATTTCAAGGGGCACAGTAACTGAAGGATATGAAAACACCTCGAAACAAAATTCAGAAGACATCCTCACATTCCACGCACGACCTTGATTTTCCTAAAAATACCATTTCTTTTCCATCTTCGCACACAGAACCCCACTCCATCGTGCATCCATTGATCTCCTATCATAAAACCAGCTCATCAGCTTAAACTGGATACAATCCACCGTGTGAGTAATAGGCAGACCCATTGCCTCTAATATCAAAGAATTGAAAGACTCCGCTGCATTTGAATACATCTCTCCATATCGCATGCCACACGAGTAAGCATTTGTCCATTTCTCCAAAGATAGACCCTGTAAAAACCCTTCTACAATTAAACCACCTTCTCGTTTCAAAATATCAAGCTTCTCTGTTTAGCCAGCATCAGTGAATATGCACACTCATCCAACAAGTAACACATCTTTTCCCGGAACTAGTTCTAAAAATGTTTGCCAATGTATCTGTCCCGGAGGTTGCATTTCAAATGATAAAGACAAAAAAAGTGTTTTGGAGAAGGTCCAAACACATCAGGTAAAGCCTCCATCAAACCAACATTCCGATCAGATATATAAACAATATCTCCACCATTATCTACAATCTTGCTCAAGCAAGATATAAACCAACACCAATTATCAAAGTTCTCTGAGTCCACAACAGCAAAAGCCAAGGGGAACAACCCTACAATAGAATAATGAAAAAATATAAAGCAAAAAAATACAATTTATGTTATATGATGCACTTATATAACCTTTAGTGGTACATGTTAGAGACGCCAAGTTCTATCGATGCATGTAATATACATGCATCGATAGACTTGCGGTGCATGTATTATACATGCACCTATTCTCAGTTACATGCATATGTAGTAGTAAATGTTAGAGACGCCAAGCTTTATCAGTGCATGTAATATACATGCACCGATAGACTAGCGGTGCATGTATATTACATGCACCGCAACTCAGCCGATTAGTTTATATATCCTGCAACATGTTATATACGCGCAAGTCTATCGGTGCATGTAATATACATGTACCGACAAACTACGGTGCATGTAATATCTCAATTACATTATAATATTGTTGCATCTTACCTTGATTCCCATCCTTCGCACTAGTTGTGAGGACCCGTTCCTAATCAAGTGTTTAATTATCACACAATGATTATTTATTTGTAAACAACGGAAGATTATTTAAAAATCCTATCAACAAGTGGCTCTAAAAATTTTGGTATGACCTCCGCGCACGAGGGACATACCAAAAAAATGAAAACACCATAATATCATCCAGTGCAGCAAGTAAATACATAATACCATAACATGCATCATAGGCACCCATAATCCGTACTAAATATTTACATCATACCATAGCATGCACATAAGTCACCAGCACACATTTTATACTCAAAATATTTACATAATACCATCAATAGTAAGTAAAACACTGAATATTCACAATTACGCAAGATTGAACTGAAATAAACTCAATTTACATAATTATACTATCCAGGACACACCCTGGTATACTTAACTATCCTACGACTGGGATAGACAAAAGAAAACAACCTCAGGTAAGACTTCCAGTGAGCATTCACTCTCTGGGATCCTGGTCACCTGTAATACCTGTCATTGCCCACACACAAAGACAACAACAGTCCCCTAGGGGGTGAGCCAAAGTCCAATATGAAACTATCAAGTAATTACAAATGTATCTATAAAATGTGATATATTATGTCATGCAATGCAATGCAATGTAATGTAATGTGATGCATGAAAGGTATAAATCATCTCGGGATAGCAAAAGTCCGGAATCCAAGGAATAGCTATCAAATATCTCAAGATACCATCGGAGTCCAAAGAAAGGTATCATCAATCAATATCATGCTCGAGCAGAGGGTGACATCACACACACCTTGCGCTATGAGAATCATCATGTGCTGTGCTCGTCATCCCTCGTGTCTAGGTCCGGTAGCAACACGCGTGACTACAATTGCTACCTAAACTGCCTGTCATCGCCGTGCCCGTCGTCCCCGATACTCAGAGTAAATGAACTCAGTCATCATCAAGGATATCAAAGAAGTGGATAGATCAATATGATCTGCCCATGAATTATATATCGATGTATATTTAGCAAAATGATATGTGTTAACAAAACATTTAATTTCGTACATCGATATGCCAATTAAAATGCTATAAGTGCTCATAATTCAATTAAAATCACATAGCCAAGTAGTTTCACATAATTCACGTAAGTTCAGCAATTCATATATCAAATAAAACATATACATGTCGTATGTTACCGATCACAACATACCTATTATTCCTTGTCCTAGAAGTTGATATGTGTCTTCTTTGTTCGAGAAACTCCCATGCCGTCGTGTATTAATCTATCAAATCCATTCAACACCATTTCATTACTTCTTTAACATTAAAGTAACCTCAACATACATATAATCTATTCTATAACTTGAGGCGATTAATCAGATCTAAACCATGTAGGATAGAAGTATTATGTTTCTCTTATACTCATTCTTACCATTTCTTCAGTTCTAGAGTTATTAAGATGTCTAATCATCATTAAAATCCTAATAACACATTTTAGTTTATTGAACACAATTCACATGCTCTCATATTATAATTTTCAATTATCATTCAATACTATTTATCACTTGGAAACTAAACTCATTTTGAAATTGGTTAGTATAGCAAGGATGTGAGACAAGCACTAACGTAACTGCACATCAACTCAAGCATATACGTATTACTGTTACACATGCACCTTATAACAGCAGATTTCCAAACATGCAGCATATTGTCAAAACCCAATTAGCAGGAAACTCGAACTCTAACCCGCAAAAGAGTCGAACCATATACATCAGAAAATTATGCCCCAACACTACGGTATTTAAATATAACTGATAGCAGATTTTGAGACATGCAATAAGATTTGTAAACTCAATCAACAATGATATTGCGATTTTATACAATCCTCTCCTATAAGCTTCATCAAAGCTAAAATATGATTACCATGAGTTGGAAAAGTCGACTAACAACATGATTTAGGAAATTTTCACCATCAAACACTGACACTCAAACGACTAAAACAGAACAATCAGCTCAAAGTTCCTATAATTCTCTTATACATGATTCAACAAGCTAGAACATGGTTTAAACGAATTAAATCGGTTAAGAACCTAATTTTTCGAATTCCACCTCAAACACTGTGAATAAATCGATCGATATTTCCTAATATGCATGAATTTCAAATCGGTACAGCAGCAACAAAATCGAACAAGTTTACAAAATGGGAAAGAAAAACCATGCAATCCTTCCTAACCTGCTAAATGAGCTAAAACATGATTTCAAAGGGTTAAAAGTCGATTTAGAATAGAATTTAAGCACTATCACTTTCAAACTCTGAAATTCAATCGGTAATCTCGAACATGTAACCAAATTTCGAACCAAAATCAACAAAAATTGAGCTCAAAGGACTAGGCTTGCAGACACTTCCTACTCCCCAAGAAGAGTCCGACATTTACTAAGAAGAAGAAGAGTAGGCACAACAGCATTCAGTCATCTGAGCACCTTGGAAATATAAAAGTAGAAAAGATTAGAGCAAGCTATAGGGCGAAAACCTTTCATGGTATCAGGTGTAGATACCGTATGAAGAAGTTTCAAAACATTACGATTGCTTTCATCAAATTAAGACCGCTGGTTTTAAGAATGAGTGATTGTCGGAAGCCATATAAGGAAGAAAGACTTTTCATAGAATAGATCGGTAAAGACCTTACTCTATTTTTTTCTTAAAAGAAGAAGATGGTAAAAGCTTACTCTTCTATAAGAGAGGCTTGGAAAATCGAGAAGAACATTTAAGGAGTGAGGAAGGATTACCTAAGAAAAATATGAAGAAAATCGCACAAAATCGGTTGAACCTCAAACTTCGAACTTCGGCGCTTTCTGGTAAGATCCTATTCAATCCGTGTCGCAAACCCCAAATTGATGGTGTAGAAATGTGCGCCGGTGAGTGGTGAGCATGGTGGTGGGTCGAGCTCACCATGAGGTGGTCGGACGGCGGCAGGCGTGAGCTCTTTTCGGTGAATGGTTGAAGTGAGCGCGAGGGAGGAACGAGAGAAGAAAGCTTCGGCTTTAGCTCTAATACCCGATGTGTGTGTGCCTTTATGTGTTTAGTGTGTGTAGGGTTAGTTTTAAATTACAACACACCAAATTTTATTCCAGTACAGTTATGTACATCGGAGTCGTCAATATACTGATATATTATTTACAGTTGATACTTGGAATTTATACACACTACTAAACACACAAAACTAAATTCTTCATTTAAATAATTTATTTCGCTCGGAGCTTATTTTACCATTTCAAAAATATGTCATGTTCCGATTAACTTGTCAGTTGACATTTATATTGTAAATTTCATTTCTAATTAATTAATTCCAAATTAATTATTAATAAATTCCCAAATTATATTTAGTTAACAGTAATAAAATCTTGGGGCCTTACACTTCTTCCCCACTTAGACAGATTTCGTCCTCGAAATCTCAAACATAAATCCAGCTCAGCGCTGAAAACAACATATGGATCAGAAGACACGACAGGATATATTGAACACAATGAAATAGTTATATATCCTTACGATCCAAAATGCAAGATGTTCTACAAGAATGAGCAATTTCAATCTTATCAGGCTGAAAGACGTTGTGAGGGCCCGATCCTAATGTGGTGTTTAATTAACATATAATGATTAATTTGCGTAAACAACGGAAAATTTGTTTCAAATATTTTGTCAAAAGGCCCTAAAATTTTTCGCTTTTAGGTGATACATATATAATGATACTGAAAATATGTAATTCCAGTTTCCCAATTCAACATATTGCTCATCACATAAGCAAGTATATAACCAACCAGTAATAGAATACTTAAAATACAGATACTCGGGGCATACCCCGATAATTTAAAATGTAATTGAAAAAATACTCTAACAATTGCTGGGACTCAAAACATAAAACATAAACCTGAGCTCGCTCTCACGGAGCTCTGGTATTCATCGATGCTTCACCTCGAGCATCTGCAGTACGTCCACCTGTACCACCTGTCATGCCCATACAACAAATACATGACAGCCCCCCGTGAAGGGGGTCAGAACCCAGTACGAGAAATAAATAAATCATGTCAAGAATGACAAAGTATCATGCAATGCATACCATGTATGAATGCGATGTATGAGTGGGTATAAAGAATTGAACCTCAAGATACCAATATCGGAGTCCAAAGGAATGTATCATCAATCAACATCAGCTCGAGCAGAGGGTAACAACACACACACTTTGCGCTAGGAGAATAATCCTGTGTTGTGCTCGTTATCCCTCGTGTCCAGGTCCGGTAGCAATGCGCGTGACTACAGTTGCTACCTACACTGCATGTCATCACCGTGCCCGTCGTCGCCGACACTCAGAGTAAATCAACTCAGACCTCATCAAGGATATCAAAGAAATGGATAGATCAATATGATATGCCCATGAATCATCTATGCATCATATGACATATGCAACTCCACCATCCTTGCAAGATCTCTCTCAAAATGGCTCAAAACTTGAATTTTCTTGATGCCTTCTACTTGTCCCATCTTGTAGATCAAAGTTCTTCTATTACATGTGACATGCACTCAAAATTTCAATAGAATTTGGTGGGATAATGGCTGATTATTTTCAAAATATGGAGGAGAGAAGGAAGAGAATTTTGTTGGGGAAAAATGAAGAGAGAGAAATGGTGTTGCATGGTAATTTTTTAACAAAATCAAATCTGAAATGAGAGTTATGGGCGCGGCTTTCCATGCCATTTTGCATGGTTTTTAATATATTTGATGTATTGCAGAATCCATGTGTCAATACATCACTATCTTGCAAGATTATTTGGTCCAAATCATGTATTAAACATGAGTTAAATTAATTATTGACATGTGTTCTCCAAGTGCCATGTGATCATGCACATGCTCATGCACTAAAAACATGTTCCACTAGTTGGTTGACTCATCGTAGTACGGGACACCTTAATTCAAAGTTTACACTTTTAATTATCCGGGTTTGCTTAATCATCGTTAATCCGGATTTATTAGCATCGGGGTCTTACACTTCTCCCCCTCTTAAAATGATTTCGTCATCGAAATCGCAATACTGTGTATAACTCAACAATTTAAAACATATGAGATGTCTCAATCTCATTCATAGATACATAAGAATCATCATGTATCAGTGACAACTATTGTGGTCGTGTCAACGGTATACCACTGAACCAAGCTTCTCTATGACTCCGCAAGGTTCAAAATATCAAGGCAACATCGTAAACAATATATTTCTCTTGTTGGCATAGCAACTGCTCACTTTAAGCCAATTTCAATCATTTTCGCAGAAAATCCATCCTTCCTGGCATTTCCTCGACAATCTCAAGTTGTGCCAAAAATTGATTATTAATTTCATATCATCATATCAATGATCGGCAATTCTGGCTCTTCAAAATCTGAACCGATGTCATCCCAAAAGCTGTTTGAAACTTAAATTATAAGAAATTCTACTAGTGAATAGTAATTCATGTCAATTCCCACTGAATTCATCACTATTGACATAACTTCCAAAATCTGGATAATTCTCTCAGTTTGTCCATCAGTCTGGGTATGATAAGCAATACTCATTGCTAACTGAGTACCCATGACATTCTGAAAACAGTTTTCGAATCGATATTATCTTCGAATCTCTATCATATAATTGTTGCAGAAACTCACTGTAATTAAACCACATAATCCACATCTTAAACATGTCATTTTCTCATAGACATACAGACAAGCATATGGAATCAATATCTTGTATTGAATAGTCAGTCAACTCTGATTCAACTTGTTTCACAATCTCTGATTGATCCAAACAATATATCACAAAATTCCGAAATTTCTTTCTTCATACCACCCCATCAGAAATAGGATCTCAAGAATGATAAATCTCATCATTCCCAAAATAATACTATATCATCTATGGTGTGCTTTCTGTCTTAATGCTTCTTTTGAATCGATTGGATTCGATGTTATTTACTGATTGTGTACTCGCAACCCACCACTAAATGGCATACTAAAATCTAGTTGGTTGATGAGACAGAACCAATTTCTTCACTCAATATCTGTATGGGTCTGTCCTTCGAGTCTTTCTGATCTTCGAAATCAGAGGTGACTCAAACTGCAACGCATATATTGATGCTACCATTGTACCTTGCACTTTCGGTTTAGTGCATCGTTCATTTTCCTTGATTAATATTGACTATTAAAGTCAAATTCTTTAATAAATACAGTCATCGCTTCTATCTTACGTGCAACTCTGACTGAATAATAGATTTTTTTTTAACTCGTAAAATCAAAGTATATCATGACTTGTTCGCCATACCGGTAACGTTGCCACATCTTCAAGGCAAAATAATGGCTACAAGCTCGAGTTCATGAACATGATATCATGATTCTTTCAGCTTCAACTATCTCAAGCATATGCAATCATCTCCTCATGATATTAGAACATATCTCAAATCTTTGACCAACGTATTTGCACAAACTACATATTCCCCTGAACCAGTTAAACAAAATCAACATTGGGGCTATAGTCCACTTCAATTTCAGTTATGAAAACTGCTTTCACATTCATCTGACCAAACGAAACTTAAATTTCTTCTTGGTCAATTGGTTCATCCTTCCATAAAAGCCTGTAATATCTGGCAAAACACATAACACTTTGTATCTTGAGTACACTGGTTGGTATTGGATAAATTAGTACTACCTTTAATTTACTTGGATCAACAGGTATCCTGTGAGCTGGTATCTCCTATCCCAAAATAACACTCAATTCAACCAAGATTTACACTTCGATAACTTGGTATCAATTTGAGCTTCACGAAGCGTCTGAATAACCAATCGTAGATGTTCTGTGTTGTTCCTTCCGAATCTCGAATACACTAGTATACCACTGATGAATATGATTACAATTCCGCCTTAAAAGTTACGGAATACTTTATCCATCAAATTCATAACTCTACTGGTAAAGTTGTCAGACCACACGGCATTACCAAAAATTCAAAATGCCTATATCTGGTTTGAATAATTGCCTAGAGAACATTTTCTCTTCTGACTCAAACTGTTGGTAACCATAGTGAAAATCGTTCTTCTTATACATCAAAGTTCCTTACAATTGATCAATTACTTTTTGATCTTAGGCAGTGGGTATTTATTCTTGACAGTAGCCCGGTTCAACTGCCTTTAGTCGATAAACATCTTCAGAATACAATATTGAATAAGGAGATGTTCACTTATCTAATGTTGTGGGCAGCTTGCACACAACTTTTTGAAGCGTTCCCAATATTAATGAAGTGATTCTCCGTGGTGTTGTTTGATCCCATAAATCTCATTCCTTATATTTATAGCTCTAGATGCTTGGAAGCATTTCTCTAAAAAGTTCCTCTTTAGCTCGTTCCATGTAGTGATAGATCCGGAGGGTAGGTAGAATAGCCAAGCCTTAGCAGCATCCTTCAAGGAGAAAGGAAAGGCTCACAGTTTAATTTGCTCCTCTGTTACTCCATGCGGTTCATGGTAGTGCAGACCAGGTGAAACTCCATCAGATATTTGTAGGGATCATCGCCTGTAAGACCAAGAAAAGAAGGTAATAAGTGAATTAAACCAGATTTAAGCTCAAAATTTACATTAGTTGCGAGAGTTGGGAAAGTTATGCAAAGTGGTTGTTGATCCAAGGCCGGGTAGGCCAGTTGTCTCAAGCATTGATTTACTGCCATTGTCACTTTCTCCTCTTCCTAAAATTGAGAGTCGGTATCAGACTGAAAGTCCTCCATTGTGCCTCGATTTTCTCTTCTCCTTTGGTGCAAGGTCCTCTCGACCTCAGGATCGTATGTGAATTCTTCGTGATTAGATGATTGACCTCCACTCATGAACAAACCAGAATAGTAGTGTAAAATAGTAACAAATTAATACAAAATAAGTGTTGCCTTCCCAGTCAATGGTGCCAAAATTTGATAGCATTTATCGCGTACACCCAAATTAATCATTATCAAGTTAATAGCAATAAGTCTGTAGTTGCGTGAGTTGGGATCGATCCCACGATGAAGGATGCATTTTGTGTTAATTAGTGCAAACAAAAATAAAAGGGGGTTTTCAAAACGAATTAAACTAGTACTATGATGCAAAATTCTAAGAAAGCTATGAATTAACTAACATGCAAGAGTAAAATAAGAGTGATTAAATTATGAGAGAAAAGCGTGGCTTTCGACCGACTTTACAATTGGGTTTATTATCTTAATCATCAATTCTCATAAAGGTTCAATTTGCATATGAATATTCGCCTTGGAAAATTGATTTAATCATAGTTAGGTAGCCCACACATTCTATTCTAGCCCTTATCAATCAATTAACCAAAATACACGTGATTAAGATCAAAAGATTATTGATTCACAAAAAAGTAAGAAAGACGAAGCTAGACAATATAATCCACGCGTTTATATTTAATCTAGTTGAATGTTTTCACTAAGAAATTAACAATCTCACAAGCGCAAAATTATTAATCATAGTTGCTTCATAAAACAAGCGTTATATTGCATTCACAATTAATAATTAGACACAAAAATCCTATCAATCAAGTATATAAAAACAATCAATACTCATTCAAATTGATGAAAAAACACATGAATTTCATAAGAAAAATAAATCTCAATGTATTGCTTTCTTTAACCAATAATCAAAAATGTGTTTAGCCACTCATGGCTAAATAAAAAACAACAAAATCTAATAAAAACGCATAAAAATGTAGAAGAGAATATTACTAAAGGATAGCACGATTCCAGAGCATCAAATCCGTCTTTGTGCCTTTGAATCTTCAAGTTCTTCTCTAAGAATTGAAAGAAAAATCGAGCTTTGGTAATTAAAAGAGAATGTATCTTCTTCTAAAACCTTCCAAGGATGGTAAAAATCGAGTTTCCATATTTTTGAGGACTCTACGGCGTGATCGATCGGTAGAGCTCACGATCGATCGCCCGCTTATTTTTTTATTTTTTTCGACCCGCCGATCGATCGGTAGTTCGATTATTTTGTTGCTCAATTTTTCTGCCTCGCGCGATCGATTGCGTGTTCCAGAGTGATTGATCACGAGCTTTGGATGAATTATATGCATTTTTCTTGGTCTTCTTTGATCCCTTTCAACTCCAATGTATTTCTTGATCTTTATTTGACTTTAAAAGCTCGATTTCTTCGATTCCACCTACATTCACACAATTATTTGATTAGGTAGCATATGCATCAAATTAACCATTAAAATATACATATTCATAGATAATTAAATGCACTAGATATATCTATTTATAGTCACATCAAATGTACCCGAGCTGAGCTCGATGAATAAGCCCAGAGATCTCAAATGATCTCATATGTAGCACAAAACCACCAGCTAGTCGTAGATTCCTGAGGTGGTCCCCTATGTCTCGAATGATGGCCTCCTATAACACCTATTGTGGTCCCTCATACTAGGATCGACCATAGCAAGGATCTAATCCCTAACAGATGTAGACTACACTGATCAACCAGCCAATCAAAAGGCGACCCCATATGTCAAGTACATGAATCTCATCTCCAGGTACGAAGAAGATCTTAAAAGTTGCGTGTAACATACAAGAAGTGCAATAGTTGTCTGTGGTCCCTATCTCTAGAAGGAGAACCAATGTGGACCCCTTGGATTTACCTCACTTTAATAAGTTAATTGCATTCAATGTACAACCAATGACATTACGGCAAAAAAAATTGTTTTAGAAGAAATATTAAATCTTAATCAAACACAGTGGGTCCCTCTAAAATCCGTTTTACGTAATGGTTTATAAAATTTACCTGAGCCCGAATTCCCTAAACTTAAACAATAAGCAGACAACATTTCAACTATATTTATCACAATACAACATCACAATCCTAATACAATATGACATGCACACTATCTCCAAAGTAAATAATTTCCAACATAACTTAAAATCCGACATACCTGACCGAGATGTTGATCAACATCATATAAACATAAACTTATACATTTCAAACATTCATACCATCATATGCATCAAAGATATATAATCACTAATAAAAATCTCATTCTTAAACTTTAACATAAGATTATACAATCCCACAACCATATCAAAGGTAAATGGTACGTTTCTCCAGTAAAGAAATGCACTAGTGACTAGCGGGCTCTACCATTTATACTTTTGTCAGTCTAAATCTGGCCCCGTCCACTAGTACCTTTCATGTCGCATGAAAACAAACCCATAAATGGATGAGTTATCGCCTAGTACATTCTTATCAAAACACAAATAGAAATTATATCGATCGTAAATATCTCGTGAATAATTCAACAGTTTAACAAAAATAATACATTGCTCTCTACCTCGGAATTGTCCTGTCAACAAAGGCAACAATAATAATAAACCATGCAATAAACTGTTACATGCATCGCAATGCATTAACCATCATCAGACCAGATATTTCATCCACTGGCCTACATCAAGGACTCGTGAGTCCATATCAACCATATTCAGAGTATCCATACCAGATATGTACTCATCAGTCCGCATCTAAATTTTGTCAACTGACCCACATCAATTTGCCAATTATAATCATTTAATTATATCATACATCTCAATCACCAAACTCAATATAAAATATAAAAGTGTACCATCATTCTATCTGAATTAAGAAATTCGTTTATATTCTCAACTTTTCTCATTGATGATCTTCAAATTATATCTTTACTCAAAGATATTTGCTGTCATTGTTAAGACAAAAGATATCTGAATGGTTGGAATAAAAATGATTTTATTATTCACCTACAACTATCTGATCACCACATCAATAATACAGGATTTCATCATCGATACGGTCATCATAAATATGAGTATTTTTTTAAGTTTATTCAATCTGCTATAATTTCAAAATTCAACTAATTTCTCTTATTCAATAATTTCATTCGGCTCCAATTTCTAAATTTGATTCAATTTCAATATTTTTATACTTTTGTCAATTGTCATTAGTCAATAAAATCAGAAAATTTATACAAAAACTAGTATCGTTACTGATAAGTGTTGTTTTTACACTTATTTAGATGTGATTTCTAATGGTTTTAATATTGATTCATGTATGATTTTATGTTTTTTTTGTATAGGTTTGTATGATTCAGGAATCAATGTTGAAATGCATAAAAGTAGAGGAATTGAGCTAAAAACCATGGAAAAGGACTCAAAGGAGCTTATATGGTGAAGCAAGGACTCTTTTAAGAGTTAAACAAGGATTCCTTTAAGAGTTATAAAATGGGACATTTGTCAACTCCAACAAGGACTCTTTTAAGAATTATACAATGATACTTCATTTTCCTTCCCCTCATCTATAAATACAATACTTCGGCCAATATTTCAATGAACCACCATAATCCACCAACTTGGAACAAGCCAACAAAATAATCGAGGAGCACGATCGAGAAAGAAGCAAGGAATGATCGAGAATCAACGAACGAAGTTGACTTGGGAGTTTACTTTTACTTTTCTATTTTAGTTTTAAATGAATATTGGATTTATTGTGTTTTTGATGATTGAGAGATATCCTAAATATAGTTTTTCCTATTGATATTGTGATTGAATTCATACATCTTCTATGTGCATGTTTTATTGTTCTTCATGCTTTTGAAGGATTGAACCCGTTTGAATGATAATTTATTATAATTGAGATTGAAAGATAAAATTATAATACGACATAATAATTCATGCCATGTGTTAAAGATTAGATCAAAAATAAAATTACATATGAGTGATAGCTTTAAGTTATTTAATCTAAGGTTAGTGGTTTTCATAAAGGTTCATTCAATATCAAATTTTTAATTAAGTGAACGAGAGTTACTTGCTGCAATTTGATGTTAGATTTAATATAGCTCGAGAGAGTATATTGAATAAATTCGGAAAACCCGTCACCTTAGAGATGTATGGAGAAAAGAATTGTAAGAGATGGGTTAGGTGAATCATTGTCTTGATAATTCTTTCTTGTTGACTTTTCTCATGATCATCGATTGTTTTGGTTGGATTAGAGTAGTTTAATTTAGTTATAGTTTAATTATTAATTAATTATCGTAGGTTAAATATAGTTTAAAGAAATCTTATTTGGTACTTGCTTGTTAGTCCAAGGTTCGACACTCGTATTTACAAATCACTATATTAAAACTTGACACCGTACGCTTATGGTCGATTTGTGTTGTAACATCTAGTTGCTAAAGAAAGCTCGATCAAGTTTTTGGCGTCGTTGCCGGGGATTAACTTTAGTAATATCATACAAGATTCTTTGACTATAATTTAACCATTTTTTTCTTTTTTTATATTTAATTCGGAAAAAAATTTAAGTGCTTTATTTTTTTCTTCTTATGAGGTACTTGGAGATGTTACATCAATAAGCATTCACAAGTTTTGCCCAACAACATTCCGAGACGTTCTATGCAGTTTGGGAGAGATTCAACAACTTAGCAAACACATTCCGGAATCATGACTTTTCGAACTATACTCTTTTGCAATGTTTCTACAATGGATTGGATTTGGAGATACAAGGATGGATATTGAATGGAGCTTTGGCAACAGGTAGTCCCCTGTTTGATAGAGATGAAGACAGTGTATTGCACTTGTTCAATGATATGGCGGACTTCGATTACCACTGGCATTGGGATCCTTCACTACAATGTTGGAACCACCAATACCCACCAGAGTCTCACGACCCTCATTTTACAGACCCACCACTTGAACATCATGGAGAGACGAGTGACAGTTCTGCAGAAGTCAGTTCTCATTTAAAGGATACATTACTTAGATTTATGGCATCATGTGAGACAAGGATTGAAAGTCAGACCAACTCAATGCGTCGTCTGGAGCAGAAAATGGCTATCCTCATGGAAACATTATCTGTGAGCTGCCAATAGAATGAGAGGACTAAAAAAGAGGAGACAAATAGAGTTGGGTTTCATGACGATGATCACTCAACCAACCAAGTGGGGGAGTGATCCTACTAGTGTGGAAGATTCAATGGAAAGCGAGTCTCATACAGTAGTTGAGTCTACATTGGAGGAAGTATCCGAGGAGTTCCCATGTGAAGATGAGCTGAGTGTGCTGTTGGAAAAGGAAGAGACTTTCGAAGATTCTGATTTGATCCTGTTAGGATCAGAGTGGTGTTTAGAAGGGGGTTGAATAAACACTTAACACAAATTCTATTCTTCTTGATACAGCAGACTGTTAAGTACTGCAGTAGCTTCTCAATTGTTTGCAAGTCGGCAGACACTGATAATAGTGCGGAAGACGTCTGATAGACTTGTGAGTTAAAGAGACTGAATGGTAAAATGGAGTAAGTAAGTGTCACATAATATGTTTCTGGAAGTTCGAAGCACAATGCTTCTACGTCTCCCCTTCTTTCTTTGCAGAAAGGTTACACTAGAAGATTTTGGTTTACACTTTACAGTATACAACCTTCTTAGGCCATCTTGGCCTAAACTCCTAGCAGTACAACATTCTAAGTTTATTACAATGTGTTTTTCAACACTCACACAAAATATAAATCTGTTATACTTTGAGTGTTCTTCGAGCAGCAGACTCAGTAGGCGTTATCTTCAATATCACAATAAGGCTTATTTGCTGCTCTTGCAAAACTTCAGAATATCTTAGTGGAGCGTTTAAGGTTTTGCTTGAATGAATGAAGTTGATTTGTGTTGTTTTAATTTTCTCGGATTAATCAGCAACTTCTTCATTCTTCACTTCGACGTATTTATAGACACAGTGGTCTAACGATAACTTTTCTTCAATTGGAAAGTCTGAAATCAGCTTCGTGATTTCATTCCAAATTCTTTTTTTCTTCTTTCCAATTTTGTTAATCAATGGCTCTTTTATTCTGACACTAATGGTGTCGTTGATATCGTAGTGATGCGGCGCTCTGTTGTACTTTTGTCAGAATGAGTTGTACTTGTTTTGTCTTGTTGCTTTATACGTCTGCTGACTTCTCCTTTCCTATATATCTGTTGGTTGCATGGTCAGCTGATGTTCATTTCATTATCTGCTAGTTGCATGGTCAGCTGATGTTTATTTCATCATCTGCTGGTTGCATGGTCAGCTGATGTTCATTTCATCATCTGCTGGTTGCACGGTCAGCTGATGTTGATTTCATTATCTATTTAATGTTATTAGTTACTTAGTCTGATGGACTGAAGTCAACTATTAACTCCATAGACATCTGCTAGTAGTCTTCTTTCAGTGGACGTTCATTCTTCTGTATCCGGTAGATGGTTACTCTTGGTCTTTGGATTCGGTAGATCTCCTTTTATCCTTTCACCTGATAGATAGCTCTACACCCGGTAGATGGTTTTTCACCTGGTGGACCTTTGTAGAGTTAGTCATTCTTTTCTCTGTCAGTAGACTTCAATGCAATGGATATTTCAAGCAATAGATATTTGTGATCACCAATACTTAGAAATGTTTTCTCAACAATTTCCCCATTTTGGTGATGACAAAACTTAGCAGTTGAAACTTTTGCTTGATCATTGAACAACAAATACCTGTTAAGACTTAGAAGCAGAGCAGTGGAGAGTAGCAAATCTTGTTAGATAAATAAGCAGATTACGAGTAGTAATCAAGCTGAACATTAACCAAAAAGAATATCATTTTTATTTAAAATGAATTCTGTTTACATCTTACAATTCTTACAATAGTCCTATGTCTACAATCTATTCAAATGGGTAAAGACAACTTGAGAAACATTGCCAGTACGGAATGATCTGAGCTGGCAAGTTTCAGAGTTGTTGACAAAGGGACGGGTGAGAAAAAGTACATATAGAGAAATTAGAACAAAAGAAAACTTAGAAAATAAATGTTATCTTCAAAGTAGTCTTATGTTCATCACCAGTCTCTGCCTTTCCCCGTTTTTCATCAACACCCAAGCATATGTTTTCCAAATTCCAGGCTGGTGGGGAACACCAGGACTGGTCCGTGAAGCTGGAGCTAGCTGAGATGGGTTAGATAAGTAATCAACCCATGTAGGGTTGATTTAGATAAGTAATGAACTCATGAATGAGAATTGCAAACAAGATGTAAGAACAGTAAGGGACATGTTAAGATAAGCATATTGTTGTGTCATATGTTAAGGCAGTGAGCATGCTATTTATAACAAAAAAATGACAAGTTGCATTATGATATGTCATATATATCGTAAAGAAATGCAGATAAGATAAGCATGGAATCATAAAAGCATAAATTTATTGCAGTAAAGAGATAAAGAAATAGAAGAAAACAAAAAAAAATGTTACGATGGGCGCCTCAACCAATGTTTGGAATAGTCACGGGGTGAGGAAGGAGTGCCCGTAGGTGTTTGTCATGGACTACGGGACCTCTGCGGGGATGAAGGTCTCGGCTGTCTTGATTCACCCGTACCAGCAGAGGTTCGTCTTTCTGGGCTAGTTCCCTTTGGTGCGACTGATGAGGTCTGCTGTGTTCCAATAACCTTTTAATAGTCTGTGTGACAGTGGGCAGACTGTTGCTTAAATCTTGCAATTGAGATGCAAACGCTGCTTGCATGGATGCCAACTGCTCATTAAACTTTTGACGAATATCATCAATCTTTCCTCCGATCTCCAGTGAAGTAGCAGCATGAAGAGATTTGTTCTGTTGGTTGAATGTAAGTTGGGCTTGCCCCATCTTGGAGAAAGAGTCGGAAAAGGCTTTGGTGAAATTTTTTTGAAGACTTGTAACCTTATTAGACAGATGATTGACATCACGGTAGATATCCCTAAATTTAGAGTCAGTGTGGCACCGAAGATTACAAATTTCATGACTAGCGTCTCTTTCTTCATGTTTGAGTTTGGAGACTTCACCAGCCAGATCGGAAATAACAGCTGACAACTGAGCTAGCTGAGCAGCAACATTGGAAGGTGCTTCTTCATTACTTTGTTCAGGAAAATCAAAGAAGTCCTCATGGGGATCACTTGCCAAGGTTTGGCCAAATGGCGAGGGATCAGCTTGGGCAGCAGAAGTGATGACACTTGAGGGATCAGCAGATACAACAACACTAGTCAGATCAGCAGATAGAGCAATGGCAAGAGATGCTTCGGCAGTCAAGACAGCAGGGTGAGCATCCACATCAATTATTTCAATTGATGTATCAGTTTCAACAGAAACACTAACAGTGTGAGCAGTGGGTGAGGTATTGGCAGCTGATACTTCATCAGAATCAACATCCGATTGATCAATAGTAGCAGGAGCTGGCTCACTCGGACAATATGATACTATTGCCCCAGCAGGTATCTCTAAGGTATAGGGCAGTGGGGTTGAGATATGTGGAATTATTGAAAGGTTTGAAAAGTAAAATGGAACCGTGGTTAATGGTTCGATCATGGGGATAATGAATGTGGAGTCAATATTTATTGTGGCTTGCTCGGGTGGATAGGACGTGGTTATTATGGCTAGAGAGGTTGGGGATGGGGGTGAGGACTCAGTGGTTAAATCATCCTCTGAAGAGAGGTTGACTTGGTGAACTACTGATTCAATTACTGTATTTAAAGTGATGGGATCAACCTCCATCAACGCGGGATGTGGATCAGATACAGTAATGTATTCAGTGGTGGCAGTTGGGTCAGGTAAAACGGCAGTAGGGGAGGACATTACCGTAGAGACTGCTGCCAGGGTTACAGCAACTATGCTCCGGTCAGTAGAGGCGGTTTGAGCTACTACCGGTTGGACAGAGCAAGAGTGTAGGCCCGTTATGACTCTGAGGTCATGCAATGCCTCCTCAGCCATTTTAAGCTTGGGTCCCAAGGCATTAAGCACAACCTTGTCATGGTTGGCTGTTCCAGAGTAAGACTTAAACTCCTTGAGACGGGACTTGACCAGAACTTGAAGTCCTCCAACATACTGCATCATCCAAAAAACATCCCTTAGCTTCAGACCCTTCTCCACGTCCTGGATCTGAAGGTATTCAAGAATGAGATTCTCATCACGCCTTGCTTGGTCGAGAATCGGGGAAAGTCATCAAATCGGATTTTCAGACGAGCTTTCACCCATCTGTCAAATATCTCCATTTGTGGTTGCATCTGGGCTTCTACTTCTGCAATGACCAGATCGATTTCAAACGCCACTGGTGTAAAGACAAGTTCCATTGCAGCTTTGCATTTTCCGATAGGAGTGACTTTAGGATGGCAGTAGACACATTCTATCTTCGGCGGTCTGATACTTAGGGTAAGTGAACCTGCCCCTCGGTGAGAGCTCAACGACAAGTCGGTGGGGTTGACCTCTGTAGATTGTGGTACTACATGAACAATGGCCAAAGGTGCAGCAACATCACCTGGTTCCACCGTTGGAACAGTTTCAGAGATGATATCCAGATTAGCATTGGTGACCTCTGCTGGAATGTCAATAGCAGTAGCAATATCAGCAGCAGGTGCTTTCTTTTTGGAGACAGCAGGGTGCCCTTTCCTAGTTCTTGGCTTCTTTGGTGGGGGAGGCAGTGATGACTCGACAGATTCTGAAATAACCGGTTCAGAATCACTCACCACTTGAGCTTTCCTCCTCTTGGTAGTACCAACTTTGAACGTACCATCGTCTCCATTGATTAGCGAGTTTGTAAATATTTTGCATTGATGAGCCGAGCGGGATGAAGAGTGTAAATAGCTCACACTGGAACATTCTTGCTTTCAAGGATTCGATTGAGTGAAAGAGAGAATCCAGAGTGACCCTTTGCCTAGTTAACTAAATTAAGCAAAACTTGAAATAGGACCATCGACCAGTTGATATCCATTCCCTTTACTATAGCACACATCACCTCAAACTTCTCTGGGGTGATGACACAAATGATCTAGCTTTGCATAGTAGCCCCTTGGTTATAATATCGGCAAGCTGTCAGAAATGGTTTTTCATCAAAATATTTTTGAACGAAGGACGTTTCAGATGAAGTTCGGATCTTGAGAGCACTGTACGCATTTCGTCTCGCACAGCGACTGATATGGTGGAAAGTCAGTGAGTCCGGTAGTAGGGTCAGTTGAGTTGAAAAATCCTCCTGAGTGATAGTGACAATCTGGCCGGAGATGGAGGATGCCACTGAGTTGTCGACCACCCTTGTAGTAGCATAAAACTCTTGGAGAGTTTCTCTATAGAGTGTAGGTGCAAGGCTCAGCATAACCAGTAGGCCGGAGTTATCCAGATTTTGGAAAATGCCATCCATCTCCTCATCGACAATGGTGTAGACCGAGTTAAAATCTACATGGACAGCATTTGTAATGAAACTAGGTTGACTGTTCACATTTCTGATGTGAGAAGTGTGGAGAAGCTGATAAACTGTGAAAGAAAATGCTTCGAAAAAAAATTGTTAGCACAGTAAATTTTGAAATGGTAAAAGTGAGAAGTAAAAATTGTAATGGCGGTTAAAGAGAGAGGGTAGATGTAACATCGTACTCTAGATGAGCGGGCACATAGACACGTGGCTTTCATCTAACCAATGAAAATTTGAAATAAAATAAAAACGGACACGATGTGAGCGAGACCGAAAGAATTCATCATTAATACAGAATTAAGTTGAATTCCGACGTTCCAATTGGTTGCTAAGTAATGGAGGTTATTATCAGCACAACATATATGATAATGTCCACTGGTTTGTAGAGCCTACTGGTAAATAGCATCTACTGCAGCAGGCAATCGTTTTACCAGCTGAGCATCAGTAGACCTTCGAAAAACACACAAGTTCCCCCTAACTTAAGATTCCCCTAAATTCATGCAATATCTAAAATGTAAATCCCCTGAATTCATCATACAAGAAAAATTAAATAGGTAAGATCATTTGGTTATATCAATTAAGCCAAGTATATTGCGAAAGTAGGAAACTTAGCGTCCGGTAAAGGTTTTTTGAAGATATCTGCTGCTTGTTGTTCGGTGGATATGTATTCCAGCCGAATCTCCTTTTTCATTACGTGATGTCGGATGAAGTGGTGACGAATGCCAATATGCTTGGTCCGAAAATGAAGAAATGGATTATACGTGATAGCTATGGAGATGTATTATCACAAAAACTTGGTGCCTCGGTAGACTCAATTCCATAATCTCTTAACTGCTGTTGAATTCATAGCAGTTGAGCACAGCAGCTTCCAGCAGCAATGTATTATGCCTCTGCAGTAGACGTTGCGATGGATGTCTGCTTCTTGAAACCCCATAAATCAATTTATCCCATATGAATTGACAATATCCACTAGTACTTTTCATATCAATCTTGCATCCTGCATAATCAGCATCAGGATTTCCAGCTAAATTGAACATTGAATCCTTTGGATACCATAGACCAACATTCTCAGTGCCTTTTAGATACTTGATTGTGAGTTGGTAGCTCAGTAGATTGAATTGATTCATCATTGACGTTTGTTCTATCTACTGCAGCAGGAGTGTGCATAGTAGTGTCCTCATCAGCAGGATTCTATGCTTGTGGACCAGCAGGTACCTCTGCTTGTGCTTCTGGGACTTCTGGTTCTAAGATGCTGTAGACCCTACTTCTGTAATCCAACTCATCACCAAAATTATCATCAATATGAGTGTTATCCAAACAATTACTCAAATTATTGATTTGTAGTTCTGATTCAGTACAATCAGTAGTTTCATCAAATTTTACATGATTATATTCTTCTACCGAAAGTATTCTATTGTTAAATAATCTGAACGTCTTACTAATAGCAAAGTAGCCAAGAAATATTCCGGCATCAGATTTAGCATCAAAAGCGGTGAGTTTTTCCATTGTTGTGAATAAAACATTTGCAACCGAACATATGGAAATATGAAATATTTGGCTTACTGCCATTCCAGATCTCATAAGATGTTTTATTTTCTCGCTTATTAATCATCGATATGTCCCGCGTATAACAAGCTGTATTAACTGCTTCTGCCCAAAATCTCTGCAAGATTTCTGATTCTGCAAGCATAGTTTGCGCAGCCTCTTTCAAAGTGTGGTTCCTACGCTCAGCAACTCCATTTTGCTGTGGGGTTCTAGCAGCAGAATATTCATATTTTATACCAAGGTCATCTAGATATAATTCAAGTGTTTGATTGGTAAACTCAGTACCTTTATCACTACGAATTCTATCTATCCCACACGATTTCTCATTTTGTAGTCTTTTCAGTAGTTTGATCAGCTTTGGAGTAGCCTGATCTTTGCCACATAGAAACAAGACCCACGTTAAACGAGAGTAATTGTCTATTAACACCAGGGTATACTTCATTCCCCCTAGACTTGTTACTGGTATAGGACCGAAGAGATCCACGTGCAGCAACTCTAGGCACCGAGAAGAAAATTTACTCCCTTTGTTCTTAAAGGTAGATCTGATTTGCTTACCAAGCTGGCATGCTGAACAGATCTTATCTTTTGAGAAATCTATATGGGGCAGTCCATCAACTAAATCAATCTTATGCGGACTGGCAATTATTTTAAAATTTAAGTGACTCAACCGCTTGTGCCAAAGCCAGTTTTTGGAACTACTCAAGGCAACAAAGCAAGTAGGTAGAGGCAGGCTGATCAAAGTTCCAGTCAATTTTATAAGTGTTGTCATGCCTTCTACCTACAAGCAGTGTACTATCATCGGCAGATCTAATTGTGCACGTGTGCTGGTTGAATTCTACTGAGTGACCATTGTCACAAAGTTGACTAATGCTGATAAAGTTATAGCATAAATTTTCAACTAACAGTATATCTATAATAACAATGTTACCGTGGATAATCTTACCTTTATCCACAGTTCTACCTTTAGCGTTGTCACCAAAATTATTCTTGGTCTGGTGGTGTCTACCAATTCGGAAAACAGACAAGCAATTCTTATCATGTGTCTAGAACATCCACCGTTCAGAAACCACTCTGAGCTCCGAACTTGCTGGATTCTAGATCTTTGCAATTAACGCGGTGAATTTATTGGTACCCGATCTTACTTGGGTCCAGATAGGATTAGTCCTTTCGGGACCCACACTTGGATAACCCTGAATCATTTGGGTCTTTGTGTATCCTGAAATGTGTGTGCAGTAAATGATGATGGTGTTCTAGGGTGTTCCGTGTGATAGGGAGTAAATGCATGTTGTTTTGGTTTTTGGTTCCTGTTGGGAAGTATATATCTCTTCTGGACAGGCACACAACTATAATACCAGTTGGGTTTCACCTCTCGAGTTGCTTGACCAGTAGGTTTATGTCACCTTTTGCATAGGTCTAGCTTTTTCTATTGACTCAACGTAACCAATACCTTTGTGTGATGCCCGCTCCTTAATAAGTGTTGGCTTAACAGGTTCCTTAACCAATTCACTTGGTTCATATACTATGCTGGATCTAACAAAGTTCATTGTTTGAACCTTGTTCTTCTCCAGACACAGCTGAGTTTTAATACCATGTGAGTTACTGTCATTGTTGATATAGCCTATACCGGAAAGATCACCAGCAAGCCTTATCGACTCAAACACTTCATCTTTTCTAGCAGTTGAGGTGTTTCATGTGCGAACCAACTTGATGAGTTTCTGGTGTGCACACTTAGCTTCGTCCTTTCTTTCTCGAGCTGACTTACTTTCTCCCTTAAGCATTCCAGCTCCCTTGATTGTTCACAATCAAGTTTATTGTCCTAATGTTCGATTGGGTTTGATTGTTCAGTCTTATACTTCTCGAAGGACTCATACAACAGTTGATACTCATTGATCATATCATGCAATGCGTTAGTGAGTTCATTATGTGAAAATTCAGAAAGATTAGAATCAGTTACCTCATTGTCATCATTGGCCATGAGACAGTGGACTCCTTCATCTTCACTCTCACTGGACGAGCTTGAAGATTCATCTGATTCTGATTCTGAATCAGCCCATTTGCTCTTGTTTTCCTCCGCAACAGGTGTTTTTTGTCTCTTATGGATGATCTACTCTTTTCATTGGACTTCTTGTAGTCTTTGGATCCTCTCTTTTGATCATCCTTCTTTGGCTTTCGACAGTGAGCAATAAAGTGTCCTGGTTTGACGCAGTTGAAGCAGACACAATCATCCTCTTCTGACCTTTTTTTTTTGAATTTTGCTTCCTTGGATAGGACTGGTAAGTCTTCTGATTTTTCTTCATGAATTTTCCAAATTTCATGACAAAAAGCGCCATTGCATCATTGCATATTTGTTCGGGAGTCATCTCTGTTGTGGTGGACAGGGATTCTGATGCAGTAAGGGCTTTAGTTGGTTGACTGGTGCTCGGTTCATCTTCGACCTGAATGCCTAGCTCAAACTCATATGCATTTAAGTCAGCAAATAGATCATGGAGATCCATCTTGTTTAAACATTTGGATTCTCTCATGGCAATGATTTTCACATCACATTCTCTTGGAAGACCCCCTCATGCCATTTATGGTGACTTTTCTGTTTGATAGGTCCTTGCCCAGGCTATTGAGTGCATTGATGATTCCAGCTATATTCACTGAGATTTTCTCCGGACATCATTTTGATATTCTCAAATTTCTGTAGAGCGACAGTGAACTTATTTCTTTGGTTTGGTCATTTTCTTCACATAGCTGGGCAATCTTTTCCCAGATATCTTTAGCGGTGGGACACATTTTGCTTTTATTAAACATATTCTTGTCCAATGTTTTGAACAAGATGTCCTTAGCTACATTGTCCAGATTTGCCTTTTTCTTTTCCTCATTGGTCCAGGATTCTCTGTCCTTTTCAACCATCTGAGGTTCACCATTGGTAATGGCAGTTGCTGTGTTGACCTTCATGATCTTCATTGGTCCGTCAGTGATGACAAACCAAATATCATCATCTTGAGTACACAGATGTGCTTGCATCCTTATTCTCCAGTCAGCATATTCATCTTTCTTGATCATTGGAATCTTGCTGAATGAGGTCATCAGTTCTTAGTATTTCTCAGAATTGAGAAGACCTTGCTCTGATGTCACTTATTAGGATCGGAGTGGTGTTTATAAGGGAGGGGTTGAAAAAAACACTTAACTCAAATTTTATTCTTCTTGATACAATAGATTGTTAAGTACTGCAGTAGCTTATCAATTGTTTGCAAGTTGGCAGACACTGATAATAGTGCGCAAGACGTCTGCTGGACTTGTGAGTTAAAGTCACTGAATGGTAAAATGGAGCAAGTAAGTGACACATAATATGTTTCTGGAAGTTGGAAGCACAACGCTTCTACGTCTCCCCTTCTTCCTTTGCAGGAAGGTTACACTAGAAGACTTTGGTTTACACCTTACAGTATACAAACTTCTTAGGCACTCACACAGCTTGGCCTAAACTCCTAGCAATACAACTCTCTAAGTTTATTACAATGTGTCTTTCAACACTCACTCAAAATATAAATTTGTTATGCTTTGAATGTTCTTCGAGCAGCAGACTCAATAGGCTTTGATCTTAAATATCACAATAAGGCTTCTTTGCTGCTCTTGCAAAAACTTCAGAATATCATAATGGAGCGTTTAAGGTTTTGCTTGAATGAATGAAGTTGATTTGTGTTGTTTTAGTTTTCTCGGATTAATCAGCAACTTCTTCATTCTTCACTTCGACGTATTTATAGACCACTAACGGCAACTTTTCTTCAATTGGAAAGTCTTGCTTGAAATCAGCTTCCTGATTTCATTCCAAATTATGTTTGTCTTCTTTCCAATTTTGTTAATCAACGGCTCTTTCATTCTGACGCTAATGGTGGCGCTGATATCGTAGTGGTGTGGCGCTCTGTTGTACTTTGTCTTGTTGCTTTATACGTCTGCTGACTTCTCCTTTGCTGTATATATGCTGGTTGCACGGTCAGCTGATGTTCATTTCATCATCTGGTTGCACGTCAGCTGATGTTCATTTCATCATCTGGTTGGACGATCAGCAGATGTTCATTTCATTATCTGCTGGATAGTTATTAGTTACTTAGTCTGATGGATTGAAGTCAACTACTAACTCCTTAGACGTTTGCTAGTAGTCTTGTTTCAGTGGACGTTCATTCTTCTGTATCCGGTAGATGGTTACTCTTGGTCTTTGGATTCGGTAGATCTCTTTTTATCCTTTCACCTGATAGATAGCTCTACACCCGGTAGATGGTTTTTCACCTGGTGGACCTTTGTAGAGTTAGTCATTCTTTTCTCTGTCAGTAGACTTCAATGCAATGGATATTTCAAGCAATAGATATTTGTGATCACCAATACTTAGAAATGTTTTCCCAACAATTTCCCCATTTTGGTGATGACAAAACTTAGCAGTAGAGACTTTTGCTTGATCATTGAACAACAGATACCTGTTAAGACTTAGAAGCAGAGCAGTGGAGAGTAGCAAATCTTGTTAGATAAATAAGCAGATTACGAGTAGTAATCAAGCTGAACATTAACCAAAAAGAATATCATTTTTATTTAAAATGAATTCTGTTTACATCTTACAATTCTTACAATAGTCCTATGTCTACAATCTATTCAAATGGGTAAAGACAACTTGAGATACATCGCCAGTATGGAATGATCTGAGCTGGCAAGTTTCAGAGTTGTTGACAAAGGGACGGGGGAGAAAAAGTACATATAGAGAAATTAGAACAAAAGAAAACTTAGAAAATAAATGTTATCTTCAAAGTAGTCTTATGTTCATCACCATTCTCTGTCTTCCCCCTTTTTTTCATCAGCACCCAAGCATCTGTTTTCCAAATTCCAGGCATGTAGTTTGTTTATCTCTCAAGTCGACTATGTTACCATTGCATTCTTCTTTTGCTAGGTACTCAGTTGGAGCGATGAACCCCGACAGCAGTGGAGCTTTCAAAAGCCAATCTTCCTCAACCCTCATGCAAGCGTCTTGATCAGGGGAGTTTACTGTTTCCATTTGATTCTTTTAAACATTGAGGACAATGTTTGATTTAAGTTTGGGGGAGTGGCTTGCATGTTGTGTGCTGAAATTGACACTTGAATCGTCTGATTTTAATGAGCTAATTTTTTTTATGAGTTCAAGCTTGAGAAAGAATAAATTATAGTAGTGAATTTATTCCATGATAAAATTAATCTCATCATGTATATGGACTTGAATTTTGATGATTGTGAGACTTGTACATGAATATCCTTTGTTGAGTTAGCATGTCAAGAATGAGGAATATATTGAGCACATTGAGACATGATCTTGTGGATTACATGTTGGATAGTGAATAATTTTGTGAACTATGATTTGTCTTGAGCATCTTAGAGTATTCTATAACCTATTTGATGGCATTTTGAGGCGAATTTTATAATTATGAACTTGACTTGGACATAATTTAGGTGATCTTTGGAAAGTTTGTGTCTTTCAAGCTTACCTTGTTTACATTAAATCACTAGTGTCCACTTTTGAACCTAATTGAAAAAGAATGGTGTATGTTTAACATACATATAAACCCCATTCGACATTCATTGGTAAACTCGTTATACCCACCTTTATGAGCCTAAATTGAAAAGTATCCTTACGGTAAGGGAGTATAATGAATATCATTCGATGCACGTGAATTGTTATATCATGATGAGCTTATTGAAAAAGATTGATGAGTGAGAAAAAGAGCAAAAGAAAAGTTGTAAAGAAAGAGCCTTGAGAAAAAGTAAATGAATAAAGTAGGCTAGAAAGAAAAAAAAGAAGATCAATATGTGCTAAAAAAAATGAGCTTAATAAGTTATACTCTCTTCTTTGAGCTTATCCTACCTTTCTTTGAAAACCGACACCAATGACCTAACATTAGAAGCTTAAAAAGTCATTTTGATCCAAGTTTTGGGAGTAATTGCATTAGTGGATAAGTGTTTGAAAAGTAGGCTTTTTGAGTGCTTGATAGTAATCTTGACTTTGACTTTACTAGCATAATTTGATCTTGAAGATATGCATGAAACTTGAGATTGACTATAGCACACACACACGTTCCGAGTTTGCGATGTGTTGCTTGATTTAGGAGAAAACGTGTCTCGTTCAACTTTTGTATCTGTGTATGAGATTTTTGAGAATAATGCAAGTCATGAAATAATTGTTTCAAGTATCGAGAATGAACTCTACCTTGTGATTTTAATGCTTAATCGATGACGATCTAGTGATAAGTTTGGGATAGTTGATAAGTGTCGTTTTTACACTTATTTAGATGTGATTTTCTAATGGTTTTAGTATTGATTCCTGGATGATTTTACGTTTTTTGGTATAGATTTGTATGTTTCAGAAATTAATGTTAAAATGCATAAGAGTACAGGAAATGAGCTAAAAACGATGGGAAATGACTCAAATGAGCTTATAAGATGAAGCAATGACTCTTTTAAAAGTTAAACAAAGATTCCTTTAAGAGTTGTAAAAGGAGACCTTTGACAACTCCAACATTGACTCTTTTAAGAGTTATACAAGGACACTTCATTTTCCTTCCCATCATCTATAAATACAATACCTTGGGCCAATATTTCAATGAACCACCATAATTCACCAACTTGGAACAAGCCAACAAGATAATCGAGGAGCACGATCGAGAAAGAAGTAAGGAATGATCGAGAATCAATGAACGGTGTCGACTTGGGAGTTTTCTTTTACTTTTCTATTTTAGTTTTGAATGAACGTTGGATTTATTGTGTTTTTTATGATTGAGAGATATCATAAACATAGTTTTTCCTATTGATATTGTGATTGAATTCATACATCTTCTATGTGCATGTTTTATTGTTCTTCATGCTTTTGAAGGATTGATCCCCTTTGAATGATAATTTGTTATAATTGAGATCGAAAGATAAAATATAATAGGACATAATAATTCATGTCGTGTGTTAAAGATTAGATCGAAAGATAAAATCGCACACGAGTGATAGCTTTAGGTTATTTAAGGTTAGTGGTTTTCATAAAGGTTCATTCAATATCGAATTATTAATTTAGTGAACGAGAGTTACTTGTTGCAATTTGATGTTAGATTTAATATAGCTCGGGAGAGTATATTGAATAAATTCAGAAAACCCGTCACCTTAGAGATGTATGGAGAAAAGAAATGTAAGAGATGGGTTAGGTAAATCATTGTCTTGATAATTCTTTCTTGTGGACTTTTCTCGTGATCATCGATTGTTTTGGTTGGATTAGAGTAGTTTAATTTTGTTATTAGTTTAATTATTAATTAATTATCACATGTTAAATATAGTTTAAAGAAAACTTATTTGGTACTTGCTTGTTAGTCCAAGGTTCGACACTTGTACTTACGAACACTATATTAAAACTTGACACCGTACGCTTGCGGTCGATTTGTGTTGTTTGTTTATATCATGCACCGCTTAATATTTATTTGCTAATATTCATTTTAGGCTCATAATAGTGTAGGTATAATGAGTTTATCAATAAATATTGAATGAGATCTAATTATATGCAATTCATATACCATTCATTTTCAATAAAAACTCAAAATGGGTCACTTGGGATTGATATAGACTAGGTAAGCTTGAAAGGCTCAAACATTTCAACGATCACCTAAATTATTCTCAAGTCAAGTTTGTAACTAGAAAATTTCGCCTCAAAGTATCATCATCAAATAGGTTCTAGGGTACTAATAAGTGTGATTTTTACACTTAATTTGATATAAGATTAGGGGCGTTTTTGTAGTGATTTTTGGAAAATATTACTCTTTTTGGTTTATATTTGTATATTTCAGGAATCTAGAGCCAAATGCATAAAAGTGGAGGAAATGGGCTTAAAATGATGAAAAAGGACCAAACTGAGCAAACCTGGAAAAGGAGGGGCAAAATCGTAATTTGCAGAAAATAGAGGAGGCGATTGATCGCCTCAAATGAGGCAATCGATCACCTCCAGGCAGTAGCCAGAGGCGACCCATCGCCTCGTTTGAGGCAATCGATCACCTCCAGGCAGTAGCCAGAGGCGACCCAATTAATTAGTTAATTAAATATAACCAATTTTCGTAGGCTAAATTTTGACTAATTAACTCAATACTTAACCCAAACAAACAGTAGAGAAGGAGAATAATAATCAAAAGAAACAATTATCAAGACTTTCGGTTCACCTATGTAATCCCCCACAATTCACCTATTAGTTAAGAATCGAATTCAAACAATCTAAGGTGGCGAGTTTTCCAAATGTATCTAATATACTCTCTCGAGTTATATTAAACCTAATATCAAATTGTAGTAAGTCACTCTCGTGTACTTATTTAACAACACAATATTGTATTAAGATCCCTGAAAACTTCTAGCTTTCGATTACTAGATATCTGTAGCTATCACACGTGTATTTGACTTCATCTCTTGATATCAGTCTGAAATCCACGGCGTAAATCACTATATCGAATCACAATTTTATCTCTCGATCTCGATTGTAATTTAAATATCATTAAAGGATGTCCAAACCCTTAAAAGCATGAAGAACAATGATCTATGCACTTAGATAATAAGAATCAATCAAAAACATTCAATTAAAATCATGGGTTCATACAAATGATTCCCTAAGTCTTGATAACAAACCTAGCCAACAATCCCCATCAAATAACAATGTATAAACATGTTTTGCAACATTCTAAACATTAAAATCTAATGAAAATATAGAACTAGAGTTAGAAATACGGAAATAACGAGAGGCGTTGACTCATTGCGTTGCTCCGTCGTCCCGTCTCTTCCGATGCGTCTCTTCTTCAATGGTTATGGTGTATGGATGGTTGGGGATGATTGAGAGTGATGGTGGCTGAGTATGTAGGGTTAATTATGAGCCAAAAAGTCCCAAAAACGTCAGTGTTAATCCATATTTATGGTAGGAGGAGTTTCACCAAGTTTAGACACCAAATAACCAAGATGGAAACAAAATCCCGAATTTTCGAGTCGAGGCGATCGATTGCCTCAAATGAGGCGATGGGTCGCCTCTGGCTACTGCCTGGAGGCGATCGATTTCCTCATTTGAGGCGATCGGTCGCCTCCTCTATTTTCTGCAAATTACGATTTTGCCCCTCCTTTTCAGGTTTGCTCAGTTTGGTCCTTTTTCATCATTTTAAGCCCATTTCCTCCACTTTTATGCATTTGGTCCAGGATTCCTGAAATATACAAATATAAATCAAAAAGAGTAATATTTTCCAAGAATCACTACAAAAACGCCCCTAATCTTATATCAAATTAAGTGTAAAAATCACACTTATCAACTCCCCCAAACTTAAACTTGATCGTCTCGAACAATAAATAAGATCAAATAGTTAAGTTCAACATTGAAGATTCAAATAAACCAATTCATAGTCAATCATATAGCTCAGATATCTCACTTACTGACAAACAAAAATAAATCAGAATGTTTAACAAGTTGTGTTTTCTCCTAGATCAAACAACATGTCTCCGAATCAGAACGTGCGTGTGTGCTATTGTCACCTTCAAGTTCCATGCAAATTTCATAGATCAAATCATGCTAGTCAATGAAAAGTAAGATTATCCTTGAGCACCCTATAGTCCTATTTTTAAACACTTCTCCACTAATGTAGCCACTCCCTAGACTTGGATCAATAGGTCTTTTTAAGCTTATAGCGTTAGCCCTAGGTGTTTGGCTTCAAAGAAAGGATAGGATAGCACAAAGAAGAAAGTATAAGCATGTAATGTTCATATTGCTAGCACAACTTGAGCTTCTCTTCTTTTTCTCTTTTAGCCTTGGCCACTTTGGGTCTTAGTTAGATAAATAAAAAATTTTTTTCTCAAGGCTTTTTCTATTCTTTTCTTTTCTCATTCATCATCTTTTTTACAATAAGCTCATCAAAATATAGCAATTCATGTGCATCTAATGAGAATCATTATACTCCCTTACGTGAAGATAAAAAATTCAATTTAGGCTTAATTAGGTGGGTATAATGAGTTTGCCAAAGAATGTTGAATGGGGGCTAATAGTATGTTAAACATACTCCATTCTTTTTCAGTTAGGCTCAAATTAGGATACTAGAGATTGATGTAAACATGGTAAGTTTGAAAGGCTCAAACGGTCCAAAGATCGCCTAAATCATTTCCAAGTCAAGTTCATAACTATAAATTTTGCCTCAAAGTGTCATCATCAAATAGTTTCTAAGGTACTCTAAGATGCTCAAAAACAATTCATCAAGTTCACAAAAATTTTCACTACTACAAATGCAATTCACAAGATTATGACTCAAATGTGCTCAAAATATTCCTCATCTTTGACACGCTACTCAAAACAAGATATTCACAAACAAGTCTTACAATCATCAAAACTCAAGTTGACATGCATAGTGAGACTAATATCATCATGGAATAGAGACCACTACTATGATTTATTCTTATCTTACTAATTGAACTCATTTTCAAGAATTTTTTTTGTTGGTGCTCAAGAAACGATCAATTTCCAAATAAGAAGCATGACACATTAATGCACTCCCCCAAACTTAATTCATGCATTGTCCTCAATGTAATAAGCGTGGAAAGTAAGACAAAGCAGTTACCGTTGACAACGATCGTCAGTGATCGTTGTCCAATTCCTCGTCAGCTTGTGGGGCTTATTGTTGGACAGATCACAGCACGCATGGAGTTTCGCCAAAATCAAAAACAAAAACAAAACAAACCAAAATAAACTAAAAACAAAGCAAAGGGATAGGAAAGAGTTCTTGATTTATAGTCCCAAGCTGGACTTATTACCACATTTTCTTAAAGGTTGGGATGGTGTGTGGAGCATGAATCTCCGTAATCAACTGGGTAATGCCTCAACCTCTCATCATTAACGACATAAGTGCCTAGAATATGATCACTTACCTTAATGGCTCCATGCGGGTATATCTTGGTAACAGTGAATGGTCCAACCCATGAAGCCTTTCGCTTGCTTTGGAAAATGCGAGGTGGTGGCGCTTTATGCAATTGGACTGTCTCTCCCTTCATAAACATCCTTTTATCTTTTTGCTTCTTCGCCTTCCTTGGCTTCAACATGTCATGGCTCTTGCCTTCTTCAGGCTCTAGTTCGGTCTTCACCTTCACCTTATCAATATCTTGCACCACATCATCAGGCAAAATATTAATTTTATCAATAATAAAACATGTGTGTGTGTTGTGTGCATGTGGTGAAGTTTAAAACATAGTAAAGGTAACATGATCCTCTCCTACACGGAGGATCAACTTCCCTTCTTCAACGTCGATAATAGCTCTTCCAGTAGCTAGGAATGGGCGCCCTAGGATCAATGGCATACTCGCGTCCTCCTCCATATCCAACACTAGAAAATCCACCGGGAAAGTGAATTGATCTATCTTGACTGGCACATCCTCCACGATTCCTAGTGGGTAAGTGATAGACTTGTCCGCCATTTGCAACACCACCCTTGTGGTCTTCGGCTCTCCCAATCCAAGTCGCCTAAAAACAGACAAAGGCATTAAGTTCACACACCCAAATCACATAATGATTTAATAGAAGAAATAGGCCCAGTAGTGCAAGGAATAGAGAAACTCTCTGGATCTTTTAACTTGGTGGCCGATTTCTTTTGCACAATAGCACTACATTCCTCAGTCAAAAAGACAGTCTCGTGCTCTCCCAATTACTGCTTCTTAGACAACATCTTCTTTAAGAATTTAGCATAATTTGGCATTTCTCGTAAGGCATCAATAAAGGGTATATCTATATGCAAATTCTTAAGCATGTCTAAAAATTTGGCAAAGTTTGAATCAACCTTTGCCCTATTAACTGCTGTAGGGAATGGGAGAGGAATGTGTACCTTTTCTTGTGGTGTGATAGGTGTAGTGTCTCTAGTGGACTTACCCTTGTTGCGTGGCTGCTCCTTCTCCTTCTCCTCTTGCTTAATAGCAATCTTTTCAGTCTCCTTCTCATCACCAAGTTCTTTTCCACTCCTTAGGGTCACGGCATTGGCTTGCTCCCTTGGATTCTTCTCTGTGTCACTCGGTAGAGTTCCTTGTGCTCTCCCAGCCAAGATAGTTGCCAATTGCCCTACTTGGATATCCAAGTTTTTGATAGATGAATCTTGCTTATTCATCCTTGTTTCCGTTGAGTATATGAACTTGGTCAATAGTTCCTCCATGCTCGGCAATGGTGGATAACCCGGTGGTGGTTGTGGTTGATACCTCAACCCCGTATTGTATGTATTTGGGTAGGGGCTGTTTTGTGGCCGGTTTCCTACATAATGCACAGCTTCATTAGTCTGAACGAATGGGTTACCTATTTGGCATTCAACGCTCAGATGATTTCCTCCACATAGGTCACAAGTAATCCCTTGAGTTTTCATCCCTGTCATGCTCATGCTATCTAGTCTCTTGTTCAATGCCTCAATTTGAGTGGCCAACGCAGTAACTTCGCTCACTTGATGAACTCCAGCTTGCTTCTTTGGCATGTTCCTCTCGGACTGCCATTGACAGCTATTAGCAGCCATCTCCTCCAACAATGTATAGGCCTCCTCCGGCGTCTTTCTCATCACAGTACCTCCTGATGCTGCATCAATCATAGAACGGTTATCAGAAAATAAACCGTTATAGAAAGTTTGTACCTGCAGCCAGATGGGAAGGCCATGGTGTGGCATCTCCTCAGTAAGTCCTTGAAGCGCTCCCATGCTTCATAAAGTGTTTCAGGATCATGTTGCGCAAATGTAGTGATATCATTTCGCATCTTAGCAGTCTTTGATGGTGGGAAGTATTTGGACAAGAAAGCTTGCACCATCCCATCCGAAGTGGTAATTGATCCTATAGGCAAAGAATGCAACCAAGATTTAGCTTTATTATTTAAAGAGAAAGGGAACAGTCGTAACCTGATGGCGTCGTCAGTGACGCCATTATGCTTGAAGGTGTCGCAAATTTCCAAGAAATTCGCTATATGAGTGTTGGGATCATCAGTGGTCGCTCCCCCAAACTGCACCGAGTGCTGGATCATTTGTATGATAGCAGGCTTGATCTCAAAATTGTTGGCCTGGTTGGTGGGTCTCGTGATACTCGACATCGATCCATGGAATGAAGGGTGGGCGTAATTAATGAGTTGCCTTGCCACTGGTGCAACTGGAACTTCCTCGTTATTGGCCATTAGTATTCTTGCTTGCCTTAGCCTCCTTTGACAAGTGCGTTCGATCTCGGGATCAAAAGGCTCAAGTGTATGGTTGCTACTCCTTAGCATGTACCAAGAGATAGTACCCTGTAACAATCAACCAAAACGAAAAGAAACAGTAGAAGAGAAAAAAAAATCGAAAAAAAAAAAAAAACAAATGACTAAACTACAGTCAACTAATCTCGTTTGATATTATTAAAACTAGTCCCCGGCAACGGCGCCAAAAACTTGATCTCTATTATTTTAAACAGTATTTTGCAGTGTAGCGATTGTGTACCGCAAGTGCACGGTGTCAAGTTTTAGTATAATGATATGAAAAGTACGGATTGTCGAACCCACGAGGACTAGGAAATAATTACCAAACTCCACTAGTTTAACTATATTTAGTCTACGATAACTGGTTGTGATTAATTAACTAAATTGACTAATGAACTCAAGATCAACCCAAAAACACAAGAACAAATAAGAATAAAATCAAAAGAAAAAATTATCAAGACTTTCGGTTCACCTATGTAATCCCCCACAATTCACCTATTATTTAAGAATCGAATTCAAACAATCTAAGGTGACGAGTTTTCCAAATTTATCTAATATACTCTCTCGAGTTATATTAAACCTAATATCAAATTGCAGTAAGTCACTCCCGTGTACTTATTTAACAACACAATATTTTATTAAGATCCGTGAAAACTTCTAGCTTTCGATTACTAGATATCTATAGCTATCACACGTGTATTTGACTTATCTCTCGATATCAGTCTGAAATCCACGGCATAAATCACTATATCGAATCACAATTTTATCTCTCGATCTCAATTGTAATTTACTATCATTCAAGGATGGCCAAACCCTTAAAAGCATGAAGAACAATGATCTATACACTTAGATAATAAGAATCAATCAAAAACATTCAATTAAAATCATGGGTTCATACAAAGGATCCCCTCAGTCTTGATAACAAACCTAGCCAACAATCTCCATCAAATAACAATGCATAAACATGTTTTGCAACATTCTAAACATTAAAATCTAATGAAAATATAGAACTAAAGTTAGAAATACGGAAATAACGAGAGGCGTTGACTCCTTACGTTGCTCCGTCGTCCCGTCTCTTCCGATGCGTCTCTTCTTCAATGGTTATGGTGTATGGATGGTTGGATAGGATGATGAGTGATGGAGGCTGTGTATTGTAGGTCAAAAGTGAGCCAAAAAGTCCCAAAAACGTCCATGATAATCCATATTTATGGTAGGAGGAGTTTCACCAAGTTTGGACACCAAATAACCAAGATGGAAACAAAATCCCGAATTTTTCGAGTCTAGGCGATCGATTGCCTCAAATGAGGCAATGGGTCGCCTCTTGCTACTGCCTGGAGGTGATCGATTGCCTCATTTGAGGCGATCGGTCGCCTCCTCTATTTTCAGCAAATTATGATTTTGCCCCTCCTTTTCCAGGTTTGGTCATTTTTCATCATTTTAAGCCTATTTCCTCAACTTTTATGCATTTAGCCCTGGATTCCTGAAATATACAAATATAAACCAAGAAAAGTAATATTTTCCAAGAATCACTACAAAAACGCCCCTAATCTTATATCAAATTAAGTGTAAAAATCACACTTATCGGGTACTCGACGATGCTCAAGACAAATCATCAAGTTCACAACGATTATCACTATTTAACATGCAATTAACAAAATCATGACTCAATGTGCTCAAAGTATTCCTCATCTTTAACGTATTAACTCAAACAGGGTATTCACATACAAGTTCAACCATGTGATGACCAGGGACTATAGATGGTAATCCCGGAGTGTTAATAACTCGTAAAGTTGTTTTACGTGGCGATTTGGAGTTTAATCGCGGTGTTGTGCCTTCTGGGCTCGTTTATTTGGGTAGTTGAGATTGTTGGATCCCGAGGTTGAGATTGTATTCTCATTACGGTGTAAAACCTAAGAGTTGGGTTGTTGAAGTGTCTCGGAATCTCGGGTGCTTTGTGTGGGCACCGGTAGGGGGTTTTGGAGTTAGAGAGAGAGTTTTTTAAAACAGATGATTTTTAATGAATCATGATGTATTTGTGGGGCTATTAGTATTTCGGGGTATTTTTGCTATAAATACCAGTTGAACCCGAGATTTTAATTATCGGAACCATTTTCCTCACCTTGCTTCTCTCTCCCCGCGCGCTGATTTTCCCGATCCCCTTTGACCCACGCAGCTTCAGGCCGTGCGCCCGCCGCCGTCCGGCCGCCGTTCGGCGCGTCCAACCCACCGGTGGCTTCGTCTCTTCCAGGCGCACCTCTCCATACCATCAATTTGAAGTTTGGTCGCGATTTGAGTTCGGATTTCTGCAGAAAGCGCTAGGGTTCGAACTGGAATTCTGTCCGATTTGGGGCTCGATTTTTGGTACGTTTTTGGGGCTTTTCTTCCGGTGTTTTTGGGGCGTTTTTGTGCTGTTGTTGGGTCGATAATTTCAGACTTTAAAGTTCAAAATTTTTGTTGCTTAATGGTTCGAATTTCAGTGCTGGTTGCGTGATGTTTGGGTTCGAAAATTGGGGTTTTGGCATGTGGGGCGATTATTCATGTTGTTGATTGATTAATTCATGTTTTAGATGAATTATGGTGATTATTTGAGTTCGAATTGTGTTGTGAGGGTTCGAAAATTTATGGGGAGTTCTTGAGCAGTTTTCGTAGATGTCTCATTCGATTTCCCTCCCTGCATGTGCTCTACCCCCGGGTCTTTTAAATGGTTAATTGTCGCGTGTTGACAATATTTTCGAGGGTTATGGGTGTGCTTGAGCATGGGTTGCATGTTCGTAAATAATTGTGAATTAATTTATCGTGTTAGCACATCGTTCCTCGGGGCATGGAACTCGAGCAAGGTTTGGCTCGGACTTCGGAGATTTAAGGTACGTGCGACGTACGAGCATTACTATATATTAGAGCATTTGTGAAATGCATAATGTATTTTGATTTCATTGAATAATTGTGCATGAGGTTATATGTATGTGTTGAGAAGCTATGAAGCGACCTAATCTTGATATCGCCGCCACGAGCGTGCGTGACACTAGAGTAGTATAACTCTCATAAGGTATATGGGGTACCGGATGTATATGACCATAGTAGGGCATTGAGATGCCTGAGAATGATCGTGGGATCATGTATTCATTAGAAGACATTTGAGATGTCTAAGTATAATGGAAAATTGGTAAAATATATGCTAGGCATTTGAGCTATCTGTGATTGATAGCGAGGTTGTGAAATCAGTATTAGATATTGAGATATCTATATTTGCATGTATAATGAATTTGGAATCACTATCTATTGATACTCGAGAATTAGGCATGCGATGAGTTAAATCAATGTGTTGATTTACTGATTTTTGAGATTTGATGAGTTTGATGATTGTGAGAACAAGGACAGTACACGGAATCCCGGATGAGGACGTTGCCATCCAGGGAGCATCATTTAAATTCATTAGTATTTACTTTTGTAGTAAATTATGAATTTCATTACTGTGATTATGGGATTTTGTGTATTGGTATGCTCACCCCGTTGGGGGCTGTCTCTGTTGGGGCAGGTGAACAGGTACATCGATGGCTTTGGAGTTGAGCTCGAGCTGTTGATTGGATGTACTCCCAGGATCGTGGTACCAGGGCTTGATGGAGCACGGTATCGTATAGAGTACTTATATACACCTGAGGATTATATACATATTCATGATGCTCGCATGTGAGCACGATTATACTTGTATATGGATTGTATATAAAGGCATGAGCCTTTCTCTCTTTCATTTTATGTTGCATGCAATTAGAGGTAGAATTGCAAAATGATATGAGAGTCATTGGTGTATTATGTGGGTGTTGAAACCCACTTTTGTCGTCATATGTGTGGTGTCTTCCCTGGCTGGGAATTTACTTGGTATTGCTGTATTCTGATGAGTATTATGTTTTCCCTGGCCGGGAATTATGTTATGCGTTGTGCTTCTATTTCGGGATAGCTCTATTTATGGGGAGACTCTGCCCAAATTTTTATAAAAGTCCACAATGTAAAAAGTGGCAAAAAGGGGATGGTAATGGGCGAACTCTATGAGTCTATTTGTTAGTAGAGATGATCTTATAGCGTTGAAATTTTAAAGGAATTTTGTAAGCATCATCTGAGTTTCCCGATTGACTTTTATTGAAAGCATGTGCCACACATAGTGGTTAATACACTAATCGAGGGTTAAGGGCTGGGGGTCCTTACAAACCATTTTCAAAATTCAAGTCGACATGCAAAGTGAGATTAATATCATCATGGAATAGTAACCACTACTATGATTCATTCTTTTTCTCAAATTATGAACTCATAAAAAAAACATTTGGCTCAAAATAATAGGACGAATCAAGTGTCAATTAAGCACACATCATGCAGATTAAGCAAGTAAAACATGCAAGCCACTCCCCAAAACTTAAATGACACATTGTCCTCAATGTTTAAAAGAAACAAAAGAGAAACAGTAAACTCCCCTGATCAAGGTGCTTGAATGAGGACTGAGGAAGATTGGCTCTTTAAAGCTCCGTTGCTCTAGAGGTTTATCACTCCAACTGAGTACCTAGCAAGAGAAGAATGTAAATAATAAAATAGTCAACTCGAGAGATGATAAGAACTAAAAACAAATACTGAAAATAAAAACAAACTAAAACGTAAAGGATGTTGCTTGGGTTGCATCCCAAGAAGCGTTGACTTCTAGTCGTCAGCTTGACCATCAGAAGCAACCATCAATTAGTGGCTGCCGCCCATAGTAAGTATCATATGATACCACAAATGGGTCTTGATTCAGTATGCACTCAAGCTTGGCAAGGTATGAACAGTGTAAGCTCGTCGCTCTAACAACACTCGGCTTGCAATGGTAGGCATGTGAGAAGGATGCTTGGCTTGGCTTAATCTCATGTAGGGGATAGTATGGTGAAGTTGGCATCGATGGGAAATACAGATCCACATATGGCATAGAACATGTCTCCATCGATGGGCTCAAGTCAGAATCTTTGAAAGTCTCTTCCTTCTCCAACATCACACTCGACTAATCTTCATATGAGAACTCCTCAGATAACGTCTCTGAAGTAGGCTAAATCTCTTGAAGAGGCTCAAGTTCCCACAACTCTTCCTCATTAATATGATAACTCCCCCAAACTTGGTTGGTGGAGTAGTCAGCATCATGTGACCAGGCCTGATTCGTCGCCTCTTGATTTGTAGATCTTGTCTCTCTCTTGGCAGCTCGTTGAAATTGTTTCTTTAAGGAATGCTAATTGTTGCTCCAGGTGACGCATAGAGTTGTTTTGGCTCTCCAAATTGCTCTCAGTTGATGCCATGAATCTTATTAAGGTATCCTCTTACTGAGTCATGACGTCTGCAGAACTATCTCTCCTCTCTTCGTGATATTCAAATGGTTGGGGTGTATCATGGGGTAGTGAGGCTCTGACGGGTATTGGTGGCTCCAACTTTGCAATGAAGGATCACAATGCTAATGTTGGTCGAAGTCTGTCATATCATTGAATAGATGAAACACACCGTCTTCATCTCTATCAAACAGGGGACTCCCAGTTGCCAAAGCTCTACTAAATTCCCATTCTTGTGTCTCTGCATCCAATCCATTATAGAAAAATTGCAGAAGAGTATAATTCGAAAGTTATGATACCGGAAAGTGGTTGCCAAATTGTTGAATCTCTCCAATGTTGCATAGAATGGCTCCGAAGGTTGATGGGCAAAGCTTGTGAAGACTTGTTGATGGGACATCACAAGTACCTTGCAAGAAGAACAAAAACAAAACAATATAAATAATATTTTTTCAAAATAGAATAAAACAATGGTTAAATTAAAGTCAAAAACCTCGTATGATATTACTAAAATTAGTCCCTGGCAACGGCGCCAAAAACTTGATCGTGATTTATTTAAATAGTAAATTTCAGCGTAGCGCGATTATACTGCCAGTGCACGGTTGTCAAGTTTTAGTATAGATGATTAAGATCAAGTTGTCGAACCCACATTGGCTAGAAAGTAAGTACCGAACTCAAGTAGTTTAACTATATTTAACCTACGATAATGAATGATTAATTAAACTAATTAACAAACATAAAATACTAATAACAATCCAACCAAGATAATCAAAGTTAACGAGAAAAATCCACTAGAGAAGATTATCGAGACTTTGGCTCACCAATACAATCCCTACAATCGATTGAATATCCAAATATTTCTAAGGTGACGAGTTTTCCTAATGTTTTGTTATACTATGGTCAAGCTATAACAAGTATAATATAACGTTGCAATAAGCTACTCCCGTATCCTTATTGAATAATCAATATCGCATCAAGATTTGTGAAACCTAGTAGCCTTCGATTTTGGTAAATCTATTGCTATCACACTTGTGCTAGATTTTACTTGGTATGTCTCAATCTAAAGCCAACGGTACAATTTATTATATCGTATTGAAATATCGTATGGTCAAGTCAATCGCAATATTAACAATCATTCAAGGGTGATCATTCCTTCAAAAGCATGAAGAACAATAAATTATACTTATAGAATAAAGGAATTCACAAATAAAAATCATCAACTCATAGGTTCAAAAGAAAGGATTGCCTAACCTCAATAAAAATAATTTTAGTTCAACATAATCAATCAAAACAAACAAAACTAATGATTAAAGACAAAGAAAAACTCCCGATGTCGACTTCGTTCGTAGATCCTCGCTCTTCTCTTGCTTCTCTCCCGATCGTGCTCCTCAATTCCTTGTTGGAGATGTTCCAAAGATCCTAGGATGAAAGGATGGATTGTGCTCCGTTCTCCTGCGATCGATAGCCAACTTTATTCAGCTTTTATGTTTCATTCGTCGCTCGACAATCGATCGCCGGCGAACGATCCCGTGATTAGTAACTTTGTTTTTTTACAAAACTCAAATTCTTGTCCTTCTTCGATATGTTCACTCGGTTTGGTCTTTTTCATTATTAATTAGCTCAAATCCTCCACTTTTATGCATTTATTTCTTTATTACTGGAACATACAAAAACAACATGAAAACACATATATCGTCCAAGAATCATAATCAAATGCATATAAATTCATAGCAAGTGTAACACTTATCAACTCCCCCAAACTTAAACTTGATCATTCTCGAGCAAGCAATAAGATCAAAATGTAGAGTTCAACATTGATAATTCAAAATGAATCAATTCATGGTTACTAAATAGCTCAGACATCTCACTCATAAACAGACAAGAATCAATCAACAAATTGACCAAGACATGTTTTCCCCCATATCAAGCAACATATCTCAAACTCGGAACGTGCGTGTGTGCTATTGTCAATCTCAAGTTTCATACACATCTCAAGATCAAATGATGTTAATCAACTCAAAGTCAAGATTATCGTTGAGCAACTCATAGGCCTATTTTAAAACACTTCTCCACAAATGTAGTCACTACCTAGACTTGGATCAAAAGGTCTTTATAAGCTTATAATGTTAGGCATTTGGTGTTGGTTACAAAGAAAATAAATGATAGCACGAAGAAGAGAGTATAATCTTGTAATGTTCATATTTCAGCACATATCGAGCTTCTCTTCTAATTTTTTCTAGCCTTGGCCACTTTGGGTCTTATTTATATAATCTTTTCTCAAGGCTCTTTTTCTTTTCTTCTTTTCAATTTCTCATTCATAACATTTTTCACTAAGCTCATCAAGATATAACAATTCATCTGCAATAAATGAGATTCATTATACTCACTTAGGGTGGATAAATTTTTCATTTTAGGCTCGTAATAGGGTAGGTATGATGAGTTTATCAATAATGTTGAATGGGATCTAATTATATGCAATTCATATACCATTCTTTTTCAATAAAACTAGGTTCTAGGGTATTCTAAGAGGCTCAAGACAAATCATCAAGTTCACAACAATTATCACTATTAAACATGTAATCCACAAGATCATGACTCAATGTGATCAAAATATTCCTCATCTTTAACATATTAACTCAAACAGGGTATTCACATACAAGTTCAACCATTTTAAAAATTCAAGTCGGCATACAAAGTGAGATTAATATCATCGTGGAATAGTAACCACTACTATGATTCATTCTTTTTCTCAAATTATTAACTCATAAAAAAAATCTTTAGCTCAAATTAATAGGATGATTCAAGTGTCAATTAAGCATACAGCATGCAGATTAAGCAAGTAAAACGTGGAAGCCACTCCCCAAACTTAAATGAAACATTGTCCTAAATGTTTAGAAGAATCAAAAGGGAAACAGTAAACTCATTGATCAAGATGCTTGAATGTGGACTGAGGAAGATTGGCTCTTTAAAGCTCCGCTGCTGTAGGGGTTTATCACTCTAACTGAGTACCTAGCAAGATAAGAATGCAAATAATAAAATAGTCGACTCGAGAGATAATAAAAACTAAAAACAAATACTTAGAATAAAAACAAACTAAAATTTAAAGGATATTGCTTTGGTTTGCCTCCCAAGAAGCGCTGATTTCTAGTCGTCGGCTTGACCATCATAAGCAACCATCAAAGAGCGGTTGTCGCCCATAGTAAGTATCATATGATACCACAAATAGGTCTTGATTTAGTATGCCCTCAAGCTTGGCAAGGTATGAACAGTGTAAGCTCGTCGCTCCAACAACACTCGTCTTGCAATGGTAGGCATGTGAGAAGGATTCTTGGCTTGGCCTCATCTCGTGGAGGGGGGTAGTATGGTGAAGTTGGCATCGATGGGAAATATGGATCCACATATGGCATAGAACATGTCTCCATCGATGGGCTCAAGTCAGAATCTTCTAAAGTCTCTTCCTTTTCCAACATCACTCGACTCATCTTCACATGGGAACTCCTCGGATAACGTCTCTGAAGTAGGTTCAATCTATTGAAGAGGCTCAAGTTCCCTCAACTCTTCCCCATTAATATGATCATTCCCCCAAGCTTGGTTGGTGGAGTAGCCAGCATCATGTGACCAGGCCTGATTCGTCACCTCTTGATTTGTAGATATCGTCTCTTTCTCTTGGCAGTTTGTTAAAATCGTTTCCATAAGGATTGTTATTTACTGCTCTAGGTGACGCATAGATTTGGCTTGGCTCGCTAAACTGCTGTCAGGTGATGCCGTGAATCTTATTAAGGTATCCTCTTACTGAGTCGTGACGTCTGCAGAACTATCTTTCCTCTCTTCGTGATGTTCAAATGGTGGGGTGTATCATGAGGGTAGAAAGGCTCTGGCGGGTATTGGTGGCTCCAACTTTGTAAAATGAAGGATCACAATGACAATGGTGGTCAAAGTCCGCCATATCATTAAATAGGTGCAACACACAGTCTTCATCTCTATCAAACAGGGACTCCCAGTTGTCAAAGCTCCACTAAATACTCACCCTTGTGTCTCTGCATCCAATCCATTATAGAAAAATTGCAGAAGAGTATAGTTCGAAAAGTTATGATACGGAAAAGTGGTTGCCAAATTGTTGAATCTCTCCCACGCTGCATAGAATGGCTCCTAAGGTTGTTGGGCAAAGCTTGTGAAGACTTGTTGATGGGACATCACAAGTACCTCGCAAGAAGAAGAAAAAAAACCAAAAAATATAAATAATAATTTTTTTTCAAAAATAGAATAACAAAAAAATGGTTAAATTACTGTCAAAAACCTCGTATGATATTTGTTGGGGTTCAACAATTGCATCTGCTTTGTGATCGATCGAACACATGGCGCTTGTGCCAGTGTATGGTTGAAAAGATTGATGTTGTGCCATTACCCTTAACTATAGTTATTGTAAAGCGGTAAGCGCTCGATCCAACAATTGGTATCAGAGCCAAGGCCGCGTGTTCGATTCACATGACTTGCAGAGAGTGAAATTATTGGGAGAGGGAAGCAGAGATAATTGTTGAACCCCAACAATATTACTAAAATTAGTCCCTGGCAATGGTACCAAAATTTGATCGTGATTTATTCAAACATTAAATTTCAGCGTAGCGCCATTATACCACAAGTGTACGGTTGTCAAGTTTTAGTATAGATGATTAAGATCAGGTTGTCGAACCCACTGGGACTAGAAAGTAATTACAGAACTCAAGTAGTTTAACTATATTTAACCTACTATAATGAACGAATAACTAAACTAATTAACAAAGATAAAATACTAATAATAATCCAACCAAGGTAATCAAAGTTAACTAGAAAAATCCACTAGAGAAGATTATCAAGACTTTGGCTCACCAATGCAAACAATTCTCGATTGAATATCCAAATATTTCTAAGGTGGCGAGTTTTCCTAATACTTTTGTTATATTATGGTCAAGCTATAACAAGTATAATATTAACGTTGCAATAAGCTATTCCCATATCCTTATTGAACAATCAATATCACATCAAGATTTGTGAAAACTACTAGCCTTCGATTTTGGTAAATCTATTGATATCACACGGGTGCTAGATTTTACTTGGTCGTCTCAATCTAAACCCACGGTACAATTTACTATATCGTATTGCAATATTGTATGGTCAAGTCAATCCCATTATAAACAATCATTCAAGGGTTATCAATCCCTCAAAAGCATGAAGAGCAATAAATTATACGCATAGAATAAAGGAATTCAATCAAATAAAAAGTATCAAATCATAGATTCAAACAAAAGATTGCCTTGCCTCGATAAATAATTTTAGTTCAACATAATCAATCAAAAAAAACAAAACTAATGATTAAAGACAAAGAAAAACTGTCAATGTCGACTTCGTTCGTAGATCCACGCTCCTTCTCTTACTTCTCTCTCGATCGTGCTCCTCAATTCCTTGTTGGAGATGTTCCAAAGATCATAGGATGGAATGATGGATTATGGTGTTGGTGAAGATGGATGGGCGAATGGAGGCTATTTCTAGGGTGAAATATGGTCCAAAAGTCTGAATTTTCATCCAAATTGCTCCTTTAAATAACGGGGGAGGAATTCTTGTGTTTTTTGACACAAAATCTTCAAATATGAAACAAAATCTCAAATTTCAGCATCTGGCGATCGATCTCCGTTCTCTCGCAATCGATCCCCAACTTTATTCAGCTTTTAAGTTTCTTCCGTCACTCGGCGATCATGGCGATCGATCGTGTGAATATAACTCTTTTTTTTACAAAACTGAAATTATTGTCCTTCTTCGGCATGTTCTCTCAGTTTGGTCATTTTCATCGTTAATTAGCTCAAATCCTCCACTTTTATGCATTTCTATCTTTATTCCCGGAACATACAAAAACAACACTAAAACGCATAATATCGTCCAAGAATCATAATAAAATGCATATAAATTCATAACAATATAAGTGTAGAAATCACACTTATCACGTACCACAAAGCAAAATATTGTCGTGACAAGATAGACAATAAGAAAAAAGCTAAGGATCGGATCAACGTAACTGAATATGACAAGATGTCAGACGATTTCTCTCATCTAATGCTTACCACTTGAAATCTTGTATTCGACATAATTGTACTCTCCAGTTATTCAAAATAAATGTAATAAATATAATGACAGTTACTTGTCGATTGACAGTTATAAAGTTTATGATTATATTTATTTGGTTGAGTCTTATAACTACTGATATGATTATTTGAGTCATGTAATTATAATTTGCAATGCAAATATGTAATGCTAAACTTATTGTTTTTTGTTAATGTTAACCTAAAAACATAAGTGTGAGACTTATGTGTAGACTATGTTAACTAAACCGTCATTCATTTGTTGGAAAACACACCTCTAGGATTAATTAACATTGATGATTGTGAATCAAAGTTTGTGCAAAGTAGAGGTGATGAAAAGTAATCCGTTACTTTATCGATAGTTGCAAAAGATATTGTTATGACTAATTGCTACGAAGCAAATACAAGACCATAGAAGTGTTTAAACACTACAAGAATGAGGATGTAGACCAATTAAGCAATGAGGTTTGCAATGAAGAATTGTGGGTCGATATTGGTGTAACACACCAAAACTGTTTGATTCTATTTACGTTTTCTAAACATTTTATGCTTAAGATTTGAATTTGTAAGAATTAAATCTTGAATTTTAGTTTTCTAAAATTTGTACGCTTAAAATGCAAACGGTGAATCAAATGTCACAATTGTTATGAATGATGTTGTTTTCTAATCTTTGATTTTATTGGAATTTTCTAAGCATTTTACGCTTAAGGTTTGAATTTGCAAGATAATTAAATCTTGAATTCAAGTCTTCTAAGCTTGTAAGCTTAAAATGAAATTGTGAATCAAAGACGAGAATTTTGTTCACGTTTCAAATTATGTAAACAAGCGCGTCTAAATCAAAATTTTGCAAGACACACACTCTTGAATATTGATATTTAAGTTAATAACGCTTAGAATTTGAAACATGAAAATTTGAACACCAATGAAATCTTGATAAAGTTCGAGAATACCCTAAAATTGTGGGGGAGCAATCTTATTGGTCAATGACATTCTAAGTGACACACTTAGGCAAGGACGAAAATCCTTGTGGACAATGATAGATGAAAGTCTTCCTATAAATACTTAAAAGTGTGGAGGTGTCATAATAAGTCATAACAAGCGCCAAAATAAAGAAATGGAGATTTTGACAAGCAATATAGAGATCATCAAAATGACGAAGAAAATGTTGACGAAACATTTTACATGACGAATATTGGTGCATCACATTTCATATTTGGAATTAAAGTTTCCAAGACATGTGAAAGACAAATTCTCATAATTAACTCTAGTTTCAAATTTTGTAAGCTATGCGCTTAAAATTCAAGTTGGCAAGAAATAAAAATCTTTTGAACTTGGATTTTTAAAAATCACTGCGCTTAAAATTTGAATGGCGAACTTAAATTGAGAATTTCTATAGTTTCGAATTTTGTAAGAAATAAAGCTTAAATCCAATTTTTACAAGATGTTAAACCTTGAATTTGGATTTGTAAGTTTGCAACGCTTAGAATTCAAAACACTGGGTATCCTGTTGTATTAGAAGGATATAATGATGAAAATTGGATATATATATATATATATATATATATATATATATATATATGACACGAAAAACTTGAGACTCATACATGATTATGTGTTTACCACTGGAGTTGTTGTCCTATCATGGAAATCATTCAAGCCAACATGCATCAATCGATTCAAGTTGTGATCGTGGTTTCTATTTTAGACAAAGTTGTTGTAGAAGCGGAATGGCTTCGTAATTACTTGAAAGAAATTCTATGTTGGATAAATTAGTGTAAGAATATGATTCATTGTGAGAATCATTTGGGAATTGCTAGAGCATAAAACAATATGTATAACTGGAAGTCTCGGCATATTCCTCGAAGACATAATGCCGTGCGACATTTGATCACTAATGAAGTTACATAATTAATTATGTAAAATCAAAGAATAACTTGGCAGATCCGCTGATAAAAGCATTGAATAGAGATCAAGTGTGTAGATTATCAAGAGGAATGAGATTAAAATCTACAAAATAAATTTTCATAGTGATAACCTAACCTTGTTGATTGTAGATCCCAAGACCTTGGTTCATTCGGACAACTAAATTATGAAAATTTAAGTTTGCACTCGGGAAATTTTCCCAACTCATTCTTAGGATGAAGAGTGCTTAAAGACCTACCAAAGTAGTGAGGTTAAGTTTTATATTTTTAATGATTCCTTTACTTGAAAAAGTGGAGTGTGGCAGGATACTCTTAATAGGATATCACGTATGTAAGTGTGAGGACGACCCGCCTCAAATGAAACACTTATCAATCCAAGAGGTGTTACATGGCCAAAACGGACATAATCGAGAAAACCAAAACAAAGGTTGAGAAGTTATTATGTAGATGCTATTGTCTGGGTTTACACGAATACCCAAGAAGTTCAAGACATCATGTTTACTTCGTGGCCTAGTAAATCCGACAGTATACTATTAAGAAATGTTCAAAGCCAAAAGCTATCTATTCTGATGCAATAATTTTTCATGCGAACTCTCTTTTGGCATCACGCGCATTAATGCATTAATTTAAATCATGGGGGGATTATTGGAAATTTTGAGGCTTAAGAAATTAAAATTAAGCAAGATAAAAATAGGCCTATATGAATTGAAATTAAGCAAAGAAAAATCGAACAAAGGAAACGAGAGCATAAGGGAAGTTTCGGGCGCCAAAACACTGCCGGAAGGGCATAACGTAAAGTTTTGGGCACCAAAACACTGCACGGAAAAAATTCGGGCGGTGTCACTGGAGCCGGGACGCCGGCTGTTGTAGGCGCCCCAGCGCCACTGCCTGGGAAAATTTTCATAGTAAGTAAGGGTGGCGCTTTTCTGTACACTTTCCCCGATTCCGTTGCTATCACGGGCCATTCTGGCAGTTTTTCTCAAAGGTTGCACATCTTGGCGTGCAGATGCGATTTTTCATGGATTCATACCTCCAAATTGTGTCTTTTGGTGAGATCTTATGGCGTAGTATATATACAACATCCCTATGTTGAATTAATATTAGATTTCGAAATAAAAAACACATATTTGTGAGATAAAAACAACATCAAAGTGCATACTCATGCATATTCATATCTTGTTCTTAAAGAGGAGAGTGTGCAACTTTTGTGGTTGATGTTCTGATTTGGTATGTTACTATCACAAGAAGAAGTCGTTGTATTTTGGGATAGGATTGCCGCATTCCGAAAGTACCGAGAGCGTGGCAAATTCCTCTTAAGGACAAAGTGTATTACACTTGCCTCGATTTGACAAAATGCATCATTTATTTTCATAAACCGCAGACGATTCTCATACAACGCAAACAACACTCCACTCATCCATGAAGTCCCCTTAATCATTCTTTTTTTAATGCAATCCTACACTAATTGGGAGGGAGGTGGGAGGTCTCAAACTTGAGATTTCTTAGCACTCAAAGAAATACATATGATGCCACTGGCATACAAAGCCCTCCGCCCCTTGCTCGTTCTTGCCTTACGGGAAAGGGAAGAGTCATGTAGGATTCTTTTTTAATGCAATATAATACTAGCTTGATTAAATGGCATTGTAAGCACGTGAATAACACTATCAATTCAAGATTGATGGATTATATTTATTATGAATATTTTTATAGTCATTTTTTGATGAAATTATTTCCTCAAATTTCAAATCTAACTCCTTAATATAGTACATAACAAAGGCTACATAGACAAAAAAAAACTGTAAAATTATTTATAATCAAAGTTTTATCTTTAATCTACATAATTTAAAAATACACAAAAAATATATGAAATAGTACATATGTTAAACTTTTCAACAAAGACAAATAGAAAATGTATATTTGATGAAAACAGAAAATAGATAAATTATTGGCTTTGTTTGCCTGGATAACAATATTGATTCAATAAAACATGCTATAATGAGAGATCCAAAGTAATTATTATTGTTTTAAGTTATATAAAAGTTAATAATTGTCATAGCATAATTCTATTAATCAATTAAACAAATGATTTTCATATTTCGCTTGTCGTATGTCTTTTGATTTATATGGATGTAGAGCCATTTTGTTTTTTCTCAGTTGGAAAACAAAGCCGATCATCCTCTACGGGGTAGAGCGACAAAAAATTGAGAATTCAAAAGGAGATCCCAACTCAAAATTAATGTTTTGATAAAAGAAATAAAAATCATAAGTAATAATAATTTTTTCTATAATTCCATAAATAGTATTGATTCAATATTATAATATTGGAGTTTTCCGGTTACTACGGCGGTTTAATTTGTACTTTGCAAGTTTCATTTTGCCACTACAATCAATTTTTAATTTATTTGAATTTCTCCTTATTCAATGTATTTATTTTTCCAATTGCCAATATTTTTTTAGTTTACGACTCTTTAGAGTTGCTCTTTTGTCCCAAGTATCTTGCGTTTAAATTAATTCAATATATTATTTTAAATAATTCATTTAAGAGTATTGAAACTTGTATTTTAATTTCATTATAATATTTTCTTGAATTAATTAAATTCTGTGCGATTTTTCGTTAATTTACCTTTTTGTTTTTCACTTTCTTGTTCATATTAAATAAGTCTAGCTTATGAATATCTTTCTAATTTTTTAAGTGGTGCATTCTAACTTGATTAACATTTTAAATTCTTATACATAATTTATGACACTAAATACATTTTATTATATTTATTACAATTATTATTATTTACTACTATTATTATTAATTCAGTAATTATTATTATTTAGCAATTAGTATGTGCGATTTAAAATAATAATTTTGTAACTTAAAAGTGGTTTAAGATGGCAAAATGTACAAGTGTGAGAGTGTCCTATCATTAATTGTGGGAGAGAAAAATTGAGAGTTACGGTAGTAGAATAGACTCAATAAAGTTTGTAGTTATGAGAGTGAAATAGGCATAATCAATTATAATGTAATGTCATATTAGTATTACAACTAATATTGTTGATGATGGATAATTTAATATATCAAAACATTTTATCCTTCAATTAAAATAAAATGTGAATCTTATTATGTTTTTACCATGTTAAAATTCTTTTTTTTACTTGAATTTCGGTTGACAATTTTTGGATATAGGTTTGCATGTAGATTTGTAAAGGTTATAATTATAATGATTTGACTATCTAATCTTGAGGATATATGAATTACATTTGAGAACAATTAATGACAAATTAAAATTGTATTGATGGGTATTTTAAAAAAGAGATTAAAAAAAAAAAGTAATGAAAACATTGTTGGTGAGTACGGTTCCTAATACAATACAATTCATTTCCTTGATTGAATAGTATTAAAACATTATTATAAAGTATTTAAAATATTTTAGCGACAATAAATTGCACAATCAATTTTGAGATGAGAAATTGAAAATTATAATGTGAAATAGTGGAAGTTATGGGAGGGACAGACTATGGATTAAGGGTTTATTTGGTTTTTTCACAATTGGAAAACATCAAAGGCAATATATATTAATGATAATAATATTTTTACAAATTGTAGGCTTTGGAATCTGACCAAATAATATAATTGGTATTAGTTTTTGGGTATTAATTCCCGAAATGGGGTATCAAACCTTCATGCAATTCATATGCCATAGATCATCATTATCTAGAACAATATTACATTTTCACCATCGAAAATCTTGCGTGAGAGAAAGCTCGAGCTGTGAGGTATGGCCTCGATCCAGGCATGTTCCTCCTGAATAACCAAATCAAGGTCTTCACAAGTTTTGGTCTTGTTGCTGAAATAGAACAGTGGCATTATTATAATTAAGTAAGATGTCACCGTCTTTAAAAGCTTTGATAGGATGAATTGATTCGTAAAAAAAACCAACAAAGTCTTGTGGCAATAACAAGTTGCTTAGTCCAAGATTCCTCCAACCCATATTCTTTCATCACCCAAATAACAATAGTATCTGCATCTTGCGAGCTATTGCTACGAAACAAGCAATCATCCAAAATTCCCAAGGTTCCAAAAGATGGTGTATCTAGTGGTGGTGGAGGTGGAGAAAAGGGCTTACATGACTCAGTTTCAAGATCGAAACAAGAAATTAACATGTTGGCGGAGTTGCGCCATTCTTGTAACCCATGAAGATTTCCATCCGGGAACAAGCTAAAGGAAGTGTAAGAATGTCCAAATGGCTCGCCTGGTTGAATGTTTCTCCATACTGTATATACAAAACATTCATAGTTTTGAATTGAGTGTGGCGCTTTTTGGTGATCACATGAATGTCTATGGACATTCCTAACCACCTTGTATTGGTCACTAACCATGCTTATCCCAAATCCATACTCAGAAATGTCAGGATATTCGACAATGCCTTCAATCCTGGGAAGAGCAATATAGTCACGTGAGATTGGATTGCATAGGTATAGAGTATCATACAGTTGGCTACTATACCCCTGCAGGTAAAGAATACCGTTAATCGAACCACTAATCCAAAATTTGGAATCAGAGAAACCAATAGACCCGCTGGGGTCAAATTTCCGCATTGTAGTGAAGATTGTGGTGTTGAAGCTCGAATTCATCTTCAATATCGAATATTTGGCATAAATCTCCGTTCATATCAAATTGACGGATAACTAGGCCAGGGGTCGATAAAGAGAGATGGGATGCGGCAAACCCAGGAATAGAGAGTAGGTTGAGTAACTGATTGCAAACGCATTTGCAACTTAGCATGGTTCGGATGGGAAGTCTTGAGAGAATATTGATGATGATTTCAGATGGTAGATTAATCAAGAATGGACTTCTACACCTCATTGGATTCATTTTTGAGCTTACAATTAAATGGCTATGCATAGAATCATTTGCAAATCGTTGCTCTATTATATATATTGCTGGATGTGTAAGAAAAGATGGAAGTGAGATGAGACTTTTCAGTGGCGTACTTTGCAAGCTTCAAGACTTGGAACTTGAAATTTTGAAATGGTCTAAGGTTGAAACTTTCTCTTGTGGTTATTATATATTTTTGAAGGATTAAATATACCTGACCACAACATCAACATGAGACCATTTTTCAAGCTATCAATATCTCATTCTTCTAAAGCATTTGCACCTAACACCCAAAATAACCTTGTCAAACAATCCAAACCTTCAAAATCCATCTTGATTGCATCAATCAAATTAAAAAATAGAATAATAGTTAGGAAAGTTAAAATTATTGAAATAAATTTTCTAATCATTTATTTCAATTAACTTCAAAATTATTTTTGAAAATTTATATTTGATCTTCAAATTTTAGCTTTTTACTGAGAGGCTTCTCCCTTAACAAAGAAACACATAAAACGTGAAATATATATCATTTTCCAAGAGTTATGGCCAGATTCACACAGAATTACGAACTCCCCAGCAAAACATACAAGATTTATACACACTTAAACTGTAGTCTGTAGAGTTTTACCAAAAAACTAGGGCAAAGAAAAATGATCTGTGCTCATTTTTTTATTCTCGCAACATCCATTTTTCTTGTCTGGAGATTGAACAAGTCTGCAATATCTGCAGCTGTGCTACATTCTTCAGCCTTTCTATCAGATACAGATCGAATAAATCTTGGAAACCTGACTGATATACCGCGAGATGGATGGACTAAACCAATGGCAGCATGATGTACAGGTGACAGAGTGAAGTCAGCACCCCTTATTTGCCACACAATTTCGGCACAAAACCAAACGTCGGGTACCTCAGAAGTTTGATAGTATGGTGGCTTTTTGGATAGGATTGTGTCACCGGAAAAGAACTCTTTCATCTACAAAATTCAAACAGAACTACCAGTGAATATGTTGTAATAATTGTGGTGTATGCAGGAATAAGTATTTGACCTCAACACCCTACATGCCCTTTGGGTGCAATGGCATAGATTTTTTTATACAAGCATTTGCTAGTTTTGATTAAAAAAGGAAAAGGAATTAGCCTAAAGAAAAGCATTTTATAGACCAAAAATTTTGAAGTGCCATTTTGAGAAAAAGGCAGAAGCAATGCTATGTTTGGATAAAGCAGTATTTTTTTTTCTAACGTTACAAGCATTCTCTTCCTATAGTACCAATCAAATACTAACTTGAATGTACCTCTGTATAGAAAGAGTCTGAAAATCCAGACATGACGCGGCAAACACTCTGAAATTCCTCAGTGTCAGGATTATAACAGGCCATCAGGAATGGACTAAACCTAAAAATAAGAAATTTATGATAAAAAATGCAGAGCAACTGAGTAATTATGATGTGTTTAAACCACGATCTGGCACAAGAAATGACATTTGTTTCTAAAAGAATTCTGTAACTTTTATAAGGGGAAACAACTGGATTCAAACACAGCCTGAAGTTTTTACCATCCTGCTTTTCTTCCATTTCCATACCAACCACCAATGGGAACCAAGTCCAAGGAATCACTTAGTCCTTCAACATAATCTCTCTTGACCTGCCAAAGAAATAGAGATTTTTCTTACAAAATATAGAATCCCCATTTCCTAACTTAAGAATATCTTGATCTTATAATATAATATCACCTTCAACCAAGAATCAGAACGCTTTGATGGAGTGTATCCAGCATCAACATCAAGAGATTTAACCACGATGCCTTCACATGATGCACGGATGGCATTGTGAAGAATACCATTCATCTTATTCAACGTGTCTTTGTTATTTACATCAGCATCTCGGGATTTCACCTACAAGACTTGGATGAATTCAATATGGCAATAGCATATTTGGCATTCTTTTCATTCATTTAACAAGGAGAAAAAAAGGCTTACCGTCATTTCTGTTGCAAACTCCAAGTAACCTGGTTTTGTTTCTCCGAACAAATTTTTCAAATCTGATTTACCAAGGAAATGTAAATCAGACTAAAAGCTGATATAAATCAGGAAATAATTATATATCTTGGCAGGGCATACATTGTCGTCTTTCACGCAGAGGTAGATCCAACAACCTGCAAAGAATGATGCAGCCGTGCAGGAGTATAAGAATGTAGGAAAGCTATAGAAAAAATATATATAAGCAAGCCATCATGGATCAAGTGTTTAAATACAATGCATTTTAAACCATGGAAAGCACATATACTGAAGTGGTCAAACATCTTTGCCACTGGTTATGTTATTCAGGTTTAAATATATCTAAAGAAAAATGATCCACAAATATTTAGGAAATAGTAAATATAACAACAAACTTACTGCTTTCCATTTGCAAACATGATGTCAAATAAAAAAATGCATATGTCAACCTGCATGAATAGACAATCTCAGCAATACAGATTCAAAACTTTAATCGAACTATGAAGCTAAATACTCAAGAAGACAATCTTAGTGTCAAACAATGTACTATGTAGGAAGAATCTGGTAAGCAAAAATCCAAGTTAGTTTTTTCTTCTTTTTTCTCAAGGTTTTTTGAGAGGAACATACTTTGTGTAGGACCTAATTCTACAGCAGCATAGGTAGCTCTGATCATAATGATTTTCCTTTTCATATTTTTTTTATAGTGACACTCATTTAGTGAATATCCAAACAAACACAATCAACAAGGCCATCCAGGGGTTTGAAGATGATTAAGAATAAAGCAAACAAAAAACAATTTCAAGTCTGTTTCCACCAGTACAGAAACAAGCAAGGAAAACTTTTTAGAACTTATCCATCTAATTAAAAAAATAGAGGTTAGGATTTCAATGTTCTTTTGTTTTTTTTTTATCAGACAAAATATATATTAATAAAAACTGGTGCGAAAGCACCAAAATAGTTACTACAAGATGTAGCGAAATTAAAATAGCTAAAGCCTACTGAAAGTCTACAAAGTTAAATAGCTAACAAACAAATCAACGGTTCACATCTCCAATCGACAAACGAGTACAAAAATTTATTGTTTCCTCTGTTTGTGATCCAAAACCAAGATCTGTGAATAACTGTCTCCAATAGATCTTCCTCCTTGATAACACTTCCTTGAAAGCACAAATTGTTTCTGTGTAACCATATCGTCCAAATCACCGTGCTCCATATTGTCATCCAAGCTTTTCTTCCCTTTGTTCTCATCCACAGTCCATGGTGTTGCCGATGATGGGATATTGTGTCCGACGGCAATACCGTATAAAAACCCAGCCAATGATAGCATCTCATCCATAAGGCATAAGATTCTGGACAGCAGAAGAACAGATGTTGGCTCGTCTCTTCCGTGATAAGGCACTTCACACAATTACTAGCTTCGTTCCCCATGAGTATGTTTCTTCTACTTAGATTTGATCTTGTCGGTATGCGGTCTCGAATCACCCTCCATGTGGTTGCTGCTACCTTGGAAGGTGCCAAAGTTGTCCAAATCGCACCGTATGTCTCCGATAAATCTACATCAAGTGGTGTGTCCTCCAACATTGTTGCATATCCTGTCGAAACTGAATATCGTTTGGATTCATCCAAAGTCCAAATCCACATATCCTCTTGTCCCTGTGTGAGAAACGTCTTGTCCAACAAAGAAATTAAATCATTATGTAAAACAACTTCCCTATTTAACAACTCCCTTCTCCAATCCCAACGCCACTCCCATAACCCACCCACCCATACCCCCATGTTTGCTATTAAGATATCTCTATCCCTAGCAATCAACGCTAATCTAGGAAAGGACTCCCTCAGACTCCTACTCCCCACCCAAACATCGGCCCAGAATCGAGTCCCCCTCCCATTCCCAACTCTTCTATTCATCCCCCTGATAAACCAACCCGATTGATCTAAAAAACGAACATCTCAAAATGTCTCTCCACCAAGACGACGCCTGAACCATTACTCTCCCCCCCCTCCCTCCCTGCGTCTATCAGACTCCATCTATTAAAACCATATCTAGACCTAAGAACTAGGATTTCAATGTTCTTGACAACTGACAAATCTTACAAGGATTTTTTACATATAAATGAAGAAATGTTCATTAGATATAAAATGTTTAACCATAATCTCTTTAACAAAACATTAATCAAAAGTAAAAAAATGTTACTGAGTCTTAGTGTGGATGTTGTGGTAAAGTGAATGGTCTGCACTTGAAGGAAAGACATATAGGTAAACCTTTATTTTATCAGCATCAATCAGGGATCCTTTACTTCCTCTCTCCCTGGATGACAGTTCTTGAAATGACAAAAGCTTCAAACCGTTCTTTCTATCAACTGCAACCACCTGAAATCAGAAGATTTCACTTTTCCTAATTTCGAGTATAAAAAAAACTCCCACTTCGTTTATACGTGCAGATCATAACAAGTAATATGTGAACCCAAAATTGCAAACAGAAATACTTACGTGCAAGCTGCAAATCATTGTACAGAAAATTGGAGTAATTTTTTTTTTAAAAAAAAGGAAAAAAAGTGAGAGAAATAGTGAGAATCACCTCTGCATCCACAATAAATGAATGCGCTGCATTAGCAGATAAATCGACAACTGTGTTGATTAAATCAGGGAATTTTGATGTGGTTTCATCACCATTCCTCGAAAAAACACGTACAGAACCATCTATTAATCTGTGAATTTGAGCACGTTGGCCATCATACCTGATAAGATACAAGGAAAGAGAAAATGGATAAATCAATCCGACATTGCAATACTTAAATCTAAGACCACAAGTACTAAAATATTCCCAAATATATAGCAGCTTAAACTTTTAGAGGAGCTAATCATTTGATAATACACGAGTTTAATGCTACCGGTCAAATCTCAAATTACAAACACACCCAAGGCAGATTATTATTAAAATCCACCTCAAAAACACCAACAAACTTCAGGGGAAAAAAAAAGAAAAAAGAAAAAAGAACAAAAATACTTAAGACCTTTATGATATAATATTAAACTTCACCAGGAACTTACTTATATTCACAAGTAAATGATTTTCCCCGGAAGAGGTTCAGCACCTGAGGAGCTCCATTAGAAATTCTATCATATGATACAAACATAATAGATTAGGTAGAGCTCTAGTGATTATTTTTCCCAATATTAGTGATAGAAGTGGTAGCCACATTACTTCGCAAGCATTGGTTTGATTGGTATGCCCGGAATCATTGATAAAGTCGTGGGTGAAAATTCAATCCCTTTTTCGATCAGGGATGGGATAACCAAATCCTGAAAACAAGAAGTAAACATCAGACCACAAACATATCTGCGTCATCTAACCAAAAATGAGAAGCAAACACTGTAACCAAACACTTTACTAATTTGATATTATCCTATTATATACAACACCATTTTTAGGAGACGTGGCTCTCATAACAATGGCTAGCTTCCATACCTGAGGCTCTTACTATTATCACTTCAGTTCAAAAAGGAAAACATGTACACTATGTTAGGCTACTGCTTCAATGACCACACAGAATAAGAGATTCCACAGCAAGGAACAATCAATCGGACAAGCTTAATAAAGAAGAACAGAGAATTTGTATAAACTGGAATGGAAAAATGCATTAACAGGGGATGAACTGAAATATAACCCAGAGATGAATATCTGTAATAACCCTGGCCAAATGCTAGTAATTCCCTAGCCTAAGCTAGTTAGAACATCCAACACAAAGATAACAGAATGAATGCATAGTCTTCTCCTTCTTCACGTTTTATTCCCTTTCCCCTGCTTCATATCCTTCCAATGGCTTGGGACTTCTTGGGCCTAGGTCCAATATATTAGGGCCCATAGAAATATTGAAGTTTCTAACACACTAGAACAAATGATTTTATTATTATCACTTCAATTCAAAAATGAAAACATGTACACTACAGCAAATTATTTTATTATAATAAAAAGTGCAGTGATTACATGCAAAAACAAAACTAAACATAGCGATTTCTGTGAATGTAATACGTAACTATGAAATTTAAGAGCATCCTCTTCATGTTCAACACCAGCCCACACAGGAATTAAGTATAATTAAGATGTGTAAGTAACAACAATGACATCAAAAAAAATCTTTGCTTCAGAATTTAGATTTAAAGCTTACCAAGTTGGGAAGTACATTATAAGCCTCGACTACCGCACTGGAGAGGCGCTATAAAAAACAGGAGGAAAAAACAATAACTCAGTGGAAAGGCGATAATAGCATTGCTTATTAATGTTGGGCTATAAGGGAAATCAACATATAATTAAGGTAATTACGTAGCGGGTATCACAAACACATAATCAAAAATTGAACAAGATGAACACCAATATTTATAGTGGTTCACCCCAAAATAAGGCTACATCCATTCAAGAACCCTCAAGGATATTACTTCTTATTGATAACAAAGAAGACAAGAGAATTGAAAATACAAAGTATTTAAATCAGAACACTATGATTTTAATGATCACTTTCTCTCCACTAAAATCATATTCCTTCCAAGGATAAAATCACCTTAAGAAATTCTAACACTCAATCTCATTTTTACCTGAACACTTTTATTTGTAGAAAAAGAAAATATTTGTGTTTTTGGGATGCTTTTAGAATGAAGAATGAGTGGATCTTTATAAGTGGAGATTAAGGAAGAAACAAAAAATTCATATCTCATTGCTTATAAAAAACCCATCAAATTTGACTAACACAAACATGTGTTAATTGTTTGCCCAAGTTGTGTTGAATTTTTAATAATGTGGCTTGATTATTAACAACTCTCCCCCATCAAACTCATTTTGTGAAATCGATCAAACCCGCAACTTCTACGGTATTCCAACTTCCATTTCGGCAATCTCTTGGTCAACATATCAAATCCATTTTATATGTGTGAATCTTCTCTAGTTTTAAGTTCTTCTTTTCCAATACATCCCTTATCCAATGATAAGGAACATCAATATGCTTTGACCTTAAATGCAATGAAAGATTTTTCCCAAGATGGATCGCACTCTGACCATCACAGAACAACTTGTACTGAACTTGCATAAAATTTAATTCCCTTAAATACCCTTTCATCCACAGCAACTCCTCACATGCTTCAGTTGTTGCAATAAACTCTGCATATGTGGCTGACAATGCTACACACTTTTGCAATTTTGACTACCACGACACAGCTCCCCCTACAAATGTAATAAGGTATCCTGGCGTTGACTTTCAAAAATCAACATCTTCAGCCATGTCTGCATCTGTGTAGCCTACTGGCTCAAGTCTGGATCCTCCAAAACTCAGTATGTGTTTAGAGGTGCCCCGTAGATATCTTAATATCCATTTTACTGCAACACATGCTCCTTTCCCGGTTTTGAAAGGAATTTACTCACTACAACTACGGAGTGAGCCAAATCTGGCCATACATGGCATGGTATACATCAGACTTCCAACTGCCGAAGCATATGGAACACTTCACATCTCCTTTTCAACTTGAAGTGGTTGCCAAGAGGACAACCAACCGCTTTTGTCTGGTTCATGTTGAATCTTTGAAGTACCTTCTCAATATACTTCTCATGCGACAACCAGGTCTTCTGGGCATACCTATCTCGCTGGATTTCCATGCCAAGAATTCTTTTTGTTGGCCCCAAGTACTTCATTGCAAAGGTCTTGTTAGTTGCTTCTTTAGGCCTTTGATTTTAGAAGCATATTTACCAACAATCAACATATCATCTACATAGAGTAGAAACACCATAAAATCATTATCAGAGGTTTTCCTGACAAACACACAATGGTTTGCAATAGTCTTCATGAATCTCTGTTGAGTTATTACATATTCAAACTTCTTGTACCATTGTCTCGGTGCTTGTTTGAGACCCTACAGGCTCTTCTTTAGCCTGCACGCAAGGTCCTCTTTCCCATTCACTACAAAACCCTCTGCTTGCTCCATGTAAATTTCCTCCTCCAAACCTCCATAAAGGAAAACAGTCTTGACATCCATTTGTTCTACCTCCAGATCGAGCTCTGCTGCTAACCCCAGCACAATTCGGATGGATGTCATCTTCACCATAGGGTGAGAAAATCTCGTCAATGTCGACCCCTTGTTCTGAATGAAACCTTTGACGACGATCCTAGCTTTGAATCTTGGTTGTCTACGGTGTTCCTCGTGCTTCAACCTGAACACCCACTTAGCTTTCTTGCCTTTCGGCAACTTCACCAACTCAAATGTATCATTATCATGCAAGAATTGTATTTCATCTTGCATGGCCTCCATCCACTTATTCATGTGTTCACCGGTCATAGCTTCATCGAAGCTTTCTGGTACTTCCCTGTCAGTTAGCAGAATATATTCATTCGGGGAATATCTGGTTGAGAGTCGCACTACTCTTCCAGAATGTGTGGTGTGAGAACCTTCTGATGGTGGTTCACTGTGAACACAGACCTCATCATCAAGTGGAACTTCCTCGTGATCGTTATGCACTTCTTCATCTTCAACCGGTTGTGGATTTACCGTTGAAGGCCACCATTCAAGATTTTGTTTAGATCCACAATTCTCTTCTCTAGCATTCTCCAAGAAATCGTTGTCCTGAAATACGGCATCACGACTTCTTATAGCTTTTGAGATTTGTATTGTAAAGTAACCGAGTTGATCCTCGTCATAGCCTATAAATATGAACTTCCTTGTTTTGACATCCAACTTCTATTTCATCTTTTGGTATATGAACATAAGCAACACATCCAAATACCCGCAAATGATCATAGGAAACTTCTTTTCCTTGACACACCTGCTCCGGAACATCATAATTGAAAGGAACACATGGTGAGCAGTTCAGCACATATGTAGCTGCAACCACGGCCTCACCCCAAAAGTCCTTGGAAAGTTTTGCATGTGATAGCATACTTCTGACTCTTTCTGCCAAGGTTCAATTCATCCTTTCAGCTAATCCATTGAACTGTGGTGTTCGAATACATTTAAGTTTTATGTCTATTTGTCGTTCAACTAAGTTTAGAAACTTTTTGAATGTTTCCGCTACTTGGTCCTTGGTTTTGAGAGTCCACATCCAAATCTTCCGGGAATTATCATCGATGAATGTTACCGAATATCTCGCACCTCCGAGTCATATTGGCATCGTCCACATAGATCCTATTGCACCAGATCTAAAATTTCTCAACTCTGCTAAGAGGCGAACCTTTGAATGATATTCTGTTCTGTTTTCCGGCCAAGTAATTTGTGCAGTGTTTCATATGCACCTGCTTTATACCGGGCAGAACCTGCTTAGTCACAAGGCGCATGTGGCCAAAACGTCGATGCCACAAATTTGTTAAGTGCTTTTCTTCTGCTGCATAATTCATGCTCTCAGAAGATTTTTTTTGTACTCCGTACAACTTTGAAATTTTTAATCCTTTCGCAGCCACAAGTGATCCTCTGAGTATCTTGCATACTCATTTATGGAAGGTGGTGCAGAAATCTTCCTCATCCGGTCTTTCGACTGAAACTAGACTCAAGCGCATGTCAGGTACGTGCCTGACGTCTTTCAAGACCAGTGTCAAGCCCCTCCACGGTAGCTAAGCTCACATCTCCTTTAACGACAATCTTGGATAGTTCTTCATTGCCCATCCTAACCACCCCAAAGTCCCCGGGTGTACAGGATATGAAGTGTTCCCTGCTAGATGGGACGTAGAGTGTTGATCCACTATCTATCACCCAGTTGATTCCTTGAGTCAGCAAATTTACGGACTCTTGCTCTTGCTAGTGAACGACGTTGAACCCGTCAACCGTGTTTGTTTGCTCATCACTGGGTTCATGCTTGCCTTTACCTTTCAGCTCTCGGTAATATTTCTTTATATGTTCATTTTCGCCACATTGATGACACCTTACATTGACATATCTCCACGAAGATTTGCCTCTCCACGGTTTCTGATATGTGCTTCCCTGGTTCTTGCTTCTTCCCCTTGACTCAGTAGCCAAGACATCTGACTGCAATGTAGAAGCACCATGGGATCTTCGCCTCATATAACATACAAAAACTTCCTATAGCATTTGAGAATCTGGCTTTGATACCAGTTGTTGAGGTATCAGGGAAATCAACATATAATTGAGTTAATTACGCAGCGGATATCACAAGCACATGATCAACAATTGAACCAAATGAACACAAATGTTTATAGTGGTTCATCCCAAAATTGGGCTACGTCCACTAAAGAACCCTCAAGGAGATTACTTCTTTATTGATAATAAAGAAGACAACAAACTAAAAATATAAAGTATTTCACTCAGAACACTCTTATTTTAATGCTCACTTTTTCTCCATTAATCCTATTCCAACCAAGGATAAAATCACCTTAAGAAATTCTAAAAACACAATCTTACTTTACCTCAACACTTTTATTTGTAGAAAAAGAAAAGATTTGTGTTCTTGGGATGATTTTAGAATGAAAAATGGGTGAGTATTTATAGGTAGAGCTTAGGAAAGAAAACAAAAATTAATATCTCATTGCTTAGACTAACACGTGTTAATTGTTTATCCAAGTTGTGTGTTGAATTCAAATAATGTGACTTAATTATTAATAATTAATTCAGTGAACTTGTATTTACAGGCAACAAGATGACAAGACATTAAAATAAACAAACCTGAAGATGATCCTTCAAATTTTCAGGAACTTCATGATACGAATTCATCACAATAGCCTGAGCTAAAGCAGGCAGTACGGTTCTCATCATTGCTCCAATTCTTAGGTTCCTAACCTATGTGCAAAGATGAATAAGTGATAAATTAATATTTCAGGTGCTTGGAGAGCCAAATAGACAAAAACAGCAAAAAGGCTTAAAAAACAAAGAAATCATGTGTGGTCGCGGAGATTATGTCACTCACTTAGAAGTCACTAACTGTTTAAAATAAAAACCAACAAACTTTTCACGACTTTCAGTCAATGAAGATTATAAATAACTGTAGCAGTCCCTTCATCAATTGCAAGAAACATTTTAAATTGTCCAGCTTCAAAAGGAATTATCGTATCACATAATCTTTTTATCCCTGGAAAAGAACGCCGCAATACTTAATGAGGTCTAGATCCAATGTTTTTAGCCGAATGCAATTACATCAACCACTAGTGAACTTGTACGGGTTGGATCTTAGGATCAATAATGGCCTTAAAGTGAGAAATTTGCACTAAAGGCAGTTTGAGCATGGACAGGAGGGAGTTCGACATCTCGGAACTATCCGACAAGAGTGCCTTCAACTATATACGCATCCAACCAGTATATTATAGAAAAGTAGACAAAGAAGTTCAGCTGCCTGAGTAGATTCTATCCTGTATTTACTAGCCAAAAATGGAGTCTCCTGTCTAAGGAGAAAATGGAGGCGCCGAAATATTATAAGGCGAAAGAAAATATGTGCTTAGCTCATCACGATTAGATATAAATTTTTTCCTTGGGTATGAAAACGTCCTTGTGCAAGTTATTTTGCTTCCTGCGCAAAGTGGCTCTTCAACCGGAAGGCATTCTGGTATGCATTTCCCCTATTTTCGTATATATATGTAAAAGCCAAGCTGGCTCAACTGTGCAGCAAAAGTACCAATATCCGCTAATCGTTGTTTCCAGATACGTTTGCCAGCTCTAAATGTGAGGAAAGCTCACCCCATCTCATTCTAAAATGAAGGCTGGGAACCTAAACTACTGCCTTAAGCACAGTTCCGCTAGCAACAACTTATCCTAAATCCTTCTGAGTGGGACCAGATCTAGAATCTGATAAGGATATCATGAAAGAACAGCTTCTTGTGCATCGCCTGGGTCAAATAAAATTGGATTTCCATGATCTAGCATTTTTTCAGGGGGGGAATAATATTTTATTGTTCCATGTCAAGGCTTATTATCCTCTTACCCCCCTCTTAATCTCGTCTACATCATTCCATTGAAGCGCCACAACCCAGTATCATTATTTCTCCAACTCGAACAACATATATATTGGATTAAATTTTCACTCTTTTAGTTGCATCATTTCGTTGATTTGTTCCTGTAGAATATTTACAGAATATTCTGGAGCCATTTAACCGATCATGATCTCTTAGAAATTAGCAAATAAATCTCTTTGTTACTAGATTTAGGATGTTATTTCCTTTTTTATTGATGTGTGTTTTTCTTTATATTTAGAACTTTGTACAGATGAGTATAATAAGAGGAATAAAAATCTCTCTTAATTTCCTCATGGTATCAGAGCCATTTTGGTTCATCCACAGAAGCTAGAGTTCACCCTCTGTGCCGTCAGCCCTATGGCCAAATACGGAATGGCTAGCTCCTCATCCACCACATCGGATGTCAACTCTCACCAGGAAACCACTGATTCGAACATAAGTGGCATACCAGACGGTGGTCAAACACTCGTTACATGGCACAAACTCAATGGGAACAATTACTTACAATGGTCTCAATCAGTAATGATGTTTATATGCGGAAAAGGCAAAGAATCTGCCCAAAAATTGATGACCCAAAATTCAAGATCTGGAAGACTGAAAACAGTATGGTTATGTCGTGGTTGATTAATTCCATGACCAATGAGATAGGGGAAAAACTTCCTCCTCTATCGTACAGCCGAAGAAATCTGGGTAGCGGCTAAAGAAACCTATTCAAATAAGGAGAATACTTCAGAATCATTTGAGATAGAGAGTAATCTACATGACCTGCGACAAGGTGATATGTCTGTAAACCAATACTTCAACACACTCACTCGATATTGGCAACAGGTAGATATCTGCGAAGAACATTCGTGGAGCTATCCTGCAGATGGAACAAAGTATCGACAGATTGTTGAAAGGAAGAGAGTTTACCAAATTTCTGTTTGGGCTCAACCAAAAACCTTGATGAGGTGCGAGGACGAATTCAGGGGCTAAAACAACAACTAAGTCTACGGGAAACATTCTCAGAAGTTCAAAGAGAAGAAATTAGGAGACAGGTGATGCTCGGGACCTCAACGATTGCAGCACAAACTGATAATTCCGCTCTAGCTACTCGAAGTTAAGAACCAAAGGACTGATAATCGGCCAAAGAAGGATAGTCCACACTGCGAACATTGTGATAAGACAAATCACACAATTGAAACATGCTAGAAGATTCATGGAAAGCCAGCAAATTGGAAGGCCCTCACGTCTACAAAACAGAGGCAACACTGTGATAAAAGAAGAGAACTCTGCTCACACTGGATCCAATCAGTTTAGCGAGGAACATGTTGGAGACTTTGAAGCAACCTAATCATGGAATCACATGCTGCCAGCTCTAGCCAAACAATTTGAACCGGATCCTTTGCCCAGACAGGTAAAACCAAAACTGCCTTAAGTGTTAAAAATGACAAATCGAATTCTTGGATTGTAGATTCAGGGGCTTCGGACCGTATGACCGGAGATAAAGAGATTCTAACAGATTTATGTCATTGTAATGGAATCATCACAGTCAGCATAGCAGATGGATCACTTTCAAGAGTTGCTGGGACTGGTTCAGCAAGAATTTCGAATGACTTAACACTCAACTCTGTTCTCTTTGTACCTAAATTGAATTGTAACTTACTGTCAGTAAGTAGACTTAATCGGGACTACAATTGTGTCACTAAATTTTTCCCTAACTCTTGTGAATTTCAGGTCTTGAATTCGAGGAAAGATGATTGGCAATGCTAAAGAATGTTTGGGGCTCTATCTACTTGAGGCAAATGATTTTTCCAAGAGTCAAAGATCATAACACCAAGGGTCTAGTGTCCGTAAGTCAAGAATCGTATTCTGTTTTTTTTTAAACAAGGAAATGATATCATGTTACTGGTATTATAGGTTAAGACATCCAAATTTTATGTATCTCAAGAAACTTATTCCATCTTGTTTTAATAATAAGAATCCGAATCAGTTTTATTGTGAGATTTGCCAATTTGCTAAGCATGCTCGAAGTCCTTATCCAAATTTGCCTTACAAAGAATCGCAACCTTTTCTTTGATTCATAGTGATGTGGAGGATATCTAGGGTCAATAGTATCACTGGATCTCGGTGGTTTATAACCTTTATAGATGATCACACTAGACTTACGTGGGTATTCTTAAATGAAAGAAAAATCAGAAACGGGTCCAATATTTCAAAAATTCAATACCATGATTTCAAACACAATTCCATATCCAAGATAAAAGAGTTTTGAAACGGAACATGCCAAGGAATACTTTGCTACTATACTCAATGATTACCTTATAAACCAGGAATCATTCATCTCAGCACTGTGTTGACACATCCCCAGCAAAACGGTGTAGCCGAAAGAAAGAAACAGGCGCATTCTTGAGGTAGCTAGAATCTCTTATGATTGCTACACATGTTCAAAAACAATATTGGGGGAGGGGGGGGGGAAGCCATACTCACTGCAACCTATCTCATAAATAGGATGCCTTCTCGAGTGTTAAATTTCAGACCCCATGTCAATCACTACTTAATCACACACCCAAACACTCATCTCATATCCTCTATTCCCCTTAAATCTTTGGTTGCTCTGTGTTTGTCCATATCCATAACCAACACAGGGGGTAAACTCGATCCTAGAGCCGTTAAGTGCATCTTCTTGGGGTATTCTTCCTTCAAAGAGGGTTACAAATGTTATTCTCCATACACCAGAAAATTTCTACAGCTCTATGGATGTACATTCTTTGAACACCAACCCTATTATCCAAAAGCTGCCATTTAGGGGGAGAGTGACTCTCACCAAAAATATCAGCTTTGGAACACCTATACAGAGCCTAGAAACCCAAACATTGACCCACACCCTCTTCAAGCCCAGCTGTTGTCCATAGCCCAGCCACTATAAGAAATCGTCCCTGATCATCATGTTAGTCTGCCCATTCTAACTATGATGACATACCACATTCGGTCACACCAGTGTCTCCAACAGTCATAAAGCACAACAAAAACTCATATCTTCCTACTGTTCGTACCCCCAGAAACATGTCAAAGACCATGAAAATCTCATTACTTACTCTAGAAGAAAAAGGAGCTAATGGGAGAATGAGCACCAAGTCCTTCTTGAGCAGAACCAAGAATTGGGAACCGGACTCAGATCAAAATATTTGCAAGGTAACCTCGATTCTGAAACTTGCAATGATATTGATCTGCCTATTGCCAAGCGAAAAGGGGTTAGAGAGTGCACAAATACTTCAATTCATAATTTTGTGAAATATCATGCCTTATCTAACCAATACAAGGCTTTTGGTGGCAAGTTTGGATCAAGCGCATGTTCCAAACTCCATACAAAAGCGCTCACAAGATCACAATGGAAGGCTGCTAGTTATGGAAAAATCCGAACACTTGAAAAATATGAGACATGGAAAATCACTAAACTACAAGCTGGAAAGCTTGCAGTAGGTTGCAAATGGGTATTCACTATTAAATACAAAGAAGATGGAATGTTGAGCGGTTCAAAAGCCAGACTTGTGGCAAAAGGATTTACACAATCCTATGGTATTGATTATGATGAGACATTTGCACCTGTGGCCAAATTGAATATAGTTCGAGTTCTCTTGTCCCTAGCCTCGAACCAGACTGGCCTCTACATCAGTTAGACGTCAAGAATGCCTTCCTCAATGGAGACTTGGCAGAAGAGTTTACATGAGCATTCTAGGAAGATTTGAGTCACAGGCCACAACCAACAAAGTCTGTAGATTGAAAAAAATCCTTATATGGACTCAAACAATCCCCAAGAGCCTGGTTTGACATATTCTCTGGAGAACTTAAGCAGTATGGTTATCGGCAATGTCAGACAGATCACACAATGTTTGTTAAGCATTCATTTCATGGGAAAATTGCAGTTCTCATTGTATATGTGGACGACATTATCATTACAAGGGAATCATATACAAGAAAATAAGCATACTCCCAAAGCATGTTAGCAAAGGAATTCGAAATCAAAGACTTGGGAAGTCTAATGTACTTTCTTGGAATGGAAATAGCCCGGTCAAAAGCTTGGAATCTCAGTCTCCCAAAGGAAATATGTACTTGTTTTTTTAAAGAAACAGGAATGTTGGGATATAAGCCAGCAGAAACTCCTATGGACCCAACAATCAAGCTTGGAATCAAAGAAGAGTGTGCACCAGTTGAAGTTGATAAAGTGGAGATATCAGAGTTGATAAAGGGAGATATCAGAGGCTAGTAGGCAAGCTCATATATTTGTCAGATACACGACCCGAGATTGGATACTCGGTGAGCGTGGTGAGGTCAATTAAGAATACTCCACCTGAAGAAACATATGGAAGCGTCTACAGAATTCTGAGTGGTAACTATAAAATTGACGCCAGGGAAGGGCCTTTGTTCTTTGGAAAATCAACTGACAAAGATATTCTTGATATATAGTGAATGATGCTGATTGGGCAGGATCGGTAGTAGATCGGAAGATCAACGTCGGTTATTTGCACATCTGTATGGGGTAACCTTCAGGTACATGGCGTAGCAGGAAGCATCCAGTTGTATCAAGAAGTAGTGCAGAGGCTGATGATATTAGAGCAATGTCACAGGGTATATGTGAAGGGATATGGCTAGAAAGACTCTTGAAGAACTAAAATTCAATGTTGAAGAACCTATGAAGATGTTTTGTGACAATCAATCAGCATCAGCATTGCAAAGAACCCAGTACATCATGATAGAACGAAGCACGTAGAATTGATCGTCACTTCATAAAGGAAAAGATCGAGAATGGAAAAATCAAGCTACTATACGTACCAAGTGGCCTTCAAACAGCCAAGATCCTCACTAAAGCTTTACCGAGAAAGAATTTCGAAGACTTTAGTTCCAAGCTAGGCTTAATCAATATCTACAGCCCAGCTTGAGGGGGAGTGTAGAATATTTACAGAATATTCGGAGCCATTTAACCGATCATGATCTCTTAGAAATTAGGAAATAAATCTCTTTATTTTTTTACTAGGTTTAGGAGATTTGATAGGATGTTAGTTCCTTTTTTATGATGTATTTTTTCTTATATTCAGAACTTTGTACAGAGGAGTATAAAAGAGGAATAAAAATCTCTCTAATTTCCTCGGTTCCGTATCTTTCAACTTGTTCAATAATTATTACAACGAAATCAGAGAGCAGCAAAGGTGTATTCTGAGTCTCTGACCAACTATGAGTTAAATCCAAGAGCTCGGCTTTAGTTGCTATAAATTGCTGTTATTCTGAGAAAGATTCATACAATATTGAGCACTTGATAAATAAAAAAAACTGAATCTTAGCATCAATAATTCTCAGAGATCAGCACAGTGCAAAGCCAAAAAAAA